>CM052285.1:0-81551 GCA_028455765.1 Lasioglossum oenotherae
GAATTTAGGTTGGCGAGGGAAGCAGGCGTTTGAGGGGCCCCTACCGTGACCATCACTGGGCTACATTGTTTACCGTTTCGCTACCTACGTGGAGAAGGAGATAGCACAACGTGGAAGTAATAAATAAGAATATTAAAACCAGTTATCATGTTTTATTACTTAATGCCGACAAAACTCTGGCACTGAAAGATACATAGGCATATATGTATTTATGTATGTGTTGTATAAACGGTAGTCATCCCTAGAATTTGTTATGCGATGCATTTCTTACCATTCAAAAATCGAATATACATAAACTGGACGATAAACGAGAATCACAAAGACTATACTGGGTGTCCCAAAATTCGTAAAAATCCCGAAAGGGGGTGGTTCCTGAGATCATTCTAAGAGACATTTTCCTTTGCACCAATGTCAACTGCGGCTTTGTTTAGGAGTTATTCACGAAAAACACGGACCAATCAGAGCGCACCCCAGCTGTAAAGCGTTTGAATAAAACATATCATAAAATTTATGCTTTCTATCAATGTGGAAATATACGAATCAATGTCAATATTAATATTTGTCCATGTTTTCGAATATCAATATGTCAACATACATTTCCACCCACGTCAGCGTTGAAAAGTCCATACAGTAAGTTTTTTTATGATTGCGACGATCGCGCCGACCGCGTCTACCGCGCCGAAAGTACAAAAGATTATGTCGATCTTATCGGCCCCTCGTGGGGATGCCCAGCCCCCCCCCCCCCATAGAAGGTGCTCCAGTAGAAGGGGTAGGCGGGTATGCGAAGGGACAGTGATCGTAGGGATCCTCGGAGAGCTAGATCGCGACTTTACATCAATACAACGCTCAGATATTACTAATTTTCATTCAGATAAAAGGGAACAAGAAATTATTTTGTCCGACAATGGAGGTCGTTTTTAATTTTTATTGTTCTCGAGGTTCAGAGTAGATCGTAAATAAGTTAGTGTTCTGTTGTAGACACCGCTCGCGAACCAATCATAGAACACGATATATTCATTATAAAATAAATAAAGATCTCTATTTTAAACGTAGAAACAGTACACACAGATTCGTCTTTGAACGGTGTACAAGTACAGAATACTTCCGACTGATGACACAACACCGTCGCGCCGCGCCGCGCCGTATGTCTGTAAACGTTTCAAGCACCAATACGCGTCGTACGTGTGTGCACATATACATATATACATATATGTATATGTATAGAATGTGTTTGGGTTATCCGAGAATGATCAAATATTTCGCAAGAGATACGAATCAATTTTTTCCTGGGATACCTTTGCGTGGGCATGGGATCTCGTACGAATTATTACGATCATTTTGAGATACCACAAATACGCTGTATACAATACATCAGTGACGAGCAAAAGTGTAAACGAATAATTATTTCACTACTTTCACCTTTAAACTCGTCAGAAAGTAACAAAAACGAGAAATTGTTTGAAGATTTCTTAATTTTTCAAGATCATCGATACCGCAGTTTTGTTACTCCCTTACAACTAAATATTTATCGTATTTCGAATTTTTCCGATTCAAATCTAGGACGATTTCAACAATCTTGATGCAAAATTAACATCGTATCTTCGGTTCGAGAGTCAAACTTGCTTTTTCTGTTCTTGTCACCTTTTGAAAAGTTTAAAAGACAGGGAGATTATTACCGATTCATTCTTAATAAAATTTCAACGTTTTTAGAGAAAAAGTGATTTTCTCGTTTATTAGTGTCGTTCATTTTTTATTTTTTATCTTATCGCATACAGCGGCGGACAAAAAAGAGTTTAAAATTGGAATTTTTAGTTTGGCACTCTGTTGAAAACATTCATCTAATCTGGAGCTTGTCTACACTTAAAAGTAAATTTAAAGTCTTACATTGTAATACCATTTAAATTGTTGTTTTGTTTTTTATTGATCCTTTAAACTGTAATTTCAGTTGGTAAAAATGTATCTAAACTTTCTTTTGTCCGCTACGAAAGGAATCGAAATGTCTGCCTCGTGGAATCGTGGGAGGAATAGTGTAATACAATAATTTCAATTTTCAACAATGGCTTTCGCACAGTCTTCAAAATCATTTGAAACCCGTGAATCGTACAGTCAGAGAATCGATCAAATATAATAATCTATAGAAATACAATGTTAATGTACAAATTGCAAATATAAAATATTTCAGATATAATAAAAAGTATTAATAAATTGTACAATAACTTTTATTATATCGATGATACGTACAACAATATCAAAGACTTTAGAAACGTTGAAATATATCAATTAAGGTATAGTAAATAAGGTACAGCCTACACCAGTGCTGGGCACATTTGCCTCGATAGCCCTCAATAGCCCCGGGACACCAGCCTTTTGGGGCGGCCATTTTATGTTTTTCTGTATTGTATTTTTCTTTTATATTATTCTAGTTCTGAATTCTTTGTAAAACTTGACCGGTCATCCCGCTTCTCCTCCCGTATATGTTCTTATAAAGCGGGGGCGCATTACTATGTATTACCAATTACCAGCTCACAACAGTGTCGCCAGGTAGCTACCCAAACCGATGCCTTTTCCTCTCCTCCTTTTCCCCTTTCACTATTCTATTCCATCGCCACGAGCACACTCCAACGTCCCCCACTAAGACCCCCTCTGGAACATTATTTCCCCTCGACTTTCTCGACCTGGCGCGACACTGGCTCACGGGCAGTGCTTCGATTGTGCCCAAGATTTTTCATACGATGGATGGCCGCTAGAGGCGCTGCGCGGAAAAACAGTAACGTACCTACTATTGGATAGCAGAGCGGCCAGAGCCCTGAGACAGTTATATTGGCAGGAATGTACCGAAATAATCTTACCGCACAAAAAGACTCCAGGACGTGTCCTACGAGTTACAAAATATATACAAATATACTTGGTATACATTCATTTTTTAGAATCAAATCATATAAATTTTTTTAAGTTCTACGGTGTGCTCAAGGAACCCCATTTTATCTACCCAATAGTAGATACGTTACTGTTTTTCCGCGCAGCGCCTCTAGCGGCCATCCATCGTATGAAAAATGTTGGGCACAATCGAAGCACTGCTCACGGGCGCCGAAGCCGAATATTTCTAGACGATCACTTTCACCGTCCCCACCATAGCTCCCACTGTCCCCCACCTGCATCCGCCGTTGCCATGGCCACGAGAGGCGCCACGTGCGCAGGCCTCGCGTATAAAAGAGAGGTTGGCGAGAGAAGCAGGTGTGTTCGAGGGGCCCCTACTGTGCCCATCACTGGCGTGGAGAAACGATCTGCCATATTTTCTCTCCTCGAAGTGCACACTTGACTGTACAAGTAAGAGCGTCACTTAAAATTTACAGCCACAGTTAACTCGCATAATTTGGTCCATTTCGAATGGATCTACAATTATTACCGATTACAAGTTTACACTGTCGATCGTCACCGCTCCAGCTACAGCTACGCTATCAAATAGGTATCATGTCGAAGGACAGTGTGACCTAGTACGCCCGTCGCGCCGCACCGATCATGTAAAAAGTTCAATAAAAAATCAATCGAGACGGACGAGCGTATCGCATCTATTGAACTTGCTTAATTACAAGAATCTACAACATTTTGCCCCCTAGAAATATATTGTATATACATATACACTTTCGTAATGGTGTTTTACAGTCTAATAGTTAGAAATTCAATAAGATTATACATATACATATGTATGTATTTCCATAAATCGTACTATAATTGCTTAAATAACGATGTAATACTTTGTAGTATACGTGTATGTTCGCCACGAAGCGTCCGCTCGACACACGCTATCAACAGGGGTGTTCTCTATTTCATTAGTAAATTAGCTTAACTCTGCGATTATAACCAAGGTTAGATTCTTGTTCGCATTCCCTAAATCTAAAACTCGAACGTTTACAGTTCGGTAACGATAAGTAAAATTGCCAATGGGCTTCTACACGTCACGAATATAATCGTTTGTATTCTTCCTCCTTTGAAATACATAGCGATATATTCGAATATTTTCTAAGCACCTTTTTCTTTATAGTACATACTTATGTATAAAAAATTTCAATGAAACGAGCTTGGGCTTCGTTTATAAATACATTTTTTCCAATCTCGTTCCAACGTTAAATATAATTTCGCGTATATTGCGCTTCACCGAAGGTACACAGTATTTCGTCTCGTTTTTATTGCTAATTCTTTATAAATGAAGTTACTTGATATTTTAACGATAATTATATTAAATTGTTGTTGTATATGTAAATGCTGTAATTATGATTTATTTCACATTTAAAATGCAAATTCACAAACTAAACGATTTTGTTTAGAACAATATTGATTAAAACTGTGGATATATTACAGAATGAAGCTCAGATTTGGGGTTTGAATTTGTTGATTTGTAATCTACCTGGAGATCCAAATGTTTTGCTAGATCCGTCTAGGACAGCGATAATAAAATAAACAATAGAGAGGGTTTAGTTGATTAAACCGATTCTTTCGCCGAGACTTTTCTTCGCTGAAATAGTTTCATACATCGATCTAACAAACTCGTGCCGCATAAGAGGAATATTACTCGCCCTTCTACGTACTATGTCCAGACGTAGCATTATAATAACTTTCCTCAAATATACCGTAACTTTATCTATCGAATCACATTCGTATCACTATAGTTATACAATAGTAGTGCAATAAATAATGCATGGAATACGTGTTTGGTTAAACGTCACACGTAAGAAACGACGTTCTACTTTTAGAAGAACTATTATGCATACATACTTTCTTTGATTTTTCGATTTTTAGTCAATATTTCCGCAAATCGTTTTGATTTTTTTCTTCCTTTTCTTGTTTCTTTTTTTTAGAAAAAGAGAAGATTATATCTTAAAAATGGTCAATCGAATATTGCTATATTTTACCGTTAGTCTAATACTGTTTGAACAGAACTATCTCATAGCTCTCTCCATCAACATAATAAAAACAGTATTTAGATAATAAATAAATGTTTATAAAAATTATATGGTTTGAATTATCGTTAGAAACCCCTCCCCTAAAGTACCTCTATTTGGTCGATACATCGTCTGGTCATCCTATTTAAATATCATATAGCCATTAAAAGACAGTTGTCGTTAGTTTCAAGCAGTGATAGGCAAGAAGCATTTCGGAACGTATTCGAATGACAAATAGGTACAGGGTGTGCAGAAATTATATAGGTGTATGTCACGACTAGACTTGGAATCCTTTTGGACTGCATTTATGCCTTATAAAAATTGTCGAAAAATGCTGGAGTATTAAATCGAACAGAATTTAATACGATTTTTATTTATTTTCGATCTTATTACCATTTGGATGCTATTGCCAATAAAAATAGAATTTTATGTGGTATGTACCACGTTCTTAAAATTTGTTTAGAAAAATTGAAAACTACATAAACATCACCTTTGAAGTTTCTGAAATCGAAGCTTGAAAATGTTGGACCTTCGAAGGAACGTAACACAGTCCTAGTCTGTGATGCATCAGCAGAGGAAACAGCGTGACGGAAGCTATATGTATACTCTCTGTCGCGGCACGAATTTCTCGGGTAATTGTACACAACAATTTGTACCCCCTACAGGAGGTGACTGATCGCTTACGCTTTATAGCGTATAAATAAATAGTGCTCAACAAGAAATAAATACATCCTCGCCGAAGCTACGTGCACGGCTCTTTCTATGGATATTCTATCCTCTATGTATACTCTATACTCTATACTCTACATAGTATACTATCTATGCATATTCTATGCAATAGCGTCGTCCCCGCGTTATTACGCTAAAAACAACCGTCGTTCTTCTACGTACGCAGCATGTATGTACTTACGTGTTACACGACTCGATGAGATAATAAAATTCCATCCCATATACCGCATAAAATATAATCAATAATAAAATCCCATTACAGGAGAGATAACATGGACGAAATAATGAAAACTTGGCCAGGCTTGGCATCGTGCGATTGGCAGTTTGGAACGTATTCGTGCAGTTTTCACTTTCATCGTGAATACTTTTCCGACAAATTATTAAGTACTATATCTCTTATACTTTTTTAATTGATAGTTGAAGGCGTAGTGCTGCCGTTATTCCAATAATCACGGTTCGAACACTACAAATAGACTTATCGTTAGTACCGTTTTCAAGCGTCTATCTTCTCCAGCATAATCGTGATGTACAGAACGATTCTTGCGTCTACAATCTACAAGACCGAGGGTATAGTTCTCCTATTTCTTTTGAATAACTTGGAATTGTAAGCTGTAGTCGTGCTAATAGGAAATGAGGGATTAAGCGGCTGTAAATCATTCAGTGGCTCTACAATATACCTACATCGATTCTGGTACATCTATTTCTTACCGTTTCTAGGCTCGACAAAATACAGGATTACCTGCAGACCTATACCCATATTTAGCATGTTAAGCGTAGGTTCTGTTTCATGCTAAGCCTGGGTATGCGCCGTCTATACATATTGAGAAAAGCGGTGGCAGAAAAGACCCTATTCCGATTTCCTCTCCGATACCTGCGATGCTGAATATATATATATATATACATATATATATAATATAAGGGGGGTGTAAACAGTAAACAGGGAAATAAAAGGGAATAGGCCAATAATGATAGAAGCGAGAAAAGTCCTGGGGGTAAATCAACTATCGGAGACAGGTCGAAGATGTGGAAGAAAACGAGGAGGAATTTCATCCTTGTCCGAAGCGATAAGAAACCAAAGGGGAGCACTCGGTCTTGCAGACGTCAGCTGATCCGCCACCTCCGTATTTCAATATTCGGTTCGAAAACGAAATTCTACGAACACGTTCCAAAAACCACAGGCACCCAGTGTGTCCCGCGCGAAAGGACGAGATAATAAGCACAGCAGAAATCGATGATCGCTCTACGCTACGCGAACTTCTCCCAGCAACACGGCAAAACGTTGAACAGATTGGCGAAGCTAGACCGAACTCGGACAGACCAAGGATGCGACAAGAAAAGGAAGACAAGCCCCCGGACAATTTTCTTTGTACAAAGATTGTGACGACGTGAACGCCTAGGTGCACCAGCGCAACGCGTCGAGGAGAAGATGGTACATATTGCGATTATAATTGATAATCAGCGGTCCCAGCGTAAGGCAGACGTTTTTACTGTTGGATCGAACGACCGACCGTTGCGGTCGGCGACTTGGACCGCCTTTCGATTCGATTGTCCAGGCGAGCGGCATTTCGCGTTCCCTGAAATCAGGCTAGTTTCCCAGAGACAGTAGCAAGTAGAAGACAGTCACGGCCTTGTTGCGGTCAGCAAGCGAAGAGCGAGCTCGTTAGGTCAACAGTTGCGATTACTAGTACCATTATTCACCTGTGTGCCGGCTCCTGCCTCGTAATCGACTGCACGGTGATTCTCTTCCGTTAGGCGAGTTCTCCGTTCCTTGAACAGGTCTGCCACGCAGGTCGCCTACGAACAGTTTCGACATAATTCACCTCGGCTCTTTGCAATGCGTTCCGTGCTATGGATAAAAATCGATTTATCTGTACCCCTTGTCGGAATGGAACACTCTGACTTGTTCCTTCGTCTGCGGTAAGCAGTCGATCACTCCGGAGACTCCGGAACGCGCATTCGCATCACAATAATGTACGTAGATGCATACATAGTACATCGTGCATGCACGAGCAAATGGAATAATATTTATCATAATGGCTGGCTATTAGCCGAATTTTTCTTTTCTCCGAGTGTTGATCGATCAAACAAGTGGGTACGGACCTCGGATCGTATTATACGCGTATGTACACAGTTAGGAGCATAACTGACCACTAGACAGCTGATCTTTATGCATTTATAGAAAAATTGAATAGATAAAATTGAAAATTGTAGGAAAATTTTAAAGAATGAAAATGTCAATATATGATTTCTCATCTATTAAAATGATTAAGGGAGCATTGTATTTGGTTTCTATTTCTTGCAATCGACGCGGACAATTTATATTTTGCATAAAGATCCGTTGTCCAATTAATTATTAGAAATACATAACAGAAACGCTCAAGGTGGACAACGATATTGCCCCACCCTGTATACATACTGTCTAATTCTAATTCATATGACAAACTCATTTCGAAAAAGCCTCCGCATTGCAAGAAATCGTGTTGCATTGGTTTATCAATTTGAAAATGATTTAACAGTTTACGTAGTATGTAACATGCTTGGTATACAGTGTACATTGTACATTGTAAACCGCAGCCAGCGAGGATTGTAAAGATTGAAATTAGGTGCCTAGGGCCTAGGCTATTTCATATTTATGATCGAGCGTAATTTATGGTCGTACAATAGGGTAGTTAAGGAGAATAATACTCACCACCACTACTGCAATGGCGGTACCAAGGGTCGAGCCAGCCAGAACGTCGCTCCAATGATGTTTATAATCGGAAACTCGTGACAGAGCCGTGAACCAGGCCATCAAGATGCACACCAACTGGAGAAAATGTTTCAACAATTTGCTGCCCTTCCATGACACTCTCAACTGCAAGTATAACTAGAAATAAAAAGAAAGGAATTATAGAAAATCTCATAAAACAGCACGGTCGAAAGTTTCATGTTCAACAAACCGTATAACTTGAACCCTTCTATCCAAATTTGCAACATTCTTTATGCATTTCGTCTTTTATCTTTATCATAAACTATTGTCACACTGTGCGTTGTACAATTTTACATTTCGATTTTGAGCTGGATCGGATCGCTGCTACACACTACAAACTACAAACTGCAAACTACACATGAATCACGTTGCGAAATTGGGAAAAAAGGTTCCACGGCCTGTAATCTGGCCGAACAAAAACTACGTTTGACATACGCGGCAGTCTAATAAATAATTATCCGCTTCGTGCGAATTCTTTCGAAGAGAATACTGTTAAAAAAATGATAAAACAAACAAAAGAAGGGGGGCACGCAGTGGCTCAGTGGGTAGAGCGCGCGCCTACGGACTTCCGTGGTCGCGGGTTCGATCCCCAACGCCGGCACCTCTGGAGAAATACTTCCATGTGCCATGTAAACTGTGGTGCCTAAGGTGGTTCGGAACCCACCTTATAAAAACTGTAGGTCCCGTCGCGAAATAATTCCGGAAGGAGTTCACAAAGCGACGTAAAATAAAAATAAATAAATAAATAAACAAACAAAAGAAAGAAAATGGGTACTTACCGCGAGATAGATCATCGTGTAGGCAGAGAAGGACGAGTGTCCCGAGGGGAAGGATAATCTGGAAGAGATGGAGATTATAAATCGTATCGTGTCGAATAAATCTCATTCGGTGGTCGTTACGCGCAACAAATTTCCGTTTTATTATTCAACACGGAGCGATACGGAGCGCAATACGGCACAGCTCGGAGCAGCGCGACGTCGCGTCGCGTCGTCATCATCGGTGCACATTGCACACGCGTCCCGTAATGGGACCCTATTCATTTTGTCAGGATTAATTCCGGGGCGTGTACAGTGCCGATTACAATCGGCAAGGCGGGCTCTTGCCTCGGAGCCGCGCCGCGCCGCGCCGGGATCGTAAAGATTCGCCGGAAGATCCTCCGCGATCATACACTCCGGCACAAAAAGATAGCACACATCAAGATTTACATGATTCTCATGCATTTCTATTTAGTTTTATGTTGCAACCGAAATTTATTAAAATATTATATACACGATTTCGGGGGTACGCCGCGGCGGCTATTTTTGCTAAGGAAAATGTCGCTTGAAATGACGTCAGGAACCTCCCATTTTCGGCTGTTGAAGGAATTTTCGGACACCCTGTATATTCTTGAGAGTTTTTACTACGAAATTTTCAAAAATGTACCACCTTTTTGTTCGGGAGTGTAGCGGGCACAAGGCGAAAAAGAGCGAAAGGAAGAACCAGCCAGGGAAAAAAGAAAGGAGGAAGGGGACCAGTGGACCGTGGTCCGTGGTCCGTGGACTTTTATCTGCAAGAGTAATTGAGCATCAAAGAAGCTGCTTTAATCGGATATTATCTGCCCCCTCTCGCGGCTTTCTTTTTTCCCTTTCCCTTTAAGCGCGCCTTCTTCGTGGAAGTAGCTGTCGGAACCTATTATTTCATCTTAATTGTGTTTACTTTAGCCAAAGGCTGCTAGCTGCTAGCGAATAGCCAGCGATGCTCGTTTTCTTCTATGTATTACGGACGCGTTTATGTTTAACGTTTATGTTTACATGAAAAAAAGACACGACAGTGTTCCCTAAGTAGATTCGTTTTAGATTTAGGCGGTACGCGATACTCGTTGGCCCTCCCACACGTATTTAATCAATTACTAAACATTTAGGTATTGTATCAGGTATTATACCAATTTCATATCTATAAAATTTTAAAAATCATAGGGAATGAAAATATTCTAGGTCGGAAGAAATGTATAATTTTCAAGTTAAAATCGCTTCGAGTGTAAAGGATTAATATTTAACGCCAAACCAATCACCTACCGTTGTGTCAAAGTCAAATGACAGGTTCTAGATTTTTTATTTTACAATTACTTAAATTATAAAAATGCTGACACAAGGAATCATTTAATAACAAGGAATTTTGTCATGTTTATAAGGCAACACGTATGCAAGTACCTGCTACATATGGACTTTTATAGCTCGATAGTTTTAGCGTTAATATTTTGGTGAAACCGTAGAACAGCTACTTCCTCTCCGATTCCGACGCGACGATGTTTGGATATTTCATAAAACTCAACATTTTGAACCCTTTACATATAAAATATAAATAATGCCCGTTCTCCTTGAAACAAAAAACAAGGAACAAAAAAAGAATTCCGTTGATTTTTTACCGAGACAGTACTTTGATCTGGTTCCAACGGATACGAGGAAAAAAAGGGACGCGCGTCGCGTCGCGCCGCGCCGGTAGCAGCAAATGACAATGCGGAAAGGTCTGTTGCCCCTGTTCGGTGGCGATTCGCATGAACGGGATTCGATCGAAATCAAGGAGCTCCATGGGCCTGGGACCGGGGCCCGAGTCTCGAGTCTCGGCAACGGAAACATTATTACACGGCCGGACTGTCATCCCGTGAACGTGAACACACCCTAGTCATTGTCACTCTAGCTCTAGCTACAATGACCCCCCGTATTATTAACGATTCATGCGCGCATTTTGCAGCCGCCGCGCCGATTCAGCGAGCCCAGCCTCGCTTGCACGTTCAATTCTTTCGCGATACTCTAGGTGTTACATACAGGGTGTCCCACAAATATTTTACTTCTGTTCTACCAAAATTGGAAAATGCCGTAAACAAATTCACTCGAGTACTTATTAGATTTTATTTGTATAACGAACTAAACTAGGCAACGGTTACCTTTGACCAAAAACGAATCAATACGAATTATGTTCTGCTTCCTTGAAGAGGGCAAATCCTAAGGTCATTTCAAGTAACTTTTTCCTTTGCGAAAATGTTCTCCGCGGCTTTGTTGACGACTTATTAACGAAAAATTGAGACCAATCATGACAACGCTATGCTCAACGCGACTTCGCAATGCCTGCCTTATTGTTAATACCATACTGTTAAGATCGCGTCAAAGTCATAGTACACGAGACGGTTGAACTCGTCTCGCCATAAGCAATAATATCATGTACCGAAAAATACATATGTATGTAGTGCCATCTAATAAAATTAAGGCGACCTTTTTACTTTTCATGGACAAATTTCCTTTTTGAATTTTTTTCTATTGCATTTTGTAGCCGACTAAAAACTAACTATGTAGTTCTACTTCAAGCAAGAAAAATCGTGACGACAGTTACTTGGGACACTCTGTATGTTTTTTTAATAAGAATAAACAAGTTCTTCGGAATGTTCGAATCAATTACGAACAGAAGTAGTGCGCTTCGTTTTACCATAAAAGCAGAGACAGTAGTCCGCAGTGAGAGCGGAATATTGAACGAAGCAATGGAACGACTTCTAAAAAAACATAATCTCGAGTAATAACCGTGGCAAGCGATTCACGAAGCTGATGAATGGAAGAGCTACTGTAATACACCACACTCTACATACATAGACGTATAACGTATGTGTGTACGTAGTAGACAGACTCTGGAAGATTCGAATACGTTGCGCTGGTTCACGCGTCCCATCACCGACCAAGCTGAAGGTTCGGAGTTCGGAGGGTGAATCGGCATCGGCATCAATGAATTCTCTGTGAGCTTTTATCGTCGTTTTCACAAATCTCTTCGTAAATGAAACTGTCCTTGCCAACAGTGACCCGGAACACGCTCTACTACTGACCATCATAACTATACATATGTATGTATACATATACATATACCATCTATTTTAATCCCTATTGTAGGGACAGTTGACGAATGAATGAATTAATATTAATATTTTGCGGAAAGGGCTCGATGCGTGACCGACTTCGTTGTTGTTTACGGAACACGCTCTCGGAACTTAACCCTTCTGCGCTTAGCAGATTCCACCTCAACATAGTCGACATAGTGGAAATAACGAAATAAGTCGATATAATTGATTGAAAATTAATCAAAACATTTACCTGACTTCCTTTAAAAGCCTCGACGAGATGTTCGCTCCGCAAGTAAAGTGTTCGATGTACCGATGCTGATTTTCCATTAGGCTACAATTGACAACAGGTTTACAAAGATCCATAAAGTGGGGTCTTAAGCGGCCGATCGTATATTTCCCACAGTCTGTCACCAAGACTGTTGTGATTGCACCGAATCCAAAAACTCCGATCTGAAATGTTAACAGTTAACAGTGTCGATAACAATTAGTACTGTTAAATATTGATGATTAAGGACTACATATGTACATATGTTATAAGGGTGCGCATAAAAATGAATGGTGATCCGTCCTAGGGGTGAATCTACACCTCTAGGTCGCGCGGTGGACTTTTATAAAAGAAACTGTTGTCAAACAAAACTAAACAAAAATTGTTGTTAAAGATCTGAAATTATTGCTTAATCGTTATCGTCTCCCGAGACGACGTAGTTGTTGCCAAAAGAAGAACAAATCTTTTGAACAAAGTAATTTAAATCTAGTCTCACGCAGGTGTTCTATTATTGTTCTATCATTGTTGACAACTTTAATAATACCAATTATTTAGTATAATGGAACTATACTGAATATATGTAGAGCATTTTATATGGTTATATTACGAATTATCACAGAATTATTATTACGAATTATCAGTAAAGTATTGTAGAATATGTATATGTATGCAAGTACAAACACATACCCTTTTATAGGCACTCCATATCCAAGGAGAAATATTTCGTCCAAACAACATTTTAGAGGGTTCGACGTTGTTGTATCTCGCGTATAAATATTCACCCGCAATCATCTGTAACAAAATTGATAAATTCATTAAATCAACGATTTTAATTGTAAGGGTTTGCCGCCGACGACGCGCGACGCGCAACGCGACGCGTGTGTGTTTTCGTCCTGCGGATTCGAAGAATGTTATTCTCAAGTTATGACACTATACAATAAACTCTTGTTGTCGAAGGTGGTTATGATCTGGGTTACTAGATCCGATACGAGGGACGACAACATTTAAATGAAAATATCGAAAAACGAAGGCACACTCCGAACAAGCCCAAAAGGGTTTTCTTATACTACATGGACTGGAAACATTGGAATAAATTCCAATTTCCAGGCTGCACACAAAACGTACTATTCGAAACATTTTCTCATAAAAAAAACTACGAAAAAGTAAACGAGGGATGAAGAAGAGGAAAGAAGAAAAGGGAGACAGAGGAATCTCGTGGGAGTGGAACTCCATCGCATTCTCGTTGATGTGTCGAGATACCGTACACCGTATACCCTAACCCAGACCATAATCGTCAAGTGATTAATTCTCGGTCTCCACCACGGAATCGCTTCCCTCTCGATCTCGAGGTCTTGTGAAGAGGTGACTGCGGTGACCGTGGTCGACGTAATCCGTAATCCGTAATCGGAGATTAAAAGCAGAAGAAAAACCGACGAAGCGTCGACTCGAGAAATTCTCAAGGGATTCGACGAGTTGGTAATCTCTCCTCGGGGTTTCCAGCGATCTGTCACGGCGCGGGCCGCGGCCCCTCCAACAAAAGTGGGTTAACCGGTCAGATTCCAGATAAAGGCCGCCAGGTAATACAACTGACAAGCGCGAGTCAATGAAATACAACGGTGCAGGTTTCGGTTGTTTTTACCTATTTTCGTTTTGGTTGTTCCACGGGACCCGGGACGCGAACGATTATCCTTTCTTCTTACCCCGGTCCCGGCCCCGACCAAGCTACAGCAGCACGCGGCCCGAAACGAGCGAGAGACGATAAACGACCACGGGGCCGCGACAAGTCATGTATCTCCGAACAATTCATTTATTTCTATCGCCTCGCACCGCCTCGGTCACGGCGCGGTAGGTACAAGCATTCTCCACTCTTCCCGACGCGACGTTTTATTGTTCCGAGGGTTTACGGAGGAATTTTTACGACAGCGAAGAAATGGACGAACCTGCTCGCATCGTAGAAACGTCCCCCAAATTTGATAGCGATCAGATTCGAATCGAAAGTCGACTCATTGTCAGACCTCACATGCCTGTAAGAGGATCCTACTCTTGCAGTGCTGGGTCAACGAATAAGTAGACTGCGGATCTTCATGAAGAAATCAACTGGATGAATAGAAAAAATCTGAGGATATTGTTATGCCGTTTTCAAGCCAGACCATAGATTTTTCAAAATTATGCAATAATCACCGGTCGTTAATATGGTCAAATTAAAATAGCTCAAAGTGTAAAGGGTTAATCTCCAAAGTGATTGAATAAATGGTTCGCAAGCATGGTTTCCGCCAGAGCAGAATGAAAAAAAGAAGGAAGCTAAAGCTCGACTCGAAGATGGTAGGAAAAAATGGTAAAAGCAGCTGAAGGGCTGCTGAACCCTTCTCAGATTCCTGAGATGGTGCAGGTATCTAGAGTGTACAGGTAGAAAATTCGTGAGCCGGTGAAACGGATTCCTACGAGGGGAGAGGGAAGAGAGAAGAGGGAAGAGGGCAAACAACTGCACACTGCACAGTGCATACTGCACACTGACACATACACATACTCATAGACGCATACACTTCCGAAGGAATTCTCGTGAACGGATTAACGGATAGTGCTGGGAAGAGGGATCGTTCCTAACAAGGGCCTGCTTATTATTTCAAGAGCCACTGTGCTCTCCTTCGTCTTCCGTGGGTTAAACGAGTGACACTCGATTCTATTATATTAACAGCAACAAGAAACGGTTATCTTCGATTGTTACATCGGAAATCTGTTTGCTTTCGATGCACGCGCCAACCCTGTATTTATCAGAACTTGGAACAACCTTTTCCACGTTCTATTCAACGTCTGAAAATAATATTACAACTCTACTGCATAAAGGTACAAATATCAAGATTATAAAGAGGCGAGGCAAGCGGAGTGGGGAAATTATACAGTAAATTCAAGATACTCTAGCAGAAATTGTAATTTTCTTAAATTTATTTAAATCAAGTATTCGTTTGATTTAAAGACAAGTACATACACCTATATGTATGTCCAAAAGAATATTTTTTACGTATCATAAATTTTGCTTGCTCAAACCAGATGTCCTCGCCATTGAGAGAAACCAGCAAAGGGAGCAAAAGAGAACCGAAAGCGAAAGACTCCGTCAGCGACGTGCAACCGAATTAATCCATTAAACAAACCCCGTTCATCTTCCCGTGACACGCTATCAATACCGCGTATCTCATTAATCAAGCCCCGAAAATAGTGTTCCTAAACGCGGAATCCAATTACGCGGCCGAGATTGGCTAAGTTTAAGCCGGGTTCTGCGAATCGCCGAACACGAGAGTTGATTATCCAATTAACTCCTGCGAGCTAGGCTCGGCGTGTGCACAGGCTACAAAATATCGGTCCTAAAATTACATACAGCCATCCATCGCGCCATTATCGGTCGTTTTCTTTGTTTTACGCGACGACGCGACGCGTCGCGTCTAGTCTGTTTCGCGAGGCCCGCTACAAGACAGCCGCAGAAGTGGCTGAAACACGACACCCTTTAATCTTTCTCATTACGTTATAATAGAATCCCTTTGTACCGTGATTACATTTCGGATAAACGAGTCCCTGCGCGGCAGCACGTGGCAGCGCGTGGTAGTTTGGCACATACATATGTACATAGTTGGGTCTTGGGTCATTCCACGCGAAAACGGACACTTTTTACAGTAAAATTTCGGATTTTCTTCAAATTTTAATATGTTAAACGTGATCGTGATCGTGATCGTGATTTTTTTTATCTAGAGTAAATTTGCTCACTGCCATCTCCTCATTTTTCATCTCGATTGAATTATGTAGTTCTTTCCTTAAATATTAAATAACTCGATTAGCTTGCATAAAAATATCTGCATAGAACGTACATTTAATATTAACATTAAATATCAATGTATTATACTTAACAATTATAGAAAATGCAAATGATAGTTTCAGAAATGTCTTACAAATAGAATAAATTTGATAAGAATGCGATGTAACCCGTCTCATTTTCTTTTGATTTCGTTCAAATAGTACGCGAAGGTTATGGCTCTGTGATTTGTACGAAGAACAGTTAGTAGTTTGGTAGTTGGTAGTGGCGACGGCCCACCCAATTTCATTCGCGGATAGGAGGAATCCCGTCAAGACCGGCATTTTCGCCCGCGGTGACAGCGTTAATTTGAACAGCATGCTGCAAACGAACCCCCGCCCCCGGGGCTCGCGGAGGTGATACAGGGTCTGATATTTCTTGAGGCGAGCTCCGATTTCGAAACGGAAATCTGCAAAGACGCGTTTCGGCGCCTCTCCTCTCCTCTCATCTCATCTCATCTCATCTACAGTCGCGTGCACGCTGCACACACTCGGATACCTAGAACGCAACGTTCCCACGTGTGCGATACGAGGAACGGATCCGAACCGGAACCGAACGCAAAACTCGGATCAACTGGGGACCTTTTTTCTTTCGGACAGCTCAAGTATATTTCTGGAAGGATCGTGTAGCTGTCAAGTATTTGGCTTTTTTTTTTATTTGCTGTTTAGAGTCACAATGGCGCGTTTGTTTACCGTATTATTTTATTAGGTGTCAGCTGTGTCAGTGAATGGTTAGTTGGTAAAAAAAAGTATTCTTTTCTAATTCTAGAAAAGCATGATGACTATACATATATGTAATTGATTAACATAGATGCGTGTTCTTTAAAATTTATTCATTGAATTCTATTTTTTCAAATCAGGAACGAACTTATGCAATCATCAATAGTTATTTAAAAAGAGACGTGGATGACCTTGAAAACCACGAGAAAAAAACAGCCCCTCGGCCCTCGGTGTACCGACCACTTGATATTCATTCCAATTACACACAAAATATTGATTACTTTGTTAAAATTAAACAAGATGTTCTGGGGCTACACTTAAATGAAACACCCTGTATGAGAAATGAAAATTTAAAAACAATACTGAATATAGTACACGCGAACAACAAATTTGTAGTGCAAACAATGAAGACGGGTTTCTCGTCTCGAAGAAATCTCAATTTATAAAAATATGTATGGTATACTGGTATACGTAGGCTGCGTAACATGCCCATCGAAATCGTGTAACGTTTACATGCACAAATTATTCATTCAACGCCAACGTATATTTTATAATTTATTCAATAGCAGCGATCGACAAGTTATGTTGATCTTTCCGTAGACTTTTGATTCTTGCATTCTTTGTGTTTATATTGCGTTTCACAGTCGTTTGCATAATAGCTCAATTTATTTGCCGACATTTTTTCCGAATTTCTAGTCCGGCGACAGCGCGCGACGGACCGTTAATTTTGGGACCGTTGGCTAACACAGTTTGGGGCCCTGCCCAATTAATTCGAATTAACTCAAGGACCAAAAGTTTTTTTCTACAACTTAATTTTTCTTATGTTTTTCATTTAAATTGTTTTTATCTGTTTTTTACCACACAAAAAAGACCCGTTGACGGTTGACGGAACAGGGTCTAGTCGCATTATCCAATACTCGTAAAGAAAGATTCTTTTTGCTATTTGTAAATTTGGGCTTTAAAAATTTGCAAAAAATGCTAGAGTCTAAATCTACAATTTGGCAGAATCTAATATGACTTTGATTTATTTTTCTCTCAGACCTGCAAAGGCTAAATAGCTCTGAAAATAAGATTTTATTTGATTCCGCTTTCTTGAAATTTGTCTATAAAATTGCAAAATGCATAAACATCCGCAGTCTAAACGTATCACTGCAGATAATTATAACCCAAATACTTTTTATCTTTGTCCTCCGGAAGGCTAATAAAGAAGGATATGTACATATTTTCTAATAGCCTCGTACATACTGCATACGCACGTGTGTAAGTATATGTGTACATATGAAGAATTTTATGTCAATCGCATGAAAAAGATAAACATTTTTAAGATGACGAGGCCTCTCGCGTCATCCCCTTTATTGTCACTTTCTATGTATAGATGCAAACGTGACACACTCGTCATTGGTTTAAAAAGAAAAAACCAGGCGATTTGTGATTGAAATCAAGTCTATTCGATGAGATATTACATATCGACTTATTTCCCGTCTTCGACGCTGTTGTTTGACTCGGAGAGGAAAGGTTAGATTAATCTCCTACAATTACGATTACGATTACGGTTACACGAACGACTATCAACTCTGGTTACGTTCTATCAGTATATTTTAATCACGCGTTACGTAATGAAAATATATACTTGAAAAATGTTTCTAAATACTTCCTGCTTTGTTTTCTGAATTCAGTTTTTCGGTTCGTGACAATTTAAAAGAACTTGCATACGCCGAACATCCTCGATTTGATCAGTCGGTGTCCGAACGTACGTGCCCCCCCCCCCCCCCCCCCCCCAACTAAATTACCTACCCTACATAATACATTTCAATGCATGAGGGAGCATTGAATTTGGCAATGCTGCTATAAAAAAAACAAGAGTACGTAATGGTCTTCGAAACGTGAACTCATCCGAATATTAATACGAGTCATTACACCGTAAGTCGTAAGTGTGTCGTAAACTGTGATTGGCAAGTCAGGATCCAAGTTCACTGTAAAACAATGAATTTTTCTTTGTCAAGAAACCTTGTAGTTACATGAAATTGCTTATTTTATAACTTAACATCTGCTAAAGTATCTATGAATATATTGTATTGTTATTAGATTTACACCATCGCGAAACCTAACATTTCTACATATAGAGTGTCCCATTTACAATACATTCCATTTATATTTACATTTATATCCATTTATATTTGTGTTATCAGAAAAATTTTCGTTTATGTTGACAATACCGAAAATCTTTCAAATATTTATACAATTCATGGGAGAAAATCGTCAGGATTAATTCTTTCGCGTCACATATTCATATTACATATTGACATGATTCGAAAAAAAAGTCAGGCCGTTTGGTCCGATCATAAAAAAGTTATAATCTTTTAAAGTGCGTTCAAATACTTTGGTGGTTCACTGTATGTAGACCAATTCAGATAAAGGATGTTTCCTTGTGGTCGCCGCGCCGCTTCGACGAGCGTCTCGCACGCCATAAATTTTGATGCGAGTCATCACCTATCTGAGCCAGGCTGCCACTCGACTGCGACTGGAGCGGACACTTAAAAATATCCGGCAATACATTAGATCGGCACACGGATTTTATCTGCTTAGGCAAGCAACCGGCAGATAAAGATAAAGGGAACAGCTGCAGGCCGCGGTGTCTTCAGGAAATTAGATAAAAAGATAGCGAGTTTTTTTGATTTCCTCTGTCAAGATGGCACGATGACGCGTCAGCTACCACTTGTCTGGCATGCCCGGCCCGAGGAGCACACGAGTACAGTGACAAATCTGATTATTATGTACCGCTTTTGTGCTACGCAACCGAAACCTGACGTTTTCTGTCTGGTCGGGGCCAGTGCACTGTACAGTTCGAGATAGATCCGGAATTTTTTCTCGGGAATAATATGTGTAGCCAAGGCAAATATACACGGAGCAATTATTGACAAGGTTACTCACTGCGTAAACCACCGTTCGGTGAACAAGTGGGAAAACGTCAGCCATCGACCGAGAATACGAAACTGAAGCGCGGCAATACTCGAATCTACATATGTATGTACAGGGTGTACTGAAAATGTTGTACTTTCTTGAAATGGATGATTCCTGACATCTAGAAAACGGATTTTATACATTTATGAGAAAAATGAGTGGGTGCGATTTAGAGCGGTAAAAACATTAGAAGAATTTTCAAATACTGTCATATTATTTTCAACTTATTAAACGTATTACGAAAGAAAATAAATGCCTAGTTGACTCCACATTGTAGCATTGTCAGCTACATCGATTCCCTCATAATGTAGCAATCCGTGTTGACTTCCGACTTCGCGGAACCGACACTCGTAAATAGATCTTTATGTGGAATAAAAGTTTTCTACCTGGATCACAAGAAACTGGAGCGTAATAGAAATTTATTTTCTATCGTAGCATGTTAATTAGGCTGAAAATTATGTAACAGTATGTTTAAATTTCTCTAATGTTTATACCGTTTTAAATTACACCTACTCATGTTTGTCATAAATGCATAAAATCCGCTGTCTACTGATAAATTGCTACCGAATTACCGATCATTGAGAGCGGCGCGCGGCGCGACGGCTGTGCTGTAGGCCTATCGAGTGCTCTGAACACCCTCTGACCTTAGCAAACGAGAGGAAGCCACCTCGCCCTTCATACGCATCGAGAATCACTGTTGGGCACTATGTATACCGGTGCATACATATATAATGTGAGTTTGCGAAAGACTGACCGAAGCCCGAAGCCCGAAGCCCGAATCCCGGCCATATGGGAAGCAACAGCGAACGAAGAGCGTTCGTTAAGTTTCGGCGGTCGTGGGAATCGATTCACGGTACTACATATCTGGAAGTGGTTCACACAGTGCACGTGCACGGGGCGGTGTATTTTTGCCGAGTGAGAGACGAGAGGCGCAAAGCGCAAGGCCCCAACAGACTGCGTTCTCTATTTGCATCCTTGGAAACCGCGCTGAGCTCTCCCACCGGAAGAGCCGTTAGCCGCTAAAGGAAACCGAAACACATGCGAACACAGCTTCCTCCGTTCCTCCTTGTTCCGTCAAATACATATTTTCAAATTTTACTCGCCGCCCGATACATACCACAAGATACATATGTATGTATGTACACAGATAACTCTCGCGAGGAATCGTTCGAATTCCGTGGATCGGTATTCGGTATGCTCAGTATGCTGTATTTATAGCTTTCGCGCGCGCGCGCCATGTATATACAGCAGTTTTACTTTCGCCTATGATCGCAACGATGCTACGTGTTACGCGCTAGGCGGTACATACTACATAGGTGCGCGATGCTCTGCCGAAGGTTATGGGAGTATGCCGCACCCCTTGTTACGGCTAGAGTTGGCATCGAGTTTCAAACGTACGCGTTACCATCATGGATCTAAGCTCGTTTCAATAGGGAAAATCTTTCTATTGAAATATTTTGACGCAACATGTACAACCCGTGCGTCTTTTCTTAATTTTTAATTGTGATGTTAGGTTAACGTAACTCCTTTCTGTATAAAACTTGTCGATCAACCCCTTGCCGTACCATTTTCTTTACAGTTACAGCGACTAAAACCTCGTTATCCCAACAACAACAACAGCAACAACAAATGTCGTAGAAGGAAAAAGAAAATTTATATTTCTTGCACGGCATTTGTTTGCATTTTCTCACGGTTTTACAGTTATTACCAATTTACCAAGATAGAAGAAAATATTAGATAACCCTTATTATTGGAAAATTAATAAGTCTGTAAAGTTTGGAACTGATGCATTTCACCACCCCTTCTTTACCGCCGGAATAGGTACTTGGCCTGCTTAACATGATACGTACATACAATACATATTTCTGGGACAAGAAAAATAGGTTTTGCTCAACACTTTTTCTAGTATGTAGTCCTTGTTAGCGCATTCACCTCGGAGCCCACTCTTTTTACACCATCTGCATATGTAGAAGGTTTTTTCGCCTGCACGGCGAGCCACTTTATTGCACTCGACCTAAAATCTTCATCTTCGGAGCACCGCAGGCAACCACTTTTCCAAATTGATCTCAAACCTAACAACTATTCCTATTATCTCTTTCCGAATTTTAACAAACTGCTGGTTTTATGTGTTCATTCGGCAATACATACTACACATAGAGAGGATGCGAGAGTGCTCACTAGTTTCGAGTGAACCTTATCGTTGGTTACTCTTGGCGAAGAAAAATATTTGAATATTTTTCGGGACACCACCTACCACCTACCATCTATGCAAAATGTTAGATCTTTCGAAGGATTGACACAGAGTCGAACCGGGGCGGGGCGCGGCGCGGAAGCAGATCCCGAAAAAAAGAAGAATGCGATCGATCGATAATGATCGGTAAGCGGAGGGAAATAAAGTTGAAGAACGCGGAAAATGCGCGCGGTAGACGGAACAGACGGAACAGATGGAATACCGGCGCGCTGCGCACTGATAAACTACCGGTTCCACGGTAAGCAAGTACATATCTATGTACATACATATGTATGTATCTACTGCTCGGAAAATCATGGATCAAGATTCGCGAATCAAGACAGGTGACTCACCGTGCATATAGGTACCAAGAGGCCAATCACGTAAAGCATCAGACTGGTTACCGTCGACTCGTGAAACGGGTGATATAATGATTCATCATTGCAGAAGAATCCCCGTTTGAACGGCTTGCCATACAGGTAGAACATCAGCACCGACATGCACACTGTAATCGAAAAAGATGGTCCAACTTTTTAACTAGCTCCCAATCTTGCTAACTATACAGTATGTGGTAATGTTATAAATGTACATTCTGTGTTTACGTATGCACATTATTGCACATGAATAATTTACGAGTACACACGCGTACAGGATGTCAAGAAATTACGAATAAAAACGGTTACAGCGTGATTCTACAGTCCCTGGCCCCTGGTCATCGAATTAGGACCACCCGAAATTTTCAGCATTTTTCATGTTCTCCGTAAAATTAAAAGGCCTGTTGAAACGGTAATGATTAGACTCCGGATTTTATGCATTTATCACGTAAATGAGCAAAAGATTAAAAGATTTTCAGAATAGTATAATAATATAATATTTTCATCGCATTAAAATTATTAATTAAGCTAATTTAGCTTCTGCATCTTGAAATTGATGCGCCAACTTTTTATTTTGCATAAACGTGTTCGGAGTCTAACAATAGGTAACTACTTTCTTGTCTCCTTTTCGTCTGTTTTTTTTTTCGTATTATATGTACATATTAAATAAACCGTTACCGAGAATACCGTTGACAGACAATTTATATTTTCAGCGACAGCGAACGCCTCGCAATAGTCGCAATACATACTTCTGAAAGTTACTGTAGCTCTCGAAGCGGTTCGCACTTGGCGATTATTCAGAGGTAATCGCACCAACAAGTTATGGCCGTGCAAGGCGAGAGCATTTCGGAATATGCAACGCGCCGCGCCGTTCCCAAGGCTGTTTCCAAGACGATAGTGTTTGCTATTCCATTCAAAATTCAAAGTATGTATCACGGAATAGAAGATACTCGAGTGATATTCTGGAAACTGGCAAATGAACCAACGCAACGGCAGAAATAACGAGCGAAGCGGTTTTTATTACGAGTAATTACACATAAAGCACCAAGAAAAACGATTCACGGTAACGCGTGTCGCGTGTGTAAACTTATTAGTGTGCACACTTATTATTAGACTGCGGATCATTATGGATTTAGGAGGAAATTGGTTGGGCCAAGTATCAAACGGTAAACGGTATAACTATACACATATGCACTTGGAAAACGAAGTGGACGCTGTAAAATGTTGCACTCGAAATCATGCTGATTTATTTTCGCATTTCTCATAACGCGTGGGCGGACGTTGTAATGTTGGAGAACGGTTCATTTCCGATTCAGAGTTTCAACGGTCCTCCTTGAGAAATTTCCTCCGCCGCGCCATAACTTCTCAACTATGCATAATAACAAGAAATTACCATAACTCAGAGTTTATCCGGTAAATGTTAGCACAACCGCGTGTGTATGTACAATACACATTCGTCTCTGTCAGTCTCAGTCTCGTGTGACTATCATAAAGGAGTCACTTTTGAGGCTTGTCTTTGTGCGCTACATACCTGATGCTTTGCAGAAGATCATTTTAGGGTAAATGTACCTATATTCTACATATATTCTATATACTCGTACACCTACAATACATACACCTATTACCGCGGGTGTACGGTCCCCCCGCTCCAGTCTTTTTCCCAATTAAATTAAAAATAATGTAAACTGTTAAATGCCACACGTAGAAGAAGCCGAACGTAACCCGCAATCATTAACAGGATCATTATCGATAATTGCAGATGAACAAGTATTCGAAGAAAAATTTTCGCTGAGATAGATAGATAGATTAGAACTTGCAGGAAATAACTTTTATTTCAGAAATAACGATAACTGTGTCGACCAACATCCGGGAGATCGTCCAAGAACGACAACTTTGCAGGAAAGAGATCTGCGGTTATCTTAAAGTTAAACCATGCATCCAATTCCGCATTGGCAGCTTGACAGCATGACAGCGCGGCGGCAGATGTCGGTCTAACTATGCTTCTTAAGAACCAGTGCACACATTTTCCAAGAAAAATGAAAATATTCTAACCATTTAAGATGTCGCAGAATGATAAAGAAACTGCTCCACTAACCATTCGCTACGAACCAGCGAGATTAGAGAGATTGCCGCACCGGGCACCGGGAAACACGTGCACTGTCGTAAAATGGTGAAAAAGGATATGTATCTGTATCACCTTCCTCTACAACCGTGTTCGTTCGTAGTATACATAGTATGTATCTACTATGTACTAATGTAGTCCCAATGGTCGCGCGACTATCTTCGAAACGTGCAAATGCAAAATTTACAGGGGTGTGCGAGAACCTGAAATATGTATCGGGTCGGGAACACGACATTTTTCGGGATCGGAGAACGGATACCGAAAAATTTCGAGATTCTCAAATTCATCGGAATTCCCGAGAAAGTAGGGATTCTCGAATTAATTTATTCTTTATATATCTATAAATGATAAATATACATATTATACATACATACATACATATGTATATGTAGAATAATATATGTATAATGTAATATCATACATACATATACATAAAAGGGTAAACTTTTCCTTACAAGAAAACAGACCTTACGAAAACAGACTCGACGAAAACTCGGCGGCTCTCTTTTTCTCTTTCTCTTTCTCTGTATTCTTCTCTGTGTTTATGTACACATAAAGTAAGTACCTCCAACGAGACTTTAATGAATTCATTGAATCGACCGCCAAGTTTAGAACAAGATCCAATATCGATGTTATAAATAGAAAACCTAAAAGTAATTGTACATAGAAAGACGCGAGCAGGTTTTCCTAGTCGCCGCGCCTAGCCGGTCAGATTGTAAATATGTACATACCTACATTGATCTTATCAGGAACGGATGTTACGACTTACAACGTTACACGCTGCTCAGATAAACGCGAAACCCAATTGAACGACAGAAAACATGCGATAACATGCGCCAATTGTATCATTAACGCTTGTCCTCATCGATGGACGCGCGCGCCTATTATGTTGGAATGAATTTCGATGTTCGCGACGATACAAAACTATTACACACTAACAATTAGGTAAATTTACTCGTGTCCGATTCAGCTGAGCAGATTTTGCCGGTGAGATGGATTCGGTAGCAGATTTCTTGTCGCTTGTCGCACGTTGGCCCAGACCAGTTGCAGTGATCGGCAAACTGCGACTCATTGCCTACTTCGATGCGGCTCTCCCACAAATCACGCGCTTAACCCTTTGCACTCGGAACTATTTTTCGATTTTCTTGCCAACAACTCCCTAACATGTTTTAAATATTTCATTTCAGATTTACTTCAAGCGACAGTTCCTTGATTGCTATTTATTTTAAACAATTATCTTTACTAATTATGTTAGATATTACTTGAACTTTGTTATAATTTATATTTCTTCTTAACTAAACAATAAGAGGATTAACTGTACGCGCCAAGAACATGTTTAACCGAAATATTTATTAAATAATATAATTAATAATCCTAATTCTAATTACATATTAGAATCGTTCTCTCGGTAGAATAGTACTAACAATAAGCGACTATGTATTTCTGTGCGAATAATTCCTTGTGGAAAGTGAATAAGATTCTTCGTAACGTGTATCAGCAATCTAATTTAAAAACGAGCATTCATTACGTAGTAATGATAATAATGATTCGCTCTCGCTTGGAAACTACAATAGACGGTCTAGAAAACTGAGCAGCTTGATAAGGCAAGAGTGTGTAAATACTAAATACAGATTTTCTGCACGCCTACCCGAGGCTTCGATAAGGAATAATACCTTAATAATCGAGTGATAAATTAATCGCTAGCCGTTTTCGTTGACGTTATTTATACCATTCGGTCGTTACATCCATACAACCTTGATACAGTGGCTGGTTATTACACACATGTTTTATTTTCCATTCAGTTTCCCAAAATAACTGACATTGCGGTACGAATTACGAATTACGAATAAACTAAAAACAAATGTAAATAACTAAATAAATATTTTAGGTTCCGTAAATGTTGACCGTTCGCACTCGGAATTATTTTTCAATTTTGTTGCCAACAACGTCCTACTATTTCAAGTGTCTTATTTGAAATTTACTTGAAAAAATTACGAAACTTTTGCCCTACTTTGAAAACACATTCATGGAATATTTTCGAACGAGAATGGAATAACGTAACAACAGAGAGTATGAAAAAATTGATCACGCGGATGCCAAGAATAGTGGAAACTGTAATAAAGAAACGTGGCGGATCCTTCGATGAAAAGAAAATATAAATATTATTTTACTTCTTGGCTCTTGATAAGATTTTTGATTTTCGATTTTCGATTGTCGATTTTTGATATACAATGGGTGCAATATCCTTTCCTTGACATGTAAACCTTTAGATAAGGAAAAATTTGTTCGCATTCTTCAACGATTATTTCGTTTTTACAGAGTTTAATACAAATATGATCACTGTCCTAAGACTTATAAGCGGGAATGTATGTGTGTGGTGACGCATGGTATGGTATACCGGCGCGGCGCGACGCGCGGCGCGCAGCAGTCTAAACTCTAAACACTATTACGGTCGATGAGCTTTTCTTGCCGTACCTACTTTTGCAAGACTTCTACTTCTAGCCAAGTACAATTCAAGTAATTATTTTTTTAAAGGTCTGAAGCTGGACACACACTGACATCATTCTATCTCAACGGGAACCACGCGCATATATGAAAATAATTATCAACTTATTTACCAGTTTCGCGAGAATTCTATGAATCCTGTTTTTCATTGAATTTGCGAACATATGTTGGAAAATTTCGAAAATACAGAGCGTGATTCAGCTAACGAGGGAGGGAGGGCCCGAGGTGGTCGATGCGGTGGTAATGTAACTATGTACTCGTATGCACACACAGGCAGAGTTGTGTCGAATTAGAATTGAATTACTTCACGAATTATAATTACACAGAGATTACAAATAGTTTTTACATATTTTTGACGTGTGTTTTGGGGGTCATTATCATTATATTTATGTTATGTAGTTTTAATACAGTTAAGGGTTCACAATCTATACGAAATACCCCCCAAAGTTTTACTAAAAACCATAGGTGTCCTAAGACTTCTGAGCGGGAGTGTAGATATACGGTGCGGCGCGGCGCGGCGCGGCGGCGATGACGAAATGATGACGATGACACGTGCGAGCATCGTCCAGGTGTGAGCGTGCGATGTCAACGCGTTCCTTTCCTTACGATTAGTCATCCGACCTTCAGAAATTCGTGGCGATGACGAAATTCCTGCTATGTACCTGCCACACTCGCACCGTGCGTGGAGAAAGAGAAAGAGAGAAGTAGCTATGATATGCTATGGTGTCCACATGGATGTCAAGTGTCAAAGCGGATCTAAACCCGTGTATTGTATACCCAATCACGATTCGCGACGAGCGCACGCGAGCCGCGTTCATTATCAGCCCTTGCATAACGCGCCGCGCCGTACAGTAAGCGCACCCGAACCCGAACGCAGCGATTACATCAGGAAGTTCGCCGACAAGACTTCTAACTTTCGGAATGTTCCAAAAAGTTGACACACAATAAACTTTAATGATGCGTCACACAATAAACTTTTATAGTACTAAAATATTTCTAATCCAAGAATTATAAAAAATTATAGTTCATATCGAAACTTTGATACAGCGGAACAACAAATATGTATTAGGCCTTTAATTACAGAGTCAACGAGCTTACCTGTAATTAATTATTCTTTCGTTTATCGAGACACGCTTAAGTACAAGGTCAAACGATACAACGCGTCGCGATATCACGGAAAGTAACACGTTCCCCACTTGTTACCGTATCCTAAATTCCAAGTCCTAACCCCTTAAACCCCCTCTAATTTCACAAGAACTACAGTACATATATGTATTTCATTTAGAACAAGATCGATGATGGTGACATTAAGAAGTGATCGATTTGGTATGAAATTATCCATTATCCTATTTGCGACTGAATAAATACTGTCTCACACCTGCCAGACGAGAATGATTTAACGAGTCTTGAAATAAGCCCCGTCTGCAGTTTGATTGATTCATCGTATCAAAGCGGCTTGGATATCGGCTCGAAAGCGATGTCACAATCTGCTAATCCGCACTCACCACCTCTTGAATGGCTTCAATGGTTCTGGTTGTTATGGGGAGGGTTCTTCGCGTATGGTGTCACGGTCACAGTCACAGGTTCCGACGAAATTGACTGTAATGTACCCTCCAACGAGTCGGACCTGTTTGTGCCGCTTTAACGAACTTTGAAAGGGTGCAGTTATTAGACATAGTCGTGAAAGGACACACTCCACCGACACCAGTTGCCTTTTGAATCGTCGCGCCGCACAGTGCGGACAAACGTGTCATATCTCACTACACGTGTATATCACGATGTACGATAAATTCCTTTGGCAAAACGTTTTATTAGGTGGTAATTGATATTATTAATCATATAACAATAATTTTTATGCATAAATATTGTTAATTTTTTTTTTAATTTATTAATTTTATTGTTACATTTTTTTGTGAATAATTACTATTGCATTTACATTAGTAACCAAATTTAGATTTTTATAAAAAATTTTACTTGTGCCGTACTCTCTAGAGTCCCAAAAATCAAATAATATTACATTAATTGTAAATCAGTGTTGCAATAATAATTCTGTATAATGGAAAATGCTCGCCAAGGTATATGCATTCTTTTTACATTTAATAAAGTAGATTTATTTTTTGTATAAATTTTCAACGGTGGTTTTATTTATTACTTGCATATAAAACTTCAAATTAACATATCTCGAGAAGGGCAAAAAATATCCTGAGATTTTGACATATTCGGATATATTACTTCTTGTAGTTTAAGAATTTCATAGTTTTGCCGGCAACTAACTGCTACTCTTAATTTTATAAACTTTTTAATAAGTGCCCGTACCTTGCCTTTATGATGTATTGTGGAAAATTCGTTCATTTCTTTTTAAATTTATTAGTTATATTGTTAAATTTCATTTTCTGCGAATAATTACCAATGCATATACATTCGTAAACAAATTTGGATTTTTGTACAAAATTTTGCCACTTGCCCGTCACAGAAAAATTCAATATTCGTGTATATCACGATATTAAATACATTTATTTTGCGAAAAATGCGTATTAGGCTGGAAATTGTTATTAATAATCATATAATAATCATTTTTATGCATAATAAAATTTTGCAATAATTACATAGGGTGGACGATTTACCTGAAGAGATTAAAATATCTCGAGAAACAACAACAAAAAGCAAATCTTGCGATTTTACTGAAATTGATCAATATTTAATCAGAAATGTGCAAGATTACGGGAGTGAATGATTTGTTTTGGATCACATTCAAAGTACCGAGGATGACTCGAATAGCGAATAGTGTTTTGTTAAGTTTCTTAATTTTGTTTATACTATTATAATTTATGTAAGTTTATTATTATTAATATTAAATATGGTTCATTTATTATTAATTTTGTTCTAAATTTGTTACTCAAATCTGTATCTCGAGTTCTACCTTAGCAATTGCATTAAAATTTTCATCGGCTACAATGATAACGTACCACTAAAAATAAATAAGTAACTTGTTCTAAGGATTTTCTATGTAAAACTATGTAATATAGTTATGTACATACGTAATATACATATATATTTATATGGTACACATATATTTACAAAATATACATATTTACAAAAGATGTAGCCTGTCTTTTGTTCCAGTCTCCATCTTTCCGTGTCAAATCAGGTGTTGGCCAAATCAGTAATTGTAAGTACATATACATGTACGAGTACAATGTACAATCAATGATTTATTACTTATCGTTTTGATTAGATACATATACATTGAATCACAGGTACACATAATTAATCTTCTTGCTACGTATTAACCGTTCGAGATCAGACGTTACATAATAATCTCTTAACCACTATTACTTGCGTATTCTGTATATGTATAATATAATATGTATATTCTTTGTAAGTCCGACGAATCACATTTTTCACGGCCTGCAGTAAACAAATTGCTCTATCTTGTCGAAAACATTTAAGTTCTACGAAAAGAGGAAAGAAGATCGAGCTCGAGCACGCGCACACACACACACACACACACAAGAAAGCCACGACACACAACATGTGTATTCGCGATAAACAGGCCTCCAGGCGATAACGTGAGAAAAAAAGAACGCGATCTTGTTCGACCGCGTTCAACTTGAAAATAAACGGAGAACGGACAGTAAATACACACCTGTGTGTAAGTTTCGACGCAGGAACGCCCTCGACCTACTTCTCCGTGCGCGAATACTACTGAATTTTACTTTATCGGTTTTGATCTATCCTCGTAGCCCCAGTCTCCCCGCGAAATCGTTTCTCTTTCGCGAATGCCGCCATTGTTTTGTTCCTATCGAAAAGAATCATATTCTTTTCGGTTTCATTTTTTTTTCTATCATTAACCGTCATTATTACACGTTTTCGTTAGTTCAACTTTTACTCGAATTCTTTAGAAATATATTTAAAATGGATCAATGAACGAATGGAAAAACGAACAATCGATCGTATTAAACAGAAGAACATTCCCTGTTTTCAATCTCGCAACGGATTCAAACCAAGTACATACATACATACATACATAATACATACACAGCAAGAACATCGAACAACTGCAGCGTACTAGATATGTATGCAGTCCGTAACCGAAACCGTGTCACCACATCTCATTGTCAGATTGAATCGATCGAGCTAAACAGTGTTGCTATCTTCACCTGTTTATCAAAAACTCCAACACAAATTCCTATTTAACTATACATAATATGTATACATATGTATATGTATATGTTACGGTAAATGTGATTAATCCGGTGATTATGTATAATAACCAGTTATTATATATAATCACCACTAAGTTTGCCGGTTATTATACAATAATCACCACTGGTGATTATGCATAATAACCGGTTATCATACATAATCAATAATTTATTACATTTACCGTAATATATTACCGTTATATGAAATATATATGTAGGTACATAGTTCCCAGCACTAACTTCGACAGTCATGGAAATCGCATAGCACGAGAAATAGGATATTGTGAAATTGATAAATTTTCCCGCGCGCTCAAGCATATTCAACTACTTACATATATGTCTACCTTGAAGTACATAATTTTCATTTTTCAGTGCTATTTGCTATTTCTACTTTACACGCGTAGTTCATGACGGTTCAAATATGTTGATTATGAATTCTGTTTAAAATCATTAGCATAGAGTGGCATAGACTACCATAGATACCATACCCTAAACATAGTTCGAACAAGTATATGTATATAAATTATTTCATAACTATTATGATCAAGTTATAAATAACAAAAAATTGTTAATATACCACGTTTTTAAGACGGACTAAAAAGTATAAAATAATTTTTTCTTGCCCCCCCCATACACATACCGATTCCTAAACCCATACAGATAGTCCTGATGATGATCAATTTATCTCCACATCGATCCAGTATGTCATCAAATATTATATATAGAATGTAGATGATATATGTATTATTACATACTTGGTTTAAACTTTAAACACGCCTTGTTTAAGTGTAAGCTACATAATGAAAATGAAAATTGCAATAAAAAAGTAAATGTAAAAATAGTGAATAATGTATACTCGTATTTATTGTTATGTTATAATAAAACAACTTTCAATTATGACCAAAATATGTACAGTTTTTTATTTAACTAATTATTTTAGGACTCGTTTCAAGCCATAACTTGAAACTTGGAAACTCGCTATGTATGTATATAACTTAAAACTTGGAACTTGGAACCGATACGAGAACCGATATATCGTGTACGAAGGACCGTAATCGAAGCCGATACGTATCAACCAAAATTTCGATCCTTCTTAACAGTTATATACATAGTATTTAGAATATCGGTCCTTCGGAACTGTTTCAAGGACCGAAATCGATATCGTAACTGTTTTCAAGCCCTGCCTTGTATACATGTAAATACGAATGAGTAGAAATTCGAATGAGTATACTAAAATTCATCTAGCGAACCGATTTCTATGAATAACCGTTATGCACATGTAAATACAATAGAAGTACGAATCGGTATACTAATCAGAGCATGTATGTATTAACGCGTTAACGCGACGTGTCGGTGCACGTTGCACGTTCATGGAAACGGTGAGACTGGTTCAGAAAAAGCACGATCAAACTAATTAAAGAAGATGAGAGTTTACGAGCGGAATGACATCGAGCTAATCCGATTCTGTTTTCAGGAAGCACCTGCCAATTTAAAGGTTAGTTCACTGGCACATCAGAGGAGCCGCGTGCGACGCGCGACGCCTCTACTGTCAATCTGACAACCGCTCGATATAACGCAATCATCGTTCATCGTACTCTTCTGCCGCGGATACAAAGGAATCTCTCGTGTTCGCGTGATATTCAGCTTGGTAAGAACACATATTCGTGGCTCGCTCGCTCGCTCGCTCGCGCATCTGTGCGCGACGGTTCTGCACAGAGAAGCGATTCACTTACCAACGAATAGGCACACGATGTCTATGATGATCTTTCGAAGTATTATTTTCGATGATCGATCCATCACGATTTGTAATCGCACTGACAATCCTGCGGGAATAGTCGCGGACGAATAAATCAATAACCACGAACGAACAGGCACTAAACGCGAAACAGGATAACTTGGTTGAAAGAGAACCGATTAGGAATAATTGTCTAGTAGAAAAATCAGGATCAAGACCATCCCGGCACACGGTTCGGAATGGACTGAAAGACGCTCGCCCATTCGCCGCGAATCTATCCGGCGAACCAACAAGCGACCCGACCCGATTGAGATCCGAGCGGCAACTGACACTGCGACTGCGCTGAGCCGCTGAGCTGTACGGTCAGTACGTTGTAAGCGAGTATGTTCGTCTGGTTCATCCATCGTCATCCATCGTCGGTACGTTGCGCAGACCACGCACGTGCCAGAGTGTCAGTTCAGTCCACACTGTCCACAGTCTACTCTGGTTGGCTCTGGTTGGCTCTGGTCTTCTCGCTGCTCACTGCTCACTGCTCAATATTTAAATAATAATGAGCGCTCGGTCCAACGCGAAGTAAACATCTCATTTCTATCACTCCGCTCGTTCTAACAATGAAACGTGGAACGTGAATGAATTTTCTTTTACCGAATCCTCATGATGCACGTTAGGGTTCTCCTTAGCCCTTATTAGCTATAGGGGTGAAACGTTTTTTTTTCTTAATTTTTGAAAAAATGCATGAAAAGTGCAGAATTTCAGATCGATTGGACAATGGGAACCCGTGCCGCATCGTGCTTGAAAATCGTTTATTTTTTTAATTTGGTTCTCCATTATAGTACATACATCATAAAGTATTGGGATTCTCGAAACAAACGATCATAAATTCCGACAATAACAAATTAATAAATAGTACGAATATAGTAAAAGTTGTACAAACCAATCCGGAAACATTTGTTATACAACAAGAACTATTAATCTACTATTTGATGAAATCTATTTATAAAAAAATGTCAATGTTTTATCATTTTCTCGTACCGAAGTCGGTTCATATGTATTATATATTATTATGTACCACTGTAAACATTATAGAAAGCTGTTTGTTCTAGAAAGCGTAAATAACTGGGATTAGTATGCGTTCTGTCAATGGATTCTGTGGAATGTTGTTAATGGAAATGAATGTTTCGGTTTCGAAGAGCAAACGAAACGGTCGCGATGTCCATCCAGGTATGGGTGTATCTACTACAATCTACTATCGCAAACGAGCTCGTCCGCCGCGCCGCGCGCCGTGCCGTGCCGTGCCGTAGTAGCTACGGTTTAGCCTGGTGCAGCAGGAAGACATGGACAGGTATGTAATACACGCGTGTCCTTTGGACAATATTTACCCTTACTTCCATATTTTTCTGTAATCTTATCTTTTTTCACTTAACAGAATGTCCCGACTATTTCCATGGCCTGTATTACCATGACCGCGTATTAGCAACCGCATGCACTGTTGCAAGTTGCAAGATAAGAAGAACCTTGGGGTAATGACCCTGTTACCAAACACAAGAATTCGGTATAAGCCAACAATTTTGATCAAGGCAAGTTGCTTCCTCTATCTATAGCACCTTCATTCTTAAATATGCTTGACTTTTTAATATTGCTCTTATCTCCCATAGTGCGATTTTCGTCTCTACAGATAGCGTTATTTTTTTATCCTTGCTAAAACGCCTAAAACCCATCATTTAAGTTTCTTCAGTGAACAATTCAATTTTTGAATATTCAAAACGATATACAAGATGTTCGCGATAATTTGTATGTAACTACATATAGCGTTTTTTTCGTAAACAATAAACATTAGATAAAAACCGAAGAGGAGGAAGTTGTAGTATATTTTACTAGCAATATGACTACCGTTTACCGTTTACGAAAAAACGCTCGTGAACCAACCTGTAACTTTTAAATAAAAACAGGAAAATCATAGTCGATAAAATAGAAAGTTCACTCTACTGAGGGCTCCTTGCACTATAAATATTTATGTACATCGAAGAAATATATAAGAAATTTGATAGAGTTTTATCTTTATATACAGTTATTCACAAAATTAGGTGTACACAAATGTAAAACATTTATTCTAGAAGATATAAAAAAATAGTGAAATAATAACAGGAAATCTATACTCGATTTAGTTATGCCATATTAAATACTGCATCGTTAAGTAACAGAAAAGATGAAACATCGTTCTTCGTTCTTCAGCTGTGTCTTTAACAATATTTCTAAAATATGCTTAGTACGTTATTATTATTATTATTATTATTATTATTATTACTATTACTACTACTCCTACTACTACAACAATAATACTAAAAATATTTTTAAAGGCAGAGCCATTATACTCGGACAAAAGGATCGTACGTATAAAGAATTTGTTTTTAAATTCATCTTCTTATGTGTTTATTTTATATTATTATATGAAATACCTCTATAAAGCATTGTTATTCCAGTTAATCTTTTATCCAAGTTAATTTCTGATATCTTTACATCAGGTTTTCGAATAATTTTCAAAACAAAAAAGTAATTACATATTCCTAATATTGAATTAGTTGCACAGTTATATTGTAAACATTTGCGATGACATAGTTACACAGAGAGAACACATTTTAGAATCGAAAATATTTAATAAAATATTAACTTATCGAATACTACTTAATATACTTTTCGGAACAGCATAGCAATTTGTTAAGTTACCATCGAAATACTATTCTTTGAATTTTATTAAGTCAACGTTTCTTTCATTTTTTTAAATTAATTATTTCGGTGACATAATTTTAATTGTACAAACTATGAACTGTTTAAATACAATCGTATGTGCCGAAAACGAAAACGAAACTTCTAATATACAAGACCGAAGTGAATTCATTGCTGAATTTCTTTTAGTTTTCTAAATATGCTTAATTTAATGAGTAACTGTACATCATCCATGCGTCAATTTCGTTTTAAAATAATGTCAGAATAATGATCGACGATTACTGCAACAATATACACACACTTATAACTTACAAATGTCTCGTTAAATACCTTCCAAAAAAATTGACTAATTCGATTCTATGTATACGAGTTACGAGTTACGCGTGACGCATTATAATTATTCATTTGAATTCGTTATCCGCGGAAGGTATTCGCTTAGAAATTGTTCGTGGTTTAGTGTTCGCGGTACAGTGTTCCCACAACTTATATAAAGTACGGTCACTTAAGAATAATGCTAATACCTCTTAATATAAAATACACCACCGATGGTAATTATAAATTACCAAATATATTTCATATTTACAGAAACTCGGAAACTAATTTTCCCAAAATTGCAATGAAAAAAATGTTGAATCACGGAAATTAAAGTAAAGACAAATATTAAGTAAACTTTCTCGTAAAAAACTATTCTCGTGAAATATCTATGTTCTACTATGTTCATTGTAGTTCAAGTCATTCTTGAAAAAGCCGCTTAAGCTTGAATTACTGTCGCTTCGATTATCTATTACGATTATTGCACTAAGAGTCATAAACAGTCGCAAACTAAAAAATGGTGTAGTTAAGTTATTCAAATATATTGTCCTTACGTTTTCCTTTCCCCAATTCTCACCAAGCGAATGACTGTTTGTACAGGGTGTTTGCAAATTATCTGGATCTGTGGAGATCTTAACATTGAATAATCCCAAGGTCAAAACAATTTTTGTTTTTTATTTCATCCTATATTATTTATTTATTATTCTCGTTATTATAATCGTTACGAACTTCCGCATACGTTCCAACCCAATACATATGTAGTTTACGAAACTTTAAGGTCGTTTACCAAGAGAACGGTTGACACACGTTGAGACACGTGGTTCCTTTGAGACTTTTGTTCGTTGCGATGAGTACTATACGATGAAATAAAAAACAATGTTGACCTTCGGATTCAATGGTATGGTGAATTTTGCGGTACATTTTTCTAACAGGTCTCCGCCGATCGCGATTCAGAGGTCATGACATATAATTTTCAAACACCCTGAACAAACATTTTACAACTCTTCGAGTAATTCCCTTTTTCTTTTCGTTTAGAATCTATGAATGAAAAATTAAGAAGCAAAGAAAGAACATGCGCGCAAATGTATGTACGCGAATTTACCAATTTACCAAAGAGAAATATTATACTTAGTTAAGGAAGTTTTTCGGAAATCTATCGACATCAATCTTGAATGGCACAACAACCAAAGTTTCTACATTGCGTATGATACAAACTTGATTGAATATTAAACACACTCGTACTATACACTTCGCATCTTTTTCGTTACATCACATTTGCATATATTATGCACCGTTTCACCGTTCTTTTTAACAACACCGAATCTCGATTATATTTTTTTAAAAATTACATCGCCCATGTATAATAGAAACACGGACACGTATTCCTTTCTTTGGTCATCACGGCAGACTTTCGTTACTCCATCCATCATCATTAAAAACGGAAACTGTTAATTGATTATTTTAGAAGCAAATAATTGCCGGAAAGTAGTCCCTTTACATAAGAAAAACGAAACATAGTTTTCGATGATTTAGACAATCTTTACAAGTTAACACCTTGTCTTCCCAGTGTTTCCATTAATTCCACTAACTTCTCAATCTTTTCAAATATCAAGTACTGTTGTGGATGTGCAAGTATTTATAAAGATAATTTTACAGCAGTTCCATCTCTATTAGTCATCTGCGTGATTCAGGCGCATACGTTGTAATAGTGTTGTCTACGCATCCAGCTGCTAGTACTACACGGTAAGGGTGAAAGCTTAAACAACTTACTGGACTGATACGCGTAGCCATAAATCCTTCGTGGAATTTTATTGTATTTAAATGTTGACCGATTGTGTTATACACACTTATGCAGTGATTTGTCGATCCACTGAAATCAAAACAATAAATATGTAGTAGATAAGCGTTTGCACTTATTCTTACGCATCAAGTTGTTCAACTTAACTGTACATATTGCAAACATATTTCCTACACGCTGCAGAAAACGTTTTTCATTTCGATAGCAACTTGTATCAAAATTCGGGATATTTCAAAAGCTTTTTACATACTATAGAAAATATCTCCGTCGTCTTTAGTATGTAATAGAGGAAAATAGGAAAATGTTTCAGGTAGAAAATGTTTTGTTCAGTGGGGCAATTACATTTTTTCCGATATTTCAAGGTCATCGTCGTTTCTTTTTTTATGGAACAATGTATTTGAATTAGTGCAATGTAATATTATAGCTAATGAAAAGACCATTATACCATTATTCAAATTATTCAAATGATCTTCCAAGTAGTTATTCTTCAAAAAGCATAACTTAACATACAAAGTCTTCTACTAATCAATTACTAATACTAAACATTTGAGTATTCTATAATACTATCAGGTATCCTGTCAGGTATTCATTTCATTTTTTCATTGATAAAATGAAAAAATGATACACGAGTATGTAGATAATCGAATTATCCTAGGCCGGAAGAAACGTTTAATTTTCTAGTTGAAATAGCTCCGAGTGCAAACGGTTAAATAGCTGATTAGTTGCTGATGGAATTTAAACTTACCATGCAAATATGTCGGCCACATCATGCGCTGCCAATGCCGTAATACCTTGCGGTATCTGTACAGTGTTTACAGAGGAATTTTTTCGAAGATCAAATATACGAATATCGCCTGATGATGATCCAGTGAACAATTGAGGTGCAGATCTCTCCGATTTTCTCAAAGACGTTCCCAACACCCATGCTGTGTGTTCTCTCCAAATCATAACTCTTGATTCTAGTGGAGGTAATCTTCTGTCGAATAAGCGAACCGAACCATCACCGCAACCGACGGCCATCATTGAACCTGTGATACACCAGAGAGGGTAATATCAAATAATCATTTTCATTAATTGATCCAAGTTATCAGAGAAATTTCTTGTGTCCGGTAAGTAGGGCCAAAACTTTGGATTAAAAGTTCGTTGATATTTCTTTCGCTTTTTAACAAAATTGTCCAGAAAAATTGGACGACACAGAAAAAACATACAGAATAATCAATTGTTTATCACAAATGATGCAGAATAAATTACAATTACAATTACAGAATGCCTTAAGATATGAATGACTTTAATATATGAATGACTAACCTACGCCATCAACATCGATGCATGTAGCGCAACAATCAGCACCTGTAGGTATATCTTGTTTTTTCAGTTCACTCTCTGCGTCCCAGAGTCTAATGATACGAACATCGCCCGTAACAGCTAAAGTAAGGGACTTTTGTTCCCATTTAGTAACCAAACCAGCTGTTGCTGCATACAATTTTAATTAATGCATCAAAGTAGAAACGGAATCTTACAATTAGATAGCACAGTAAAGTACAGTAAAGTCGCGATCTGGTGCACAAAGTATTCGCGCGTACACCTTTTCAAAACGAATAACTTTTTCAAAATTGGACCAACAGCTTGACTTTTTTTCAGACGTTAGAAGGATTGATTTACTAGCTAACGTATAGATATTTTTTTCAATTTTTTAGTTGTTAATAATCCTTGCTATCGATCCTTCCAACGTCTCGAAAATACTCAAACTGTTGGGTCCAATTTTGAAAAAGTTATTCATTTTGAAAAGGTGTACGAATACTTTGTATACCCACTGTAATCAGAAACCCGCAAACAGAGTCCACGCAAACTCTATCGTTTACTTTTTATACTAATTTATACATTAGTCTGCGATTAGTCCTTCAATTACTCGCACTCCGCTTTCTACATAAGTATCTAGAAACCGGTTACATGGAATTTTACATCGCTCTTTTTTACTTTAACCGTTCATTTAAAATATTTGTAAGATATATTTGCTAGTGTGGTCGACACCTTTGTTTATGCTTGAAACGGTAAATTTAAGTTTTTCAGAAATACTAGTATATGCGAGTAATTAAAAGTTAAAAGTTAAAAGCGTTAAAACTTAAATGTTAAAACACGTCTACGCACCGGTTGTCGTTTTCGTTGCTGGTTGTATATCAGCTAGTGCTTGCCAAGCAGTCAGTAAAATCGGATCACGGTTTAGCGTGCTACTATAATTTTTCCAAACTCTAACCGAGCCATCGTCGGATCCAGCCATTAGTAAACTGACATCGTGAGCGTTGATAAACTCGAGAGATGTAATACGCGATGCCTTATTCCCCCGACTTGCACAATAAGTTAATAACTTCGGACCGGATTGATAATCCCACACTCTGCAAGCGAATATAACTAATATCGATAAGGTGTCTCTTTTGCTAGAGTATTTGCTACAGTATTCCTTCGGATGATGTGACTATCGTTTGTCCCGGATAACGGTCAGGCAATACTAATGCAACGATCAAACTTTCTTAATTTTAGTTATTTCGTTGCGGAATCTTTACCAACGGATTCGTCGTGAAATTGTTCCGATTAAAACGACACCAAACACGATAGAATTGCGATTCTATTTATTTGTTTAATAAGCGATCAAAGTCTCGAACGTAAAGAAGGACAGCATGTGGAAAGAAAGGAACGAAAGAGACGCGCAGAGTCGTAGCAGCCGGCGCGTAGATATCAAAAGTTCAGCGGTCAAAATTCGCTTCCAGGCCTCGCAATTTTGCAATTTTCAGCTATTCGAAGACCCGATTTCGCTTCTTGGACTCGGATTCTGAGCTACGTAAACACAACAGTTGAAAGGCCCAGTGCCGGCTGCCTCGACGCTCAGTCCCTCTTTGTCATTTACACGCTGTCTTTCTCTATGTTCGGCACACGTCAAAGAAAGTAGAGGTACTTCTCCGCTTTCCGAGACTATACCCCCGAGAGGTTGTCGCATCATATCCAAAGGAATACTGTAGCGATGCAATTTGAAAGAAACAAGTCCGAGTAAATTACCCAAAGAAATCTTTCAATGCCACAGCTAAATGAGGTTCGAAAGGATGAAATGTTAGGACTTCCGGAGAAACTGGACATCTCGCATGAAATATTTGCGATTCTACTCTACTTTGTACTGCTCGTAGTTGTTCTTCTCTTGTCTCGGATCTGTGCCTTTTATTTCTTAGGTACCTGAATGTTTAGCGTTGCAACAGCTTTCATCAAACAATAATACTATATAGGAAACTTTCATTTTATCAATACATATTATATCGGATTTACCTCCACTCCCTTTCGTAATGAGCTCTGCTTTCCATATCGTTCATCGACTCGGTCTCACTTTCTAGACTAACAGGCTGAGCAAATTGAGCGCAACTCCACTCAACAAATTGCGAAGTTGTTAACGGTGTTTTCACTTCAGGAAACTCGTCAGCTTCCTCCAATATCTGTGTTATAAATGTTATAAGACATAAATTACAGGCATAAATTTAAGATATTAGACTGCGGATCTTTGTGCATTTATGGCGTCTGAAAATTTTTCAAAAATCCTGCTGTGCGGAATTAAAATTCGATATAATTTAGTACGATATTTTTATTTATTTCGGATCCAAAGAGGCTACTACCACTGAAAATCAAATTTCATTTAACTTCTTCAAATCTGCCTACAAAAATTGAAAATTGCATCAACATCATCCGTAGCCTATTTATCATATATTGGTTTCAACAAATGTCGACTGTTTTGTTCCCTACCATATTAGGAATTGGTTTTCTTGATCGAGAAGCGTGCGACGATACCCTCGAAGATCGCAATAAATCTGTTCCGGAATTTACTGTAGGCGGTGATTCTCCTTTGCTGTTACTTGATTCGATAAATAATGAAAACATTATGAATAACATACTATATGTATATAATATTATGTATACAATGAATTCATCAACTTACCTTAAGTAAGTTGTGCGATTTGATGGAGATGGCGGAAGAGACAATGACGAAGATGTTTTCGTTTCAATTCCTTCTTTGGGTGTAGACGATTCTTTCACCTAAAATAAGAAACAGTGTATTGTGTTCTAGAGAAGCTTTTTAAGGTCGGGTCGAGTCGGATCGGGTTCCCGAACACCCCTGATAAAAACGATTGTGATATAGGTTTTGCACTCCAGTATAGTACATATCTGTACTATACTATATTCATTGTCGCCATTTTCTGATGAATAAATTTTAAAAATTAAACTACATATGAGTATGCATTTATTAAAGCGTATTGTGTATCGAGACTTATGATGTTCCCTTCGCAATAATAGATGGACAATTAAATAATTAATTTTAAATATTCTTAGTGGGTGAAACTGATTTCTAAAAGGTTGAATTTAATTTGCAGAAGGTTGAATTTAATTTGCAGAAGGGTGAAATTGATTAGCAAAAGAGTGATTTTTGAGTACAATTTCAACAAAATGGAGTACATTTTCCGGTGAGATTTCTAGATTTCTACCTGATTTCGAATATGATTAGTCACTTTTTGAGACATCGAAGCAACCGCAGGATGTGGATCGTTGTCAAGGTTGCACAGCCCGTGCCATAGCTTCATATATACGCTACCATAGGAAAGACTTGGTAAATTTCCAAGCGAACTATGTCCTAAAACCAAGAAACAATGATTTATTGGGTTTGTCTATTAAACATTAAGATTAAATACATATATCTGAGAGCTTTGCGATTGTTTGCTTCCAAGTATAATATAAATTTACAACATTTAAAATGAAGGATCAACTATGTACGAACATGCAATGGAATTTCCAATCATTATTACCAAGTGACTCGCAAGGTTTCCTCACGAACTCCCAATTATTTCCTGGTACACGATTGAAACAATATAAAGAATTGTTATCTAAAATCCGACAATAGACAATAGACTCTGTTACTTACCTAAACTGCTTATAGACGATGAAGAAGATACCCTCTTAATACGATCTTGTCCAAATCCATCCGTAGCGTCTACACTGTACATATTATTAGGAGAAAGCATTTTCAATCTATCTCTGGAACTAATGCGTCTCATTCCACTGAACGGTGAGAATGTTTCCACTACGAGGTCTTTGCGACTGTTTTCTTCAGCCAAAGCTAAAGTGACAAAGGAATTTTCAAAGTGTAAAACCATCCATTGAAGCGCTACCACTAATTCCTGCAAAGAAAATAATATTTCCGTTATGTTTAGAATAGTTGAAACGCGCGCGCGATCACTGTAATTCAATTCTATTCAGATGCCATTGCATAAGTTCGTGCCCGATTTTCATGGATGTTGCACGGCCGAGTGTTCTACTGCACGGTCCAGTGTAGCAAAAAAAAAATGATACAGTCACCATTCTCTTCTTTTTCTTTTGATGATATGTATAATTGATTAATACAGAAGCTATATTCTTTAAAATTTAACACTAACCGTACCGAGTTTTATAAAAATTACAAGCCCGAATTTATTTAGATGTTTCACAATTTCTATAATAATACGTGCTCGAATAATTTCTGGTGGAAGCATCTTTATAATTTCAATAATTAAAAAATAAAAATTAGGATACGAACAGAGTAGATCAGGGTAGAAATGAGAGAGAGAGAGAGAGAGAGAGAGAGAGAGAGAGAGAAGGTATAAAGTTAGGATACTGTAAACCATGTCACATTTTTTAGCTGTAAGACTGAAATAATAATGAAAAAATAAAGAATGTGAAAGCGGTGATTTGACCGGTCGCGGTACGGTTAGTGTTAACCATTGAATTTTATTTTCAAATCGAGCACAACCTTGTGCAATCATCTAATATTATATTATCTAACAAACTTACATACTTTTCTAACTAAGGGGCACATATCATGAGATACAGTGTTAATCAATGTCATGGCGATGATTTGATCAATATTATTTGCATGTTCACTTCGCGTTGTAACACTATTTATGAATGTACCCAAAGCGTAAACACTAGCTGCTCGAACCTATGTAATTTTATTGTACATTATTATCTATTCGATCATTATATTAGATGAAGTAAAACGCTCACAACTTTTTACTTCACCTAATATTAATAGACAGCGGATCTGTATGCAAAATAAACATTTTCTAGTTAAATTGCAACAAACTGGAGTGAAATTGAAATATATCTTCGGTATTAATATGTTTAACGCTAAACCTACTACCACCGATCAAAGCAACCGGTTCCAGATTTTTCATTTTATGATTATTGAAATAATTAAAATGATTTCATAAGGCATAAGGAATGGTTGTGTATAGATATAGATATTGTCATTTCTATAGAGGAACAGTTACTTTTAAGGCTCGGTAAGTTTAGCGTATGTTAAACAAAATTGAACATAACATAATATGTATGTAACAGTATTTTTAAACAGTATTTTTTCTAATCTTTTCACATAAATCCGCTGCATAAAATCCGCTGTTTTCAATTATTAAACATATGATAGTAGAAAAATTGAGAAAACAAAGTTGAACCATCGGAGTGGTTCTCTATACCTCCGGAACTGAATCTCTTAGCAATGTAAATAGTTTCTCGTGTGCGATATCTCGAACACCGCACCACCTTGCTTTGTCGTAATTATGCCAAAGTCTAGCAAGACATAAACACAGCCATTGACGTAATAAAGAGTTCGTATCCCCAAGTTGCTCCAAACAAATTGAAACAAGACTACCATGATTAGCAGCTACTTGACCTTGTCGGTAATCATTTACGATACTGGCCAAAACGAACGCTGCTAATGTTCTGTACTCACTCTAAAATCAAACGATATTAGGTAATACGTTATAGGTGTACAATTAGGTATAAAAAGCTTTAACTTGAAAAATATTTCAATATTAACCGTTTGCACTCGGAGCTATTTTAACTCGAAAATTAAACATTTCTTCTGACCTAAAATATTTCCATTCCCTACGACTCACGATTTTCTCAATTTCAATTTTATGGATATGAAATTGGTATCTATAGCATAATACCTCATAGGTGTACAATACCTACAGTCGGGGACAATATTAAGTGGACACTCTTAAAAATCGTATAACTTTTTTAAAATTGGTCTAAAGGACTTGAATTTTTTTCAGATGTTAGACCGATTAGTTCGCTAAAGAATGAGTAAACAAAAATTTGTTTAGATCGCGATTGGTAGGAATCGTAGAAAATTTTAAAAATGGTGTTTTTTAACTTTTTTATTTGACAATGAGCCTGCAACGATCATTTTTACGAAAGTTTTATCAAAATCGGTCAACATTGCAAGGAGCACATACGTTTCAAGACGAGAGGTTAAGGGTGAAACTCGCAGATTTTTATTTGATTCAAGGGCATTTTGCTCTTACGTAATCATCTTTAACGGTTTGTAGCTTATTGCAACATTATCCGATTTCGATCAAGTTTTCAGTATCCATAACTAGTTACCGAAATCTACAAAACGCATTTTTAAATTATCGTTACAGTTACAGGCTTATTGTTAGAAAATTTAAAAAATGATGTCTTTTCAACTTTTTTATCTATCATTCCTACCGTTAAAAAATTTTTGTTTACTCATTCTCTGTCGGTCTCTAACATCTTTAAAAAATTCAAGTCCTTAGTGTCCACTTAATATTCTCCCCGACTGAAAAATGTTTAGTAATTGATTAGATACCGATATATTTAATAACGTAAACGTAAACAATATTTTGAATAATGATACAGCAATTTTTAGTGGCGCCTCAGAATTACCGTTCGAGTGCTCAGGGTTAAAGCGTAAAACGGATAGTACCTGAACAGAAGTATCTTGAAGAACAGATAAAAAATATTTGTGCCCTCCATCGCGTACGAGATCTGCTTGACAAGTCTGTAAATGTATGTACAACTAAGTTAGTTAATTGAAATTAGTGTTAAATGCAGGGTGAGGCGTTATGAACCACCGGTGACTTTGAAAAACAGAGTTGTCCTTCGTATCTCCTCGACGTCTCCATCTATAGAAAAATTAGTAACATCGGATTATGAGCGCCTGGAGTTATTCAGCTGACCTGTCCATAACGCTCCATCCTGTATAATAAGTAGACAGCGGATCTTTACGCGAAATAAACATTTTCTACCTGATGTGCAACACTTTGCGAAACTGAAGTGAAATAGAAATTTATTTTCTTTCTTAACATGTTTTGAATAGATTGAAAATAATATAAGAATATTTGAAAATTCTTCATTGTTGTCACAAATGCATAAAATTCGCTGTCTATGTAATAGTAATGATAATTTTTTAATTAGAATTTGGTTATCTATTGAAACTTACACTGTCAACTGCAAGAATTTTCGCCCAAATGAAAACAAGCAATGGGCGTAATTCTCTGGCATTACTCTGAAGTAATTTCAAAACGTATGGAAAAATGCCTACGCTAAGAGCCAAGTTTACTGCCCACGGACCAAGATCAAGAAAACGTCCCAATAACTCTAACGCTCTTAGTCTATGAACTTGGCTTAACAAGACTTGAAGTACTATTGGCAGTTGTTCCGGAGGGTTGCGACTTTTTGAACCTAGCGTAAGCCATACTTGAAAGGCTGTCAACTGCTCTTCGAAAAATGGGGAGTGCACAAACTGATCTTCATTCTCTAGGATAGATGGTAATTGCGCTAAGCAGAGATCGAGTGCCAAATCCCATGCTTGCCACATAGGATGCTAAAGTTTATAGGAGAGATGAATTAAAACATCTGGTATCTTTCAATTGCGATGTAAAGGGGGGCGTCTCCCAATCTCCCAACAAGAGTGGAATACTTGAATTCCAAATAGAATACGATCTAGAGAGCTAGATCGCTACTTAACAAATTTAAATTTTCCGCTCGTGTTGGGACACCCTTTTCTTTAGGACATCGCTTACCTGATAGGTAGGTGGTAATTTTGGACAAGAAACTGGAGTACAATCGTATGACCGAAGTATTCTTTCGGCGAGTAAAAAATTTCTAAATAAACTAGCAACTAATAAATCTTGTCTGAATAATCTCTGGAACAAATCTGAAAATTAAATACGTTTATTGGATAGCACCTTTCGTTATCCGTTATAAGAAAATAACTACTTATAACATACAGCGTTATTTTACCTCTGGGCAAGGTGTTCCACGCTATTGTATCAGTAATTGCTGTAAATATCCAGTTAAGTTCTCCCAACATTGTTCTCCTGTCGGTCAACTGCCCTGGAATTCTGAAATTGATTTACCAATTTGTTTAATAGATCTTTTATGACGAAATTATTACAGGTTGGTTGTTCGACTTTGTGTATACAATTAATAATTTGAGATGGAAGACGAAACAGAATATATCCCATTCTAACAATAAGTAAAATATGTACCAACAATCTCTCTCTCTCTCTCTCTCTCTCTCTCTCTCTTACACACACACACACACACACACACACACACACCTGATTATGTCACTATTCGCTCTTAACAAAATCACTATTCATTATTAATAGACTGCGGATGTTTATGCATTAATGGAAAGAAACAAGTTTCGATCTAGCTCCTGTATCTTGCAATTGAACATGACAATATTTTCACTTTGTATACAGATCTGCTGTCTACTAATTATTATTGTATATTACCAAAGATATGTAAAATATTCTTACTTGTCGATTAAATCTAACGATATTTTTGGTACCAATTTCGACGTATTTTGCATTACAAACCTGTATAAACACAAAATAGAAATTCAGCTTTTTACACAAGTTGAGCTATTTCATCAATATTTTCGTTTTCTTTTTTCAGTCTCACCATCGCAACGCAATTTTTATCGGAGTTGTAAGGCATGAGGTAAATATATCAGCAGGTAAATCTGGATTCATAGGCAAAATTTGATTAGCTGCGCATGCTGCTAACTGGATACAATTTTTATAGGACGGTACTGTTGTATTTCCGTACGTAGTCACCCCGGTTGCACGATTCTGTTGAAGTGCTTGTCTTTCCATCTACGATGCAACGTTCGTAATATATGTAAATACTAAATACTATATATTTACAAATAAGTTTCTCCTTCGAATGAAACGTGCGAATAATTTTTACCTCGTATTCCTTCTCGTGTTGTTCCGCAAACTGTTGAAAAGATTCTACGATAATACCTGCGTTCGAACAATCGTATACATAGATGCTAGGGGCTCCCATCCATGTTTGTAAGTCATATACAGACAAAGGAATGTACTGCGTATACGTCTGTAAAAATATTTCAGAGTTAAACGACTATTCTTACAAGGAAATCTCGCAAGATATAACATTAATTTTTCGATGCAATACAATCAAATCCCGTTGTAATTCCAAGTCCGGCGGAGCAGACCATTCTATATCAGTTCGCCTACCCATTCCACTGGGGGAATATACCCCGCGAGGGGCCAACAAGCTCAAGTTTCAAGCTTCAAGTTTAAATTGAAGCAAATGTCAACTTGAAATTGAGGGAAATTTCAAGATTAAGTTGAGAGAAATTGAAATTGAAAATTCGTAAACACAGATCGTGTTTACATGCTGTCCTTTTCTACGTTCGGCGCAGTCTATGCAAATGTCACAACACAGAACCGAGAATTGACTTGAAGAACGGGACTTGGCTGCAATTCTACATTTATGTATTCGAGGACTTGTTTCATATATTAGTAAAAGAAAAACCTCTGATTCGACTTCTCGATACTGACCCTATTAAATACCCATATTTCACCGTTACTAGTAGGTTTAGGAACACCATGACCATTGTAATGAAACAATACTCTTTCCTCCTTGGCATTTCTCCTTAAAGAAGTGCACAACTTTTTAACTTCCTCAACAGTAGGATCTAAACTCTGTTTGTAACGAGCTCTTGGCTGCCATCGTTCATACTGTTTCTGTAAATTAGAACCTACAGTTTCCAAAGCTTTCTGTTGGCTCATCGATAAAGGATCTGTAAAATTTCAAGAATATACATATAATCTTTCCAGTTTGCATTTATTATAACAAATATTACTATAGACAAAATATGTATTTAATGTGACAATCTACACAGGGCTGCTTAAATGCTTTTTCTTTTAAGTAACTTTCGATTGTGATTATTTTTATTTTGAAAATATAAACTACTTAAAAATAATGATGTCAACTACCAACTACCACAATCTACTACACATAAGGATGTGTAGTCTATATAGAGCGGCAGCCAATGTACTTAAGATTCGATAGAAATTAATGTCAGATTTCCAAGTGCTTTTCAAAAATTCCTTTTTACGTTTACGAGATGTAATTTCCATTATTCGGCAGCATATAGCTGTCACGGCTTTATGAAAATAGCTACAGTGACTGAGCAATTAGTTTTTCTAATGTTTTACTTAGATATTTTTCCATACTTCTCATAGAAGTTGCCAAAGATGTCCCTTTAGAAAATTTCATTCCGCATTCTGAACATTGTCTAACGCTGGGTGTATAATTAAATAATTATGAGCATTAATAAATTTGGAATTTGGATTAACAATCGTTCGAACGCCATCTAGCAATTATCAGTCGAAATGACATTCGTTTAGGAATTGTTGGCATATCGTCATATGTACGTGAGTGTGCATAACCTTAAAATTCTATTACATAATGGCAATGGCAGCGGTAACCGAGATGTAAATAAACCAGAATAAATACCTATCCAACATTCAAGGCGGGCGCATGGTTGCGTTTTGACGATATCCGGAGGATCGACACCGACGTTTAAACACAAAACCAGAGCCACGCTTACGGTTTTCATCTAAAACAAAAAAAATACATGATGAATTCGTGAAATCTGACAATGAAATGCGCCGAGTTGTTTATATAGGTGCACGATTCAAGAGAAAACAAACCCGTTCTTTCATTCTCCATGTTTGTGTAATACAATTGACACCCTCGATCGTCGCCGTGTGACGCGGCTTACAAAACGCTAGCTGTATTTTCCAATCATCCTCCTCTGTCAATATCGAATCTTCTTCCTCGCGGCATGGTTTCGAGGCAGTTACTGACATTTTAAGCCTACGACTTCGGAGAAGCTTTCTGTTGAAATTGTACAAAAGACACGCTCCGGTTACCAATGATTCGCAACAGATGTCATGTAAATATACGTCCTAGCTATCGACTAATAATATTCAATAGCTGACAAATTCACAAACGTATTTTATCGGGGCACAGTTTCGTAAGTTTACTTCATCGACCGCCATCTTACACCTTTCACGATGTTACCAACAATAAACTCTCTTGTGACCAGTGCTTCGATTGAACCCAACATTTTTCGTACGATGGATGGCCGCTAGAAGCGCTGCGCGGAAAAACAGTAACGTATCTATGAATCCGAGCTCACGTACTCCCCTACATACCTCTTCCACTATTCCATTCCAGCACCGTGCGCAAGCGCACACTCCACGCTCCCCATCGCGCACGTGCAACGTGTCTCCCATATTCGTCCCAGTCATTCCTCGTCATCAAAGAAGGGGTACATAATTTCTGAATGCCTTCCCAGCTAACCAGGCGTGCCTTGGGCCAACCCGTGCCTAGGGCACAGATCGTCAAATCATTGTCCAATCTACGCTCGGTGGTGCTCAAGGCCCGATTGGCTCAATTTTGGACGACCTCCTGTGCGCGCATATGCCGAGGCAGTGTCGTCCGTAGGATCAGGGTTTGGACATGGGCATGAGGTCGGCACGAAATCGGCCTCAGGACGCTGAATGTGCCTTTGTGGCAGCACTGTCGCACCGATGTGCCAGTGGCGAATGTCGTTTTACAGGCCAGCACCGTCAGCGAGCGAAGGCGCACTAATGTTTCTATTCACATTCATTCTCGACAATTCGAAATATGTACCAATACAAATTTTATTTATTTCTCATATTTGTTATTTTTCCTAGACTGCGGATCTTTATGCGAAATAAAAATTGTGTCTGCATCGATTGCAAGAGACACATTCTAAACATTTTTATTGCCGCACAATTCTCTTTACTGTTCAATTTCAACTAATTTACATTTAAATTCATATTGAATACACTTATTTTAATGTTAAAATATTAATAATTTTCAATTTAGATTACTAAATATCGTAGGAAGTTGGTGGGTGAAAGGATTCTAAACGAACAAAGCAGGAAATAATTAATAAATATTATATTTTTTAATTTATTTTCATTAGTTTTCTTTATTACTCGTCTTAGATTCTTACATATTAGGGATTCGCTGTACATTTCATTTCTTCAAAAGCATATCTTCTGGTTGAGATTTCTGGTCGAGTCTGGACCGTGACCCATATTTTCCTGATTCTGCGCCTCTTCTCCGGAACGACGTGCTCCTTCAGGGTAATTCGAACATCCATGTGTGGTTAAATAATCTGGAAAAATATTCATACACATATTGTATAATATAAACCAAATAAATAATCCTACTTTTTTTAAAGTATGTGTACAATTTTGAAAATAAAATATTTTATTTGATGCAGTAATTTTTGAAAATAAAATTATTTATTTAAGGCAGTATTTTTTGCACAAATGGTACTTTACTTTAGGAATATTGAAAATATTTGGACTTTGTCTTTATTTTCAATTTCACACACACAATTTTAAATAGTATTGCTGAAAGTAATATATTCGAGAGATTTATGGGTAGAAATTGTTTCCTGGTGATAAGATACGCTGTTATGTTTATCAACTAACCTCAGTAGGCACAAGAAATACAATATTCTATTTTGTGTTTCAGATTATTAAAGTATAAATATTTTATTTTGTGGTTCCGGTTGTTAAAATAGAAATATTTTATTTTCGAAATTGTATATCTTATTTAAAATACTATTTTCTTTAAGAAAAATAGAGTCGAAAATATTAAATAGTATCTGAAATATTTGTTTTGCCAAATAATGCCCACCTCGGTCAGGTTGGTAGTTGAGGACGGCGCGGCCTGTCCAACATCCGCGGGCATCGGCGTCGGCGGAGGGTTCGCTTGACGATTGAAGTGCCCGCGTGCTCACTGCTTTGCCGCTTCAAGCGTTGCCTTCCCCGCCGCTGCGAAATCCGTCGTCGTTGGTTTCGCGTACCAAGTTGACCGGATCGTAGTCTCTGTAACATTCATTTCATAAATAAATATATTAATCGACGAGTTAATAATTAGATTCAACTGAATAAAAGATGTACAATGCTTACCGTGGATGGCCCTGCATTAGTGAGACGAATAACGTTTGGAGCCGGACCCTTGCAGAGTTGTAATCCGCCTAGGCACACATACACGCTTCCCGAGCGGTGAGCTGTGCCACACACTCTCACTCGAGCACACCAACGCAGCATCATTGTCAGCCGGCAACACTGTTTTACCGATACAGTGACTGAACCACCGGGTGACTGACGATTGAACGACAACTGACGACAAGAAACCATTAGGTCCATGCAAGAACCAGACTTCAGTGCTCGCTAGCGGAGAAATGCCGGAGATATAGTTTGGCGGCCCGTGCCTTCTGAGTGTATGCTTCGGCTCCCGACCAGCTCCCGACGAACTGTCGGTTTAAATACGTTTGTTTTAACATAATAAACATTGCATTGACATTGTATGTATCCCCGCTAGCGGGCGAGCTTCCCACCGTTTCTATAAGGAACTCACTTTTTCCGATATTAAGAAAATGTGTGTCTCTTGACAGTGGCAGCACTATCGCGCCGCCCAATGCTTCTCACGGCTCCGCTACATGCTGCCGAATAATGTAAATTACGAGCTTGCCCGCTAGATTGATCTTTTATCTAGCGATTGTGACTACGTAGCGGTCTCAAATGTGCATTAGCGAGACGAATAACGTCGGGAGCTGAACCCTTGCAGAGTTGCAATCCGCCTAGGCACACATACACGCTGCCCAACGTACACGCTTGCTGATGAAGCCTGACTTACCGGCAACATTTCTGATGCAGTGACTGCTGTCACTGCCGAGATGGTATCTCGTTAGCGCTGCTGTGCCTCTCGACCACGGTGCACCGTGCTCTCGATAGTCTCGACACTCTCGACGAGTCAACGGGAGAACATGTACCCAGCTCCCCTACAGGACGGAGCTCAAACTAATTTCGAGGTCAAATCCTAGTCTGCTCCCTTAGATGGCGGTGGATGGCGTAGACCAGTGGTTCCCAACCCCCGGTCCGCGGACCGGTACAGGTCCGTGGATCAAATGGTACCGGGCCGCCCAAGGAACATTAAATATAATTATATTAAAATTATTAAATCAGAACAATCTAAAATATAAACAATCAACATCCCTCCCCCCCACCTCAGCGGGCCGCGGTAAAATTATCAAACGTTGACCGGTCCGTGGCTATAAATAAGTTGGGGAGCACTGGCATAGACTATAACAAAAACCAATAACAGAGAGAATTCTCTCCTAATAATAACAACATGCTAAAATACTAACCACACAAAACTTCATAATGGACATTCTTAACAAAAAATTGTAATTGAACAGTAAAGATATTCCCATAAAAATCTTTACGATCAAAAGCGTGTATTTATACATTGGCGAACAAGAATTTTTACGGTTACGTTCTGCAATTGCGCTTTCAATTATCAAGCATTAACTCATTTCCATTTTAAATAGAAGTGAATTATTTAATACAAACTCGTACTATTATCGAAATGTCAAACGAATCAAAGGCAATATTGAAGGAAGCTTACCAGCTGCTCCGACAGAAGAAATATTCAAGCGTAGTCAAGAAATGTAAGAAGATTCTACGCAAAAACGAGAACCATTTCGATGCACTACTGGTGCTGGCTTGTGCGATGCTCAGTCTCGACGAACACAAATTGCAAGTACCGATGGTGCTTGAAAAGGCGATGCAGATCAAACCGGACAGTCCAAAGCCTTGGCAGGGTTTGATCACTTACTATGAGGAGAATCTCGATAATAACGAGTCTCGTAACAAATTGATATCGTCGTACTGCAAACTGTTGCAGATTGATAGGTATAACGTTCTCTTATATTTGTTGTAAAACGACTGCAGAGCTTTAGTTGTTGTTTATGGCTTCTGAAAATTTTAGAGAATGCTAGAACATTAGATTACGCAGGAATTGGTATTGGTTTTGTCAATTTCGAAGCTACGAAGGCTACGCTACACTGAAAATAAGATTTTGCACGATTCTACTTTCTCGAAATTTGCCTACAAACATTAAAAATTGCATAAACATCCGTAGTAGGGTGGAACAAAACATACGGATGATGCGTTTTGTAGATTTTGGTAACTTGTACGCACACTGAAAATTTCATCGAAATCGGTTAACATTGCAATGAGCTACAAACGTTTAAAGATGATCACTAGACTGCTGATCTTTATACACACTACAATTTTTATTCGTCAGTCACAAGATGTAGGAACCTTACATGAATATCTTCCTATCTTTAAAAATTTTAGTAAACTGAAAATAACATACGAATCTTCTTGAATCGTCTCAATTCGAATTCGTAAAACCTTATTAGATGAATAGGAATACTGCGAAATCTATTGTCTCGCTTTTCTTAAAACATTTGTAACCTGATGCTGTATTCGATAGCTTAACGACAATGAAATTCAGTGTTCACTTCTTGTGCAACATTATCGGAAGAAGATTGGATTAAGAATATTCACAAGATGGAAGAAGAATATTCACAATATTTACAAAGATATTTACAATATTCACAACTTGCATTTGTTGGCAACTTGATTTTGCAATTAGATAAAAATCTTATAATTGTGCTTTTCTTGTTCCACCCTAATTCGCAGTCTAACTAGACTAAATCCCACTTCTTTCTTATCATTTAAACATAATCTAATCTACTTCTCGCAGCAACAAGTTTCTCCACAATCTGAATAAAATACTAGAGGTTTCTTCGCAAATAAAAGATGACACTGTGCTTGGCCAAAGCGTGGAAAGTTTATACGAATTACGGAAGAAATTGGACAACGAACAAATGAAGACTGTTAATGCAACACTTGCAGAGATAATAGTACACAGCTTCGGCAGGCTAAATAACCATCAAGATTTGATGGAAAGCGTTCTATCGTCTGTGATTAACGATACTGGAGCTAGCAATCGACAAAATTACTATGGGAAATATTTAAAAGTGCTGTATGATAAACGTAAATCAGATACCGTAATCAAAGAAGCTGCGAACATGCATCGACAGTTTCCCAACGACAAGTTACCATTAGGTAAGTTTTGTCAAATAACTCGTAAGTTGCTTGTTCTAGGAGAAAATGTTTCGAATAAAAGTTTCATAGAAAGTTAACTTTGTTAGATTTGTAGTTGTATAGTAAAGATATACAGTAGCTAATGTTTATTGATAGAAGATAATGAAGCTACACTGCAATTTTCAAATTTAGGAAGAAATTTTTCGATTTTGAATAAATAAAAAATTAACGACAAATGTAATTTCCTCTATTCACAGAATACATTTGTCGTGTTTACTACGAGCACAACATTTTAAACAACAATTGCTACGAAGATGTAAACATAAAGCAATACTATGAATCTCTAATAGCATTAGAAAAAGATTCGCATGATGCAGTAGTGGCTCAAGCGGTGCATTTAAAGAAAACAAATGATCTGCTTACGGCACGACAAATTTTGAAAAACACTCTCGCAATAAAACCTCGTTCACTATACGGTTGGATTACGTTAAGCGAAATAAGTGTTCGACTATACTGTTGGGAGGATGCAGAAAATGCCATGCGACAAGCCACAAAGCTTGTGAATAATGAAATAAACAACGAATCATTGTACAGAATGGAATTAATATTGATAGAATCGCTGAGCAGAAGCAGCAAGCCTCAGAAGTGGAAAGCTGCTTCGCAAATGTGCAAAGATGTAAGAGACTTACTTATTTCTGTAGTTAAACATTGCACTTCTAATGTTATTCGATGAATCATATAAGAGTAATCGCTTGTTATTCGAGGTACTTGCGGATAGTGAAATGAGAGTTGAATTTTGATTTAAATTGGTTCGCTGAGTGTTGAATTTGAATATTTAAAGATTTAAGAATACGTTACGATACATAAACGGTTTACAAATTAAACTGATAACTTCTAGTGTATACTCAATGTAGCCAGGAGGACAACTTACTATTAGTTGTCCCAAAAGTTTCTTTTGAAATGTGTTCCTTTAATGTTGCTAAATAAATACAAACAATGCGATAATCTTTATGTTAATGTTTTAGTACTTCCTAACATGAATTTGCATTATGTGCATAAACCGAAAACCAACTTTTGGGGCAACCTAATATTTATTTAGCAATATTAAAGGAACACATTCCGTAAGAAACTTTTGGGACAACCTAATATAATTTACTAAAGCTACACTTTCGTCTTCCTCCATCAGCTTCTAAACAGACATCCGTCGACACAAGCAGACTTGCTCTACGCACGTATACACATATTACTTGATGATGATCCCGAAGTATCGCTGAATAAATTGCAAGACTTGGAGTCGAAGAACGATACGAAGATCCAAGGTAGTCTCCTAAGAGCATTGTACTTCAAACACCAAAACCAGCTGGACTTTGCGATAGAAGCTGTGAACCTGGCGTTGGAGCTACCAGAGGCCTGGCTGCTCCTTGGAAGCGTGCATTACGAAAGGGGACAGTACAATCACAGTTTAATGGCATTTCTAAATGGTGTCACTGCGGATCAATTTAATTGGGAGTGTCTGGTTTATTTGGGACATTATTATCGAGAGCATGGTAACGATTTGGAACGCTCGAGAAGGTGTTATCTAAAGGCGTTGCAGATTAATCCTAATTCTGAGGAAGCTGGAATTGGTTTGAGTACTGTATACAGGCTTCTTAAAAATTATGTGAGTATAGATTGCATTTACGGTTGTATATAAAGCAAGTTAATAAAAAACAGATTCAGAGCACAGTGTGCCCCCCCCCCCCCAGGAAACCATGCAACTCTTGTTCTAAACATTTTTTCGTCCAACAAACAACTTACAAGTTATTTGAGATCGTTATGTTACCAGACTCACTCCATATACAACTTTTCCGGATCACACTTGCTGGAGGAAAGTTCATATTAGAATATGTTCATAAATGAATTTGTTTCCGAACGACTTCTGTGTAACAACATTAAACTACAAATGTTTAAAATTTATTGATTGCAGAGTGCGAACATGCAACTACTAGAACGTTTGACTGCAGAAGACAGTGGCCCCAAGTGGGCTTGGTTCCAACTTGGAAAGCAATACCTCGATCAGGAAGACGGATTGCAGGCTATCAAAGCGTTCCAACGTGTTATTCGAGCTGATCCTAACAACAGGTGCGACTTATATTATTTTATGCTGATTAAGAAAAATTAAATAATATTCAAGTAGATGACATACCTTATGGTTCACTTCGAATTTGCAATATCTAGTTTTTACAGTAAAACAAAATCAATTGGAGAAACCATTTATTTTCTACTAACATATTAGAGAATTTTTAATTCAACATTTTAGGATTTTGAGTTCTATAAATTAAGTTTTTTAAATTTAACTAAGTTAAATAAGCTGGTTCAATAGAAAGTACCTAGTATTTATATATTTGCTCATTTGTTTTTACAGTGACAATTGGGAAGCGTTAGGAGATGCCTATTTCATCCGAGGAGCTTATACGTCAGCATTGAGATCTTACCAACGGGCATTGGAATTATATCCTACTTTATTGTACTCTCTGACACAGCTTGCAACTATTAAATTAGTAAGCACTATTTACACTAAACACCTTCCAGAGTTGTTCCAAATAATTAAAAAACAATCTGTGCAAAGTTTGAGGTCTATCGAATCACTGGAAAACGTGTCCGCCCCCCCCCCCCCAAATGGGTTAAACATTTTTCTCGAATATCTTCGAAATTATTCACCACGTCGAGAAATGTGTTAGTCGAAACTTGTAGATCTGGACAGGCTGCGTCTTTTATGTCCTATTTTCTCGAAATCCGTTTGTTCTACGAAAAAAAGTAATAGGACATAAAAGACGCAGCCTATTCAGATCTACAGGTTTCGTTTGACATACTTTTCGACACAACAAACAGTTTTGAAAATATTTGAGAGAAAAATGATTTTATCAGCATTCAATTAATTATTTCAATATTTCATTCATTTTGTCCGACGTTTTTACTAATTTTCTCGAAAACCGTTTGTTTTACGAGAAAAACTAATACGACATAAAACACACAGCCTGTCCATATCATGTCCATAAACTATAAACCTATAGGTTTCGTTTAACACATATCCCAACATAGTAAATGGTTTCGAAGATATTTGAGAAAAACGATTTTACAAGCATTTATTCAATCGATTTCAAACAATGCACAGACTCTTTTTTTTAATTATTTGTAACAACTCTGGGAAATGTCATAAAAGAAAAATTCAACTTATACTATTCATTACTATCATTTAATATCCACTTTATCCAATATAATTCAAATAGGAATTTATTCACACTCCTCCATAGATTCTGGAGCAGTACACCGATGCAAAGCACGACTTCGAACAAATCCTACTAATCAAACCTCAATACGTCTCCGCCTTGAAAGGCCTAGCCGAAGTCTGCATAGCTCTGGCAAACGAAAGTGCTACGAAACAATTTCTGGGTCGCGTGAATGACTATCTCCAACAAGCGTTGAACAATTTAGCCTTAGCTATTACGGAGCGCAACGACATGTCTTGCTTTTGGAAGTTGCTAGGCGACGTATGTTACAAAGTCGCTCTTCTACCAGAAAAGTACAATTCCTTGAGCGTACCGTCCAAATTGATAAAAAACGATGACAGCGAAGGAGTCGCGTGGTTGAAGCGCAGAGATTTGTTCTTACTTTCCACGAGGAACGTGTCTGTAAGCTAGTAACATGATTTGCTGCATGACTGCTTTTAACGAAAGCTTCAATTACAGATGTTATTGCTGCGCACTGTCCATCTCTTCGCAGTCTGCCTCTTTGTGGCACGATCTAGCGTCATGCTACCTGATGCAGCTGAAGTTCGATCCAACTGTTGACCACAAAACTCTTGCGAGCAAGTGTCTAGCGGTTGGGAAACACGCTGTGAAACTGTGTCCTTCTACATGGTTGCATTGGAACCTTTTAGGAGTCATCTGTATGTCTCCGCATGTAAAGAATTATGCTTTGGCCCAACACTCCTATGTTATGGCGATTGATAGAGAGCTGAATAATCCTGTGGTCTGGTGTAATTTGGGAACTTTGTATCTACATATAGGTAAAGCCTCGAATATCTTTGGAAGTATTTACCGTGTTGGAAAATGGGTTCGATGAAATTTGTAGATCTGGAATAGATACGGTTTTCGAGAAAATTGAGGAAAACTTCGGAGGAAATGAATGAATTATTAGAATAATTAATTTAATGTCTTTAATGAATGAAATTTAATTTCTTCTTACGCAATCTTTAATTTCTTCTTACACAGTCTTAGTTTCTTCTTATGCAATCTTTAATTTCTTCTTACACAATCTTAATATTTGTCTTCTGATGATGATTCTCATAATATATTCCTTATATCTCAGGAGACTTGTACAAAGCGAATGAGGCCTATTCTCAAGCTCAGCGTGCAGATCCAGCGTACATCAACAGCTGGATAGGACAAGCCATAATTGCAGAAATGATGGCCAGGAAAGAAGCTATTGACTTGTTCCGGCATTCCACACAACTTGGGTATCACAATGAAGCCGCGCTCGGTTATGCTCATTGGGTGCTCACCGTTCTTTTAACTACAGATATCGAAAAGGACTCAGCTTATACTTATATAATAGAGAACATGCATGCTCTATTCGTTGCCTCAGATGTCATGACGTGGTATTTGGGTAAGTTCAACAACTTAAAATTCGATCAATCTACGTCAGCGACCTCCACGACAATTTTCTCTAATGTCTTCGAAACTATTAGCCGCGTCGAAAAATATGTTAAACAAAACCTGCAGATCTGTCCAGGATGGCCCATCTGAAAGTTTCATTTCTTTTCCGGGTTGTTAATCAACATATTGAGATGACAAAATAACGAAAATACTTGATCTAGCTACCTGCATTTCATACATTTTTTCATAATTGTGAGCAAATTATGAACGGTAGAAAAAAATAGTTAGCTTTTGGTGGAAATAAATGGCCTTGAATTTTTTCGTAGAAATAAATATTTTCTTTCCATCCTTCATAACTTGCTCAGAATTCTGAAAAATATATGAAGTGCAGGAAGCAAATTCGAGTATTTTCGCACTTTTTTAATCTGAATATCTTAATTAACAACCGAGAAAAAAATGACAAAGTGTAGGTTGTTTACCCTCATGTTACCCTTAGTTGAGGAGTTGAGTTAGCGACTTAAAATTTTGAAAGCGACAGGGACTATCCTTCAATCCAAAAGCATTTTACAAGCTTGTTTTAATCGCATCATTTGCTCTTAATTTGTAGAATACCACCCCGAAGATCGTTACGCTCGAAACGCTTTTGGCTTGCTCCTAGAGAGGCAGAAGCTCTACAGGTCCTCCGCCGAACAATTTGCCATAGCAATACGCACAAACGTCCCCGAAGAGAAGGATGCGGTTTGCCTAAATTTAGGTCGAGTTTTAATACAGCTGAAAAAGTATTCGGAGGCAATAAAATTGTTTGAGGCTGTCAGACGAGTCAATTACAATTCGCAGTGCCACTTGGCGTTGTCTCTGTACAAAGGTGACGTTTCTTAATTTTTCTTTCGTGTTTCGTACAATCGAATTTAATTTAAGCTCTCTTTATTTTTAGCTGGGAAGTACGAAGAATCCTACAGTGCCTACGAAACAACGCTCCACTCCTTCGCCAAATCTGAAACAGAGAAGGCGTACACATTGTGTGCTATGGGTGCCATAGCGTACACCTTCCAGGGAGTGCACGACGCGAAGACATTACTTTTCCAAAGCATACAAATCCAGCCGCAGGTTGTAACTAGTTTTCTAGCCGCTGCAGCATTAGGCATATTACATGGAGATCTAAATTTGACTACGCTGATTCTGAACGAACTAAAATCGTACGAGAGCCATCGAGATTATGGCCATCATGTTGCTAATTTGACAGCGTACTTTCATCTAATTAAAACTGACGTGAAGGGCGCTGTTTCAACGCTGTCCAAAGCTATTTTCAATTATCCTGGTATGTGGTACATTCTCGATTTAGATTTCACGCTTTTTCGGGCATTTTCCAGTCTCCGATGCTTCCTTAAAAATTCTTAAAAATGTGACATATTTTTGATCCAAAGACGCATTTTAGAGAATTTTCTCAGATTTTTTCGTTGCAAACTGTGGTCGTAAAAGGTGAAAAACCGTAAAAAATTCGGTTTTTATGGTTTTTGACAATGATCTCTCACAAGAAAAAATCTGAAAAAATTGACGACATTTCCTGTTATAACAGGCAATAATCCTATAGGACTCTATCAGGAAACTAAACAGTTTTTGAAACAATTATAATTAAACTTATTCAATTTTTAATTGTAGATGATGTAAGATATTGGATACAGTTACTCAGAATTCTGTTGGAGACTGATGTACACTCTTTTAGCAGGTGCGCACAGAAAGCACTATTCCTCAACAGAAATATTGTAAATACGAATGCTGTACACGTGGCTTGTGCTTCGTCTTTTAACTATTTCGAAGAATCTTCCGTATCAGATCCTCGATGCAGTGTTAGGTCTGCGCAGAAGCTTCTGTTCACTTACCCAGATTCCGTTGAGAGTTGGGCTACGTTCATAGTAGCATGTCTACCCAGGTACGTTGCAATTCAATCTTGTTACACGTAAGTCTCTTATGTTAAGTAACAAATGAACAATTTAAAATTTTATTTGAGGACTAACAATTAATTAAATAATCATTATATATATATATATATATATACAGTAAATTCTCTATAAACGCAAACGCATCGGGGGGATTTCTTCGAATTTTTCGATCGTGGTCCTACTTTTTTCGAGCTTCAAAGGCCGAGCCGAACGTAGAGAAGGACAGCGCGTGTAAAGCGAGACCACGCGCGGGCCTTTGAACTGTGCCGGCGACTGCGACTCTCCGCGTCTCTTTCTTTTCTATACGCGCTATCCTTCCGTGCGCCCGAAACGTCCATCGTCATTTAAATCTCTACAGTTTAAATACCGCCGAAGGAAAACTATTGAATTGAAGTGTTTGCATCCGTCAGGAAAAGACACACTTTTTGTAGTTTTTGAACTGTTTTAAGTAATGTACTTAAGATTTATTTAATTTTGTTTCTTATCAAAAAATTGTGTAATGGAGCGAGCGAGACACGCGTGACTTGACACGGTGTTCGGTTTTGCAACATGATCGGTCATAGTTCATCGCGTCTTTATATTCATAATTTCTCTTTCTTTTTCACTCGCTATACATACTCTTATGTTCTAAAATCACTTCATATGTACATACCGTCAATTAAACCACTAAATTCTGTTCAAATTATATCGTGTTTGGTATCATTTTAATCAGAAAAATGCCAGAAATAAGGTAGTGAAAGTCCCATAACAGAATCATGAAAAATGAAGAAGTTTGACTGTTGGTGTAACGTTATGATGACTCACGGGCGTTTGAACTGTGCCGGCGCGCTACGACTCTCCGCGTCGCGTTAGTAGTGGTTCACACCGATATACCGAGCCGAGTCGGTGTATTAGTTTGGAGGGGATATTTTTTTCGCGTTTATCGTGAAAAGATTTTCGCGTTTATAGAGAATTTACTGTATACACAAAATATATATTTATTATGTGAGAATTATCAGAGGATAAGAATCGTCTGTTGGTCGAAGCAATCTTAACAGGGAATCGATTTACAATTGAGGAAATTTAAAATTTAGGGAAATTTCAAGTTTAAATTGAGGGAAATTTCAGAAATCCTCTAAAGTCGTATAAAGAAATGTGAAGGTGCCAGCGACTTTTACATGTTGACTAGTGTGCAAAGGATTAATTTTCGTAAACAATAAAAGCTTTGAAATTGTTCACAGGCCATCGAATAAGTACATCACTTGCGACGCAGAGTGGCTGACAGAATTCATCCTGGTGACGCAGCGGAACCATAAATGCACAGCTTCGATGGCCAAATGGTTAGACGACAATAAAACAAGATTAACACGGTACATCGATCTGAAGACTATGTCATAATGCCATGATTTTATCAGTCAATGTATTATGTATAATATTTACAGAGGTGTATAGTAATGCAAGTAATTTGTGATATAAGAACTATGATTTTTAATGATTTTAAAGAACAAATCTGATTGGAAACTAACTCGATCGTGTAGATTTTTATTCGATGACAATTTACCTCTTCTCAATTATTTATTTATTTCCACATTTGTAGAAACGATGTTTGTTGATTAATTTAATAATCGCATAAGTGACAACACGTGTAGGGTAACAGTGATTTTTAATGAAACATGTATATTTCATAAGTCCAGTCTCCTCCTCGACACGTCTTGTATCCATAAAGTTGCCATAATCATTTGCACTTGTTCGTTTCGCAGAATAATTTCAACATTTCCAGATAACATAAACATTTCTTACATCCCTTCGACATATACAACGGATTCCTCTCTAAATCTACTACACGAATCAAGTCATCGCATCGTTATTAAAAGTACACGTCAATTTTTATACACACAGTATACGTACACATGTATTCGTATAATATATTACAATTATTCTGTTGACGAGCCCTTGACCAGCAAAGGCAAATAAATACACATGTATTATATAATTTATTCTCTTCTAGCAACGTTAGGTAATCTCTCGATACAACAATGATAATTATCAACGTCGAGTATTTTCCATTTTTATAAACATCGAGGCATGACAACAATTGTCACACTGATATAATTCTGTCGGATTGTCGTTAAATTGTCGTTACGATCGTGCTTCTTATTCTCCTCAACGATTAATAACGTTTTTAATCTTGAATTTTACTGCTTCATAAAAAAAGAGATTTTCTTTTACGGAACACCATACAACAACATTTATTGTACGACATTGTTTAATTATGCAGTAATGTCCCAATCTAAGTCCGGCGGAGGTGACCGTTCTATGTGACCACCATATTATTTTGTAAGTAAACTTGTAGTCTTGATTTTGTATTGACACGTATTCCATGGTGAATTATAAATGGTTTAATTTGAGGTAAATTTCAAGTTTTTAATTGACAGAAATTTAAAGTTTTGAATTGATGGAAATTTGAAGTTTTTAATTCAGGGAAATTTTCTAGTTAAGTATCAAGTTGAAATTGAGACAAATTGCAAGTTTTGAATTTAGTTCGGTCCGGATCTATGTCACAACACAGGACCGAGAATTCAGTTAGAATGGGACATTACTGTACCTTGAAACTTCAGCCTTGAAGTCGAGTACATTGATACGCACTGAAATGTCGGATACGGAATGTCTTGCGAACAATGATAATTCGTAAAGGTACCAGTTATCGGGTATTTAGCGAGGACTTGGAAGTTGTTTATTAACTTGAAGGCATTCTGTCATTTATTTTGCACTGTTTGTGATAGATAGACGATCGATTATCAACCTCTTTTCATTTCTGTATCGACAAATTTTTCTGGACGATTTTGTTAAACAGCAAAAGAAAAATTAACAAAGTCTTGGTCTTATTTACCGGACACAAGAAATTTGTGATAACGAATTAATTGATTAATTTGTTTTGATGCTTTTGATTTATCTTAGTTCTCGTTTAGTCATTCAACTGTGCTGTTTTAAATAAACTGACGAGAGTGTCAGTTCACTTTAAAAAGATAGTTACAAACAATTTAATTTTGAAAATGTTATTTCGACATTTCGTATGTAACAACATTTATGTGGTAATTTGTAATACATTTATGTATTAAAAGCTACATCCACTGAACCGGCTGTATCCATCAGGTCATCTAATTTAATGACGTTATTCAATATTTCTTTTCGATTTAATCTTTCTAGATTATTTGAGAGAGAGAGAGAGAGAGAGAGAGAGAGCCACGTACAGTATATGAATATTCTAAGCTCTGTAAGATGAAATTAGAGAACTTATTTTTGAAAATTCTATTTTCCTGAGTTAAAAATTTTTAAGTTGAATAACAGTATAAAATCATTGTATAAAACTGTATCATTTAAAAATTTTTATTCTAAATCAGCTACCTCAAAGAGTTCGTACGATTTTATTGATTGCGCCATGTCATGTTTTATTATTTATTATATTAATTAAACCGTAATTATATATATATTATATTAAAAATAAAGTATTAATTAAAACAGTTAAAATTCAGTATATATTATTGTTGGTATGAAAGCTTGCTATATTGTTCGAATGTTTCTTAAGGCCTTGTTATACAGGGGATTCGGTAACTGATGGTACAAGCGAAAAGGGGGTGATACTATAGCTTGTCAAATGTAGCTGTGCGGGTGACTAAATTCAGGGGGATGCGCAGAAGAAAACAAAGACCGCACTCGACGAGAAAAGGATGCAACATTTGAACGGTGAAGTACACACCTCGTCAAAAGTGCGTACTGTCCATTATTTCTTACAGCAGTAAACATACAAAACAACTGTTTATATGATAGTTGAATTGTCCGATGGGACAAGTATATTAACACAGACGAATTATTTTATTTCAAGCTCGTTTAATTAAATATCTTTGTAATATAAGAATGATTGCAATTCTTCAACTCCAGATAACTCCGAGTTTTCATTGTCGGTGTCGTCCTCGTCTGATTGGAGGTTTATTATAAAGTTATCGACAACTGTATCTAAAACTTGTTGGTTTGCACCGTAAAAGTATTCCATTATTACAAAAATTTATTCATTTAAATAATTGTTTCAACAATGTACACGTATTTAAATAATAAATATCGAAACACATTTCCATAGATTATAATATCGGTTCTCCAGAACCGTAACCGTAACCGATATAAGCCAGAACCGATATTCTCGTAACAGTTATAACATGATTTGCGAATAATATTCCGGAACCGATATTATAACAGTTTTCAGTACCTGCTTGTGTCACTATACTTTTAAACTAAACTGTCACAACGTGAATCGTTTGATAGGTGACGTATCGTTGTGAAGTTCCGCCTATTTACCACTGCGCAGCGGGGTCATTCCCCCTTGCGGGGGACATTCAGCCACACAGCTACATTTGACAAGTTGTACATGAAAAAATAAGTCGAAAGAAAGGAACAACATTTTTTCGTTTGGCAACTCGTTTTCGAGAAAATCGAGTTTGAAAATGCAGCGAATACACGTGCTATTGCATATTGCATAGGAATCGTCTGACGCGTCTGACCATGATCAACCAATTCCACTTTCTACATATACATACTAAACACGCACCCGGCAAAAATTCCAAGTCGATTTTCTCGAAAACAAAGCCTCACATGAAAAAATTTTGTAATTTATTTTCGACTTATTTTTTCATGCAGAATCACCCCCTTTTCGCTTGTACCACCAGGTTACCGAACACCCTGTATATGTACAAAGGAGTATATACTGTAAAAAGGAGGTTTTACATAAAATTATATAAACATAACAAGGATATTACATGCAAATAATGAGGAATGTTGTTATCAAGATTATTCTCGTAGATTATTTGCAAGATTGTCTGTCCGAATACTTTAAGGTGTCTATTCCGAATGTTTTCATTATTAAGACGTCATCCATGCGATGACCCGATGATAAAGATAACTTTGCTGGCTGTTACTTAATTTCGTTTCTTTCATACTTGTTTAACTCTGATTGTTACATTTGCCATTTATTAAACAGAGTATTCATCGGAGAGAAAACAAGTACGTGATCGAATAGCTAGGGTATAGCTGGATAAGATAGAGTAAGATAGGGCATCGAAAAAAAACATACTGTACTAAATTTCAACCCTATATCTCGATCGGGAGGGTAGTTATGTGGGAAAAAATCAGTTTTTCGCCAGTTTTCCCTGTATAGTTAATGATGTTGTGAAATTCGGGGAGAAATCTGAGACATGTTCAGCACCGAAATACATACTCTGCAATCCACTTCAGATTTTTCAATTGAAATCTGTCATTTCTCGATTTGTTCGAGATAATAAAAACCAGTTTTCGACCCATTTTCCCCATTGAATGACGGATTGAAAATTCTGAGAAAAATCTGACAAATTTCGGATACTAAGCCTCATATTGACCATTTTTCTCAGATTTTTCCGTTGTAAACTCTGCATTTTCTCGATTTCTTCGAGGTTTCTGATTTTTCACTAGCAAGATTTTCAATTTAAAAATCTGAAACAAATTGCAGAGTATGTATTTGGCTGGATTTTCTCCGAATTTCTAAACATCATTAACCAGGGAAAACAGGCGTAAAACTGATTTTTCGATTTTACCCCCTAACTACCTTCCCGATCGAGATACAGGGTTGAAATTTTGCCTGAAGGTCACTTTTGACCATCGTATCCGACTATACCCTTAATTCCCTTAAAATCCTGTTAAACTTTCCATTCTATTTCCACAAAAAACACACAAGAAATATGTAGAATTCTTTTCCCCTCTCCCCGTATTAATTCACGTTTTTCACAGATACACGACGAATCATTTTTAGGACCCACATTCATTAGACCTTACTTTCGAGTTACCCTGTAGACTATACAGAGTGTTCCACGTAACATTTTTCCCAATTTTCAAGTGCCCGCGATAATCTGACCAAAAAAAAGTATTTTAAACAGAAGTTGATCGGTTTTCGGTTGGCTGTACAGCACATACATCGCAATAAGAAAATCTTCAAAATTATTTTCTAATAATATCAAGGTCATATGGTATACTAGGTCAAAAATATAAATCAAAAACACAAAGTGTCATTCTAAAAAGAAAAAAAACGAACTTGACCTTGACAATAATAAGAAATAAACAAATTTTCAGAGTTTTTTCTACTGCAATGATGGAGGTGGGTGAAATGCCCTAATAAGCCTGCATTGCAATAACAAAAGGTCGCAATTATTTTGTTTTAATTGTCAAGGTCACCTTCATTTTTTCAAATGTCACTTGAAGGCTATCTCGCTTTTTTCTAAGAAAAGTTGAAACTATAAATGCACATGATTCGCATTATACTGTTCTCAGATAAACTTTGAATTTATTTTTCAATTTCATTTTATTGTGTATAAAATAATTGTTTAATCTGTTAATTATTGGTTTCACTATAAATATTCTTAGTTATAGTCTGTTTGAAGAACTAAAGTTGAATCAGTTTTCGATTGGCTATAACTAAGAATATTTACAGTGAAACCTATAATTAAGAGATTAAACCATTATTTTATATTTAAAAATAAAAATATAAAATAAAATTGGAAAATAAATTCAGTTTATCTGAAAACAGTATAAAAAAGAGTCTTTTTCATTTTTCTGTTAGATAAAAATTTTCTAATTAAATTAAATTAAATTAATTTTTTTCTGTCAAATTTTACATGGGAAACCCTGTATAACGAACATGGAAAATGGAACTCGAAAAAACTCGAGTATGACAAAAAGACACTTCCATTGAATTTTTTCACATTCAAAGTAACTATTTACAATAAGATAAAAATTAGAATTGATGATTCGGTAGACTAGAGTAATCGTTTAGGTCGTGTTAGTCTTTTAATAAATTATTATACGGAAACGTAGACTGCAGATTACTTAACAAATAGATCTTTTAGCGACGAACAGATCGACTGCTCGCAGGATTCGGTTTGTTCTTGTTGTTCCTTCGCATTTCCGGAAAACCAACTGGTCACTTTGCCGGGTTTCTGCTTATTCGGTGATACCGATGGTTTGCTGGAGGATCCGGATGCTTCCGCGTCGCTTCCTTTCTGCGCTGTCAGGATCTTCTCTATTGCGGTGCCCAACACCTGGAAACCAACTTTCTATTTTAAACCATTACTAGTCCTAGCACGAACCTATGGATTCAACTACTAATTTCAACTTGGAATTTTTATAATAGAGTATAATTTCTATGGTCAGATACAAATTGAATATTTAACCTCAATTTCAATATCGAATACACAAATGTCCCATTCTAACGTCAATTCTCGGTTCTGTGTTGTGACATATGTAGATAGCAGTGATAGCACCAGAACGTAGAAGAGGACAGCATGTAAAGGGGCGGACGGCGGACAGCGTTGTTCAAGGTGCAACAAAAAAATATTGAAAAGCGCAGGCGAACAACGTTGTTTACAAACCTGAGCGTCAACCTTAGTGCCGCTGGTATCATCCCAAACAACCTTATGTCTCAGATCACCAAGTGGCGAGCTTTTTCCAAGCGTTTCCTTCATCGCTTTGATAACCTTCGATTTATCAACTTTAAAATTCAAACTAGCCGCGATCAGGCTTTCCGGTTTCTGTTTTTTCGACATTGGCTGGTGCCTTTTCGCGAACCAATTGGACGGCGCCATGATAGAAGAAGAGGCGGCTGCTTTTGAGGAACCAGTGAGCTTTTCCTTGGCCTCGTGGAGGATTGACACGTCGAAGCTGTTCGAGCGGAAGCTTTTCAGTCGATTTCTCTTTTGCTCCGTCGTTTTCCCAGACCAATTCGACTTGCTTTCTTCTCGTAAGCTTGCGGCAGAGCTGAGGAAAATAGTATTGTAAATAGTAAATAATCAATAATCCCCTATTTATTTGAAAGTATGTGTACAACTGTGAAAATAAAATATTTCACATTTGATGCAGTAATTTTTGAAATTAGTATTTTATTTGAAGAAGATTGAAAATATTTCTATTATAACAAGTATTATAACAATGCAAAAGGTAAAATATTTTATTTCGTGTTTCAGATTGTTGAAATGGAAATATTTTATTTCGTGGATCAAATTGTTGAAATGGAAATATTTTATTTCGTGGATCATATTGTTCAAGTGGAACCATTTTACTTGTTCGAATGTTAACATCGAAATTGTATATCTTATTTGAAATGCTATTTTCTTCGAGCAAAGTAAAACCTAAAATATGAAATAGTATTTGAAATATTTGTTTCGCGAAATAATGCCCACCTCTGGCTCGACGCGTCCTCTCCGCACCGATTGATCTCCGTTGCTGACGACGCTAACGAGCTTAGAATCGATATTAGATCCGTGTTCGAACACACGATACCCGCTGTGCCCGAAGCGCCCAGCGTTCTCGGGATTTCTGAAGCTCGTCTTTGCATAGGAGACGTCTTCTGGTACTGTGTGTAGCGCTGAGAAGAACTATTGCCTTCTAACGGCTGAATCTCGCACACCTGCTCCGTAGACGTTTTGTACATTTTCATGCGAACCTGAAAACATTTCCATGATTTATTTATTTCGTTTGATGCAACGGAAAATTAAAAAAAATCGGGAATGTTGTATTTGGTATAAGCGAGGCATCGTTGCGTTGGACAGCGAAAAAGACGTTGTTCCAGGCTAGGAGATATCGCCGTTCTACGACATCATTCAAGTTGTGACATCCTATTCTACACGAACAGAGCTACACTTTCTCTGGATTATTCTATCGTAAGACTGAACATACGACCGACCCCCATATTCGCCAATTGAAATGTAATTCTGTAGAATGCTCACCTTTCTCGGTTTAATTTCCGCGATATTGTCCATGATGTCTAGCTGGAGATTATGCGTGCTTCCACTGTTACTCGGCGGGCCAGACAAACCAGATTTCGAGTCGCGGCGACTAGGTAATATTCTAGTAGCTCCTCCTAGGGGAAATGCGGCGATAGATTCCCGCCGATTACGACCAAATGGAGTCGTCGGCAATTTCGAGATTATTACGACAGAATGCCTTCTGCCGCCGCTAGCTTGCGGAGCTGGCGCTTGAGATAGCGTTGCCAAAAACGCAGCTTCTTTCGACGACGGTCCTGATCCTTCGCCACCGCGCTCGCTCAAGCGTCTCACCTGCAAAATTACGAAACCATTACTTATTACGCAAAATTACGAAAAATTACGAAAAAATTCATCAAAATTCTACCGAATAGCATACATGACAGTGAATTATTTCAGAATTTTTGGTTGCAAGATCGATTTTTAAAAAATGCGGAAGCATAAAATTGTGATAGGGTCCCCAACCTCGCAATCTGGGTTACAACTTTACGAGCATTGAATCAATTACACTGTCCAACAAATTTCAACTTTTTTTATCATTTCAATATATGTACTGTTGGGTCCTTCTTATAGAGTTTTTTGCGCTGATTCCGAATCTGTCCTTAATTTTTCCCCAATACGCACAGTTTTTGAAAAACATGGCTTTGAAAAAAAAAACATATTTTTCAACTTTAAACAAATATTGTGATGTTATTAAAAAGGTATTGTCAAGCAAGGCAAATGTAGCGAGCGAAAGATTAAACTACATATACCTGGGACGCGGTTATCCCGGAAGTACATTGCGGCGTCGGCAAAGAATGTTTTCTGGTTTCCCTCCATGGATATAGCAGATCAGGATTCAAGGATGGTAGATCAGGATCGAGCGATCGCGGAGGTGATTCGTCCCTGCAGTGATCCGCTTCCTCCTCGCCTTGCGCGCTTTCCTCCACAATGATTTGTGGTTCACCAATGCTGCTTCCTGCGCTTAGGCACGAGCTGTTTGATTGCTTCCTCATTGTCCTTCAAAAATTATGCTCTGCGGACAGACAATACGATTATCAAAATAATAGCTATTATGGTTTCGATTGGATCGTTACATCAATTCCATATTAATTATTGCGTTTACGTTTATGAAAATTAACGTTGAAGCAGCAATCTTGATTATACATTATTAATTTTGTAGTACATATGACGAACGCGATAGAAATAGATGTAAAACGGGTAAAATAAACTAATTGTTATAACAGCAAAATGCATAGATTTGCGAGTGACGCTGTTTTGATTTTGCTTCGAGTGATATATTTCATTAAAATATCTTTAATATATGTCAAAAAGAAATGTTCAATATTACATAGCACACCTACAAAAAAAGTAAAGTAAACTAAAGAAAGAATCTCAAAATTAAAGTATTTTTAATCTAGTGCTGTCAAATCTAATCACGCTTAACATCCTGAAGCTTGATCCTTTTTCCTGGAAGTCTCGTTTGTCGGAAGCGGAGAAGAATAAAAATGTAGCGACTTGTTCAATTGCGATAAGTAGGTATATAAACGATTGTCATTATGGAGTAAGCATCATTCGCTTCTAAATCATTTTAGAATACTGTCAGTGACAATTGACGTTTCATTCCATCGAATATGAAGTTTTTCGCTGTTCTTTGCGTTTTCGTCGCCATTTCCTACGCATCTGCTGCGAGCATTCCGCAAGATGATGGACCGTCTTACGAGTTGAGTAAGTAATAAAACTATATACGAATTATACTCTATTCTTTCGTTCGAGTTATTTGAATCTCACGCGGCAGAATAAACGGAGATTTGTTTTGTTTTCAGAGCGCGTAGATGAGCGCGATGCTGACGCCGACGCGTATGCTGATGCGATCTCTGATGCGGTAGCAAGTGCTATAGCTGAAGCTGGTGGTTTCGCGGGACCGATTGCTTTTGCGGATCCTAAAGCTGCAGCTCTTCCCGACGACGATGTGAACAGTCGACCACGTAGATTCAGCTGCGACGTTCTCTCCTTCACGTCGAAATGGTTCAGCGTGAACCATGCTGCTTGCGCTACTAGGTGCTTGTTCCAAAGACGCAGAGGTGGCAGGTGTCAAAACGGCGTCTGCGTTTGCCGATAATGAAGCACCACTGCTTCAACAGAAATCGTTCTTGGATTTCGTCACTGACTTTGTTTTCCCCGTTGGATACATTGCATTTATTATATGTATTAATGATGTTCAAGTTGCCTCGCTTTCACGAACGCTGTGATTATTATTCAATAAACAGTTTTTACTGGAATTTACGGTTTGTTATTGTTCTTATGAACAAGGAGGGTCCTGTGTATCCACCGTAATTGTCAAACAAATAAGTTTGGTTTTGTTTTATGAAACGAATTCTAAAGAATATCAAGATTATCCAGATTGTGAATCTCACTGTGGATCTTTATGCAAAATAAAAATGTTCTATATTGATCTGCGGATCTTTATGCAAATTAAAATTGTTCTAAATTGATCTGCAGATTTTTATCTATGTCGCATTAATAACAACATTGGAATGTCCTGAAGGTTTTCTAATTTTTTACTGTTTTATATTTCTCTTGGTCAGCCAATCCCTTCGTTAATACATAAAAATCCGCAATCTAGTGATTATATTCATAAAAGTAACATCCTTTAATTTTCGTATTGTTAATTGTGTACTGTTTCACTTCTTCTTCTTCTTCTTCTTCTTCTTCTTCTTCATTATTATTATTATTATTATTATTATTATTATTATTATTTGTGGACGAAGATTTAAATCTACATTCAATCCCAATTTAAATCTACATTCAAATTCAACTCTCAGCAAGCCAATTTAAAATTTAAATTTTAAATCAGGGACCGGTATATTTCGGTTATTTCTTCCTAACCGTTATACATAGAACCGAAATATCGGAATACCGGTATGACTTCATACCGGTATTTTCATATACCGGTTGCATTCAGGGATTCATACCGGTACGTAAAATACCGGTATTTTTCGGTTATTTGGAAAGGGGAAACGGACAAGAGGGATATTCCGCACGCTTCGCCTGATCCCCACTTTTCGCCTCGCACCGTTCATAGGAGTAGGAACAGATGTCGCTACTACAATGTATTTCTACGGCGACTACGCCAATGGATTCCCGTTCACCGCATCGCTCGCTCTGTCTCGCTTGTTTTTATAAGTATAATAATAAAATATATTTATCAGATGTAAGTTTTTTTATATGAATTTTCACCGCTGAAATCGGGCATTCAGCCCACTGTGCGCCGTCAACGCAGTAATGAATAGTATCCCCGGATGTTTATGCAAAATAAAAAGTTTCGGCATCAATTGCAAGACGCAGGAGCTAAGTATAAAATTATATTCTTCATTAATAATTTTCCACACACATGTGTGTGAAGATAATATATTAATACTTTTAAAGTTTTTTAATATTTTCGCTGTGTTAAATTGCATTTACTCATTTTTGTTATAAATGCATGAATAAATGCTCGAGATGCTCGCGGTTCTGGCTCGTAAGACTTTCTTTAAGCCAAACTTCAGTGATACATGGCTGTTGATAGGAATCGCGTCTGACGAGTCTGATCATGAGCACCCTAAGAGTTGAATTTGAATTTAGATTCAAATACAATGATTGAGAGTTGAATTTCGACTTAAATTGGGTTGCTGACAGTTGAATTTGAACATATTTGAACTCTTCAAATAATAATAATAATAATAATAATAATAAGAAGAAGAAGAAGAAGAAGAAGAAGAAGAAGAAGAAGAGAGAGACTATACACATAAACAATACAGAATTAACAATACGAAAATTAAAGGATGTTACAAATCTTATAAATATAATCACCAGATTTGCGTATTTTTATGCATCTACAAAGGTATGGCTGGGTGAAATATAAAACGGTAAAGAATTAGAAAACTTTCATGAGAACATTGCAATGTTGTTTTTAATGCGACAAAATCGTTAAAGGATGATATCAATTTTTATCCAACTCCTGCTTCCCACGAACAACGCAGAACATTTGTATTATTTTGCATAAAGAACCGCAGATCAATATAGAGCAATTTTATTTTGCATAAAGATTCACAGACCAATATGTATACATTTTTATGCCTAGAAGTATACACAATCCAACTTGTGTATACTTAATCGGACAGGTAAAAGGCAACTATATGCCACTACAATTAGATAATAATCGTACAGTTTTGCTTTTTTTTTTAAATACAATATTTTTAGGACATCCTGTAGCTTTAATCTGGACATGTCAAATCTGACCGCGATTAACTTCCGTAGCGTTCTGCGTTTTTCCTGGAAGTTCCGCGGTCGGGAGTGGAGAATAATCGAAAAGTGCAGCTTTATCTCCGGATTTGGCTAAGTATATAAACAGCAATCTTCCGGATGGAAACATCATTCGCTTCTAAATCGTTTTAAAGTACTGTCAGTGACAATTAACGTTCCGTTCCATCAAATATGAAGCTTTTCGCTGTTCTTTGTGTCTTCGTCGCCATTTCCTACGCATCTGCTGCAAGTATACCGCAAGATGATGGACCATCTTACGAGTTGAGTAAGTATTAAAACTGTACACAAATTATGCTCTATTCCTTCCGTTCTGCTCGACATAAAATTACAAAAAAATTCATCAACATTCTACCAAATAGCATCCACAACTGTGAATTATTTCAGAATTTTTGGTCGCAAATCGTTTTTTAAAAGATCCGGCGGCCCAAAATTGCCGACGTTCCAGTACTTCGAAGACTTCCGGATTTTTAAAAAATTCTGAAATTATTCACAGCCACACAGTGTGTGCCACTGGGTAGAATATTCCCGAATTTTTTCGTAATTTTCGTAACTCGAATGTTGACGAATTTGTTTCGTAAAGCCAAGAAGGGGTCTAAATGTTCTGAAAGTCAGTTGCAGAAGAACGCTATTAATTGGTCTTAGCACGTGTCGATGTACGAAAGATTGAAAATCGGTGAAACAGAAGATTTGATTGTTTCGTTCGAACCATTTGAATGATGCGGAAGAGTAAACGGAGATTTGTTTTGTTTTCAGAGCGCGTAGATGAGCGCGATGCTGACGCCGACGCCGACGCGTATGCTGATGCGATCTCTGACGCGGTAGCAAGTGCTATAGCCGAAGCTGGTGGGTTTGCTGGTTCTAATGCTTTCGCGGGACCGATTGCTTTTGCGGATCCTAAAGCTGCAGCTCTTCCCGACGACGATGTGGACAGTCGACCACGCAGATTCACCTGCGACGTTCTCTCGTTCCAGTCGCAATGGTTCAGTCCTAATCATGCTGCTTGCGCCACTAGGTGCTTGTTCCAAAGACGCAGGGGTGGCAGATGTCAAAACGGCGTCTGCGTCTGCCGATAATGGAGCACCACTGCTTAAACGGAAATGGTTCTCTGATTTGGTCTCTGACATTGGTTTTCCCATTGGATACATTGCATTTATTATTGTATATTAATGATGTTCAAGTTTAACATAAGAATGCCTCGCTTTCACGAACGCTGATTATTCAATAAACAATTTCATCTTGAATTTAATTGGGCTTTGTTCCATTCAATCAAGCCGGGTCCTGTCTATCCATTACTGTCAACCAACTATTTTCATTTTGTTTTATTGTCTTGGAATGTTTATCTCCTAAATATATCAAATAGGATATATAACATATATAATTGTTAGATTGTGGACCTCTCTTTATGCTAAATAAAGAAAATAAAAACGTTTTACGTTGATTCGCGCATTTTTATGCAAAATAAAATAGTTCTTTATCGATCTGTGGTTCTTTATCGAAAATAATAAAAATGTTCTGCGTTGGTTGTGAGAAGCGGGAGTAGAATAAAAATTGATATATCATTATTTTTTAACGATTTTGTCGCATTCAAAACAACATTTCAACTAACTAGTTATCAATTCCTTTGCTTCTGGATCTAAATATTTAATTTTGTCTGTATACTATTTTAGTCGCATGCGGATGGGGTATAACGGTGTGAGTGTACCTTTATAACTTTTCTAATAACTTTCCAATAACTTTTGTTCTCAATTTATGATAGAAACATGAAGCAAAGTGGGTATTTTATTTATATCGAAAGTCATCTCAATATGATATTATAAATATAGTCATTTTCTAAAATATTGTTGTATCTCCTTTCTGCAACATGTCGAAGAGATAAAAAAAATCAAACCAGGCTGGAAACTTGGAGTGCAAAAGGGTGAATTTGGAGTGCTGTGTGAAAGGTTGAAATAGATTTCCAAAATGTTGAAATTGATTTGCAAAAGATCGAAATTGATGTGTAGAAGGGTGAATTTGGAGCGCAAAACCTATATCTACGAAAATGGTACTGGCAGGAATGAATCGATTCGTGGGTTTTCCAGACGACTCGTATACGGTTCTGAGAATTCGTTCAATGGGCGAGACTTAATCCCGAAAAGAAATCGAAGGTCGTCCATCTGATAGAATTCTCCCCCTTTTCGCCTACTTTCACGTGGGAAAAGCGACATCGAGCGCACGGCTCCATCGCGTTATGAACTTGTTCGGATATTAGTAAAGCGAAGATACGTTTCAGCGAATGAACTCAATTAACTCGGCGAATGGAAGGTAAACGCGCGCGGTCTATGCCAATAGGAAGTCAATTCTCAAACTCTTCCAGTAATTGGACAATAATTCCAATCCAAACGTTGTTCTGCAGATTGAACGATAATCGATAGTTGCAGATTTGTCGGGGAGGCACGTACGTGCAACCTGTCGTATCTCGAGGATTGACACTCGATGACACTTGACAATCCTGTGTTCACTATAGTGGTACATACACATCTTCAATTTGAAAAATTTCTCAACAATGTTTCATTTCATCCACTCAATTTTCCTATAAATGCGTAAAGACCCGCAGTGTAATAACAATAACAATAACAATAATAATAATAATAATAATAATAATAATAATAATAATAATAATAATAATAGGATTGAGTAGAGACGGGCTGCAGAGACACGAGCATTTCAGAAGAAGCCTGTTCTTATGTCAGCGTTATCGATTTTTCGATTTCGGTTTATTTTTATCCGCGAGATCGGCCAACTCTCGCTTTTCTTTGCAGACCATCGGACCGAATGATGTTGCTGGCAAAGCGGCCGAGAGCGTTGCGTACACTCGATTCCGAATCTTTTCGAGCGCAACCGGACGAGAGCGATGCAGGATATTGTCTCGCGATATTACCACGCGTTCGTTTCTAATGTATTTCCTAATGGCTGTGTAAACGAACGGAACTCGATTCTCTCGAATAATCTCGGTTATTACCGGGATCGTCCTTTAAATCCGAAGCCTCCGTTCAAAGTGCCGATACGAATCGATAAGAGCCTTTTCCACGAGTGTATCGCTCAGAATCGCGGGGATTAAAAACACATTGTCTGCGAGTTTCGAACCGGTCGGATTCGGAATGGACGCGATTGGAATTTAAAGTTTCGGCAACCGTGGTGTCTCGATGGTCCGCGCATCATCATGGGACTGAAGTTGTGTTTAGGAGCTTAGCACGTTTGCCGAGCTGAACCTTTTTACCATCCTGGTGGTGGACTCGACAGCGATTAATGCGTTGTAAACTGTAAACACCGAGAGATGCGATACAACGTTGAGAACGAGACACGGTAGGGTCTATGCTTGAACTCATAGCCGAAAATCGCTGAGGATCCCAGAGCAGCAGGCTACCTCGTAAAAGATTATACCCCCGTGCACAGTATGGCGGACACGGTACATAGTACGTAATTCGTAAAGCGGGCGCTTACGAAGGAAACTTTATTCGCAATTTGTCAACCGCAACCCCATCCTTTTCGTAAACTTTCGGGCACGGGTCTTCCCGTTTTCTTAAACGCGGAATACGAAAATGTAATGGAAATGCTTTGCGGGATTTATACGAACGAGCGGGCGAAACGTGAAACGATAAAACGGTAAAACGGTAAAAACCTCGGGAGGATCTTGAAATATTGTTAGGTATATACTTACTAACCTATTGATTCTTTTTTCCGCGACGCCTGAACGTTGTTTATCACTTTATTCAACCGAGCTCGATTGGAATTGAATTTCAACGAAATGGTTGGAACTTGGAATGGTATAAGCTAATTGTAAGCTACACGTTAAGTTCTATTGTATTAATGTATAGTACTTTTTACCGTATCCAAATTGTTTTGCATACGCTGTATATAAACCTAGTTTTATTGAACGCAATAAATGATATATTACAGCGACATCACATCATTAGCTGGCAACTTTATATTGAAACAACAAATTTCTCACCCCTTACCGTTCAAGGTAAGGTTTTTGGATCTAATTATTTCAAAAAAGGAGACGGACGGGAGTTTAAATGTATTAGATATCTACGTTTACTTTAATGCTCCAATGTGGACAACAGGAGGACGAACATTTCATTCTAACCGAAACGAAACGAATAACGCGCATACCGAACGAATTCCATTTAAGCTCTTCGTCGCTTTAATGGACGAATAAACGGAAATCTTTGTGCAGTTTAATCTTAAAAAATGACAGGTACATTTAGCAGCGTAGTAAACAACAATATTCATCGCGGGGTTAGAAAATCTAGTTTTCTGTACTGTGGCTTTAATACATTCGATCATCCGCTGTGTTTTAAATTGATCGAGTCCATTAAGAGAAGAGATGAATTTCTATTTTCACTTCTGTTCGGTAGAATTTAGGTAGACATTTTTTGTTTCGATTATTGCTATGACAAGTTACAATGTTTACTCTAGTTCCATCTTAAATTGTTGTTCCTTCATCTAAATACAGGATCGATACTCGTAGTAAATTGTGCCTTTACACGTCAGGTTTCTTCTTGATTGCCTTCCATTCTGAAGGGCAAATTATTCTTTGTTCTCTCTTGTTTTCGAATTCTCCAACAAGTAGTAAGTCTCGCGTTCGGTAAACCTCCCTTTAAAGTTGGTAAACTGGAGCTCACGGCCACGGCCTTAATTAGTAAACAGAGCTCGTGTAAACAGATAAATACCAACACCCCGTTGTTCCTATACTCTTTTCCCCCATATAACAACAATCTATGTTAGTACTCTCGCGATAATTTTTTTGCAGGCGTTTGTTCTACGGAAACAACACGCAAAACACCCTTTCTGCAGCTTAAAGCGAGAAGTTATGCAAGCGAACTAAGTAAAAGATTTCAAGTCCAAGAGGTTCGACGGTTATACGAGTTTAATGTATCAATAATGTTTAACAAATCAGTAATTTTCTGTAGAATCGTCACATTTAAAACGATCTACCTAACCCGGACGAAAGCGATACAGTATTGGTTCGAAAGCAGCGCTTTATCCTCGATAAAGCACAAAATGAATCACATAGAATAAAAATATTCTTGGTTAGAATAATTATTGTACAAGTAGGTGACGCTTTATCTTCGGCAAATGCAGGCGCCGTTATTACATACGCCTCCCTTGCGTCCAGAGAACCAGCACCTAACAGCGCAACCAGCATGATTCACGCTGAACCACGCCGTTTGGAAAGAGAGAAAGTCGCAAGTGAATCTGCGTGGTCGACTATCAACATCATCGTCAGGAAGAGCTACAGCTTTAGGGTCCGCAAAAGCAATCGGTCCTGCAAAAGTATTAGGACCAGCAAACCCACCAGCTTCGGCTATAGCACTTGCTGCCGCATCAGAGATCGCGTCGGCGCGGCGTCAGCATCGCGCTCATCTACGCGCTCTGAAAACAAAAATCAGCAAGTCTTCGGAGCACTGGAACGTCGCGCGTCGGCGGCAATTTTGGGCCGCCGCGCCGCGCCGGATTTTTTAAAAGACGATTTGCGACCAAAAATTCTGAAATAATTCACTGTCGTGGGTGCAATTAGGTAGAATGTTGATGAGTTTTTCAGAATTTTTCGTCGAGCAGAGCAGAAGAAAGAGAGCATAATACGTGTGCAGTTTTATTACTTACTCAACTCGTAAGACGGTCCATCATCTTGCGGAATGCTCGCCGCAGATGCGTAGGAAATGGCGACGAAGTCACAAAGAACTGCGAAAAGCTTCATATTTGATGAAATGGTACGTTAATTGTCACTGACAGTGCTCTAAAATGATTTAGAAGCGAATGAGGCTTTCATCGCGAAGATTGCTCGTTTATACAATATGTATATTTACCACAAATCCGGAAATAATGCTGCATTTTTTATTATTCTCCATTTCCGAGCTGCGAAACTTCCTGAAGACGGAAAACGCTCCGGAAGTTAACCGTGATTAGGTTTGACACATCCAGATTGAAGCTACAGGGTGTCCCAAAAATGTTGTACCATCTTCACAGAAATGATCGTCAAGGTCACACTGCCAGTAACTTTCTTTTGTACTCAAGTGTTTCCTTATTATAATTAGTATAAAATCATTTTTCTTGAATATCTCTCCGAAACTATTGACCGCGTCGAGAAATGTGTTAGACGAAACCTGTAGATCTGAACAGGCTGCGTCATTTATATGAATGATTACCTTTTTCCATAGAACGAACGGTTTTCGAAAAAAATTTCGAAAAATATGTCAGCGACGCGCAGTGGGCTGGGTCGAGAAAATTAATCACATTGAACTGTAACTCTTGAACCATAAAAGATATCCAGATGAAATTGCCACTTAAATGCATGAAAAAATTATTCCTATCTACTAATAATTACCATAGTAAATATGTATATATTAGAAAAATCGATTTCCTCAGCTTCAAGACGCTTAACTCACCCTAACTAATTTATTTAACAAATGATACCACATACAAGTCTACGGCCTTTCCAGTTAATATTCTCAGCTTACGGAAAGATCTAACTTTAACCACGAGATTCCACGAGATAAACATTTTTTAATTGATTCCAACTATTATACAGAAACGGCCCACGGCACGATATAGGTGTATTATTACTATATACATAATAGTAGGGTATATAGGCGGGTTCTAATTCACTTCTCAAATCAGGCGGT
>CM052285.1:81651-102666 GCA_028455765.1 Lasioglossum oenotherae
ACCGCCTGATTTGAGAAGTGAATTAGAACCCGCCTATATACCCTACTCATAATACTATTTCAAATAATAATATCGTAAACAATATAAATGTTTTACCTTTCCACTTAATTCTCAGCTTACGGAAAGATCTGACTTTAACCTATTCCACGAGATGAACATTTTTCTAATTAATTCCAGCTATTATACAGAAACGGCCCACTGCACGACATATTAAACAAAATGGAAGGAGAAATGAAAAGGTCGAGCCGCACGATATTAATTTCACGTTAAAGAATGCCGATACCAACGCAACTGCCTACCTTTTACCTTTGATATTAACGCGTTTCCGCAATAGGAGGGTGACTTTCGTTCGACTTCGGGGCGCGGGGGTTGTGATGGAGGCTGGGTGAGAGAAAAAAAAATCTGAAACCAATTCCGCGCGTTTCCCTTTCCTATCCCCCTCCGACCCTTAAATTGAAACGTAGCCGAGCGAACTGAAACGACCGAGAACATCCGCGAAAACAACTACAAGAAAATCCAACGAATCCGATCGAGCGAGACTAGAAACAATGTGAACGTTTCGCGAACAACATGCGCAGTCGGCTCACGAAAATATTCGGACACAATATCGTGTTGTGTTTACAGTTTACAGGTATTTAAAGTTGAACGGAAGACAAAAACTTGAAAGGGAGAGAAATGTTCAGAAGGATGAATTTGGGAATATTTTTATATTACTCCTCATTTATTACAACTATTAATATACATATTTTTATTTAACTTCTGCTCCTTAGAATTAATCGAGAAAATTTATATTTTTTAAATATATAAATTTAATGCAAAGCAATGAAGATATCGGAAGAATTCGGGAACATTTTACATTGTTTGTTACGACGGTTTTTAATATATTACAACTATTTGGATTTAACTCCTAATCGAGGAAATTCATATATGTATAATATTTTGCATAAAGTACTGCAGTCTATTTACGATGCTTTCCGTGTCCATGGGAGCTCTGTGACCTAATTTTCGAGCAATTATAAACTTTTATAACTACTGACACTGTTCAGGTGAATACTGTTACATAAATCGTGCTATCTGCGATTTATAAATGCATCATGATGGCGTCAATAATTATGTATAATATTTACAAAATCGGACAAAATATGTCCACTTAACAAACTCATTAAGAAAATAGTAAAATAACATTTTATTTATAGCAAATTGCAATATTTCAATTTAATGTTATTTTATTACTTGAACGAAACTTGGTCCAAAGGTTTAGTCCTTATAATAAATAATAATAATAAATAATAATAACAAATAATCCTTATAATAAAACCATCAATTCATACAATGTTAATGTTTCTTTTATACAATTTAATTTCATTCTTGTTTAACTTTTTGCTTTATAATATTGGATCAAACATAATTTACTGAATTTTCATTTTTGTTATTCATTTCTGTTAGACTTGATTAAATTATTGCCTTTCTCAGTCGTCGTTATTTAACCATTAGTGAAAATATAGCCAAACAAACGATGTGAACTTCCTTTTTGTTTCTAAGAAATTATGAACGACAAACGACAAAAGAAGATCGTCGCAGCTGTAAAGAAAAGCTTATTGCGAGAGATAAAGAATGCTATAATAAGGAAGTCTATTATTATAACTACACTTACGTGGAAGTTCTAAAAGAAATGATTATAAATAATAATGATCTATAAGCTAGGGATTGCCCTTAAATATAAACTAAAAATTGTTTTTATCCTTATTTATCCTTGATTTTTATCAAACCAATAAAATAAAAATGTAGTTGTGGTTATGTATCAAAATGGTAACTCCTGATGACCTTGATAACTCCGAAAAAAATGGCCTTCGGAAAAAAATATTTGTCATTTGTGCCAGATATTTGGTCCATTGACACCATTGCACGTTACGTAACAAATATTTTTTGCATCACAATAACCTGAAGAGATATTCAGGTGTCCCGTTTTAGACGAAACACCCTGTATACATATAGAACAAGTATATTATTATCAACTGATCAAAATTGTTAAGCCAAAAACCAATTTTTACTTCGCATTAAAATCCTCAGTCTAGTTAGTCACCAGTGTCACCACAGAATTGTTAAGTGGATAAAGTGTAAAGTTGAAAGTCAGGTCGTTTTATTGTGGAAAAGTTAAAAGGGGAAAAATGTTAATTAGAGAAATACCATTCAGACTACGCCCCGAAAGACATTTCGCAAATCGATTTCCATTAGCATGCCGTTCTAGCGCGTTAAGCCTGGCGGATCACCTTCTTCTTGATATCCTATTCGACAGTGTTCCTCCTCTCCATCTTCGGCGAACCATGAAAACTCCTCCTTTCGCGATTCCCTCTTGGTTTCGACGCGAAAATTCCCTCGAAAATTCCAAGGAAGAGGATAATACTCTTTCACCGCATTTTAGGTGGAAAGTCAAGTCAGAAAATTTAGTTTACTCGAATTTAATAAAGCAGAACTAGAAAGTCCCGACGAATTCCATCTTGAAATGTTTATTGCGTCAAGGTTCACCTACATATATGTATAGAAGGAATTCTGACAAGAATCAGCTGCTAGTATGTGCTATCCTGCCTTTTGCAATTTTTTTAAGTTACCTGTCGCTTCTCTCCGCGTCGATTTATTTCGATGAAATGTTCAGAATATTTTCAATACAGGCACACACGAAAAAGTTGTCAACAACAACTTTTACTAAATATTTCCTGTACAACTCCGACCAATTGGAATTTTTTAAAGATTCTTTCCCACTCGGTGTAGGAAAATAATTGTTCCATTTTCTAAAAAGAATCCACAAGTAGTATGGTCCAATATTAAAAAAGTTGTCGTCCTTTTAAGAGTGTCCGAATATTAATAAAATTTCCAATTTAATGTCGACAGTTAAATCGGTTCGGACAGAAATCGCAGGGACTAAATTGAAATTAGAATTCAACATCTACAGCGATTATTTGTTTTTCCATAGAAAAGAAAAAATTCGAGTGCTGCCATTCGAATGTCGACAATAATTCTTATTGGACGATATTTAGTTCCGTCGCTTTCATCCCTTAAAATAAAATTTCGAATTTGACGTCGGCAGAGGTATTTTAACTTGAAAATCAATCATTTCTTCCAATCTATCGTAATTTCACATTCTACATATACAAGTGCATAATATTAAAATTTTTTAAACATTCTTTTCCACCCGATGTAGGAAAGTAATTGTTCTATCTGACGATGACCGCCCGAGATGTATTAATATCTCGTGTTCGGCGTTTCTATAGATGGCAATTATGTTTCCTGGCACGTTCCTGATGTATTACATTTGCAATTTGATCACGGCTTTGGTGGTAATCGGTTCGTGCCAATATTTGGCAGCCCGTTGTGTTCCGTTATCTATTGTTCCCGATATTACTCGTTCCAATACCATTGTTACTATTACTATTATATTCCATTTGGTCTTCGCCGAACATACAGGGCGCGATATTTACACGAGACATGCAAACATCTCCGATTTCGATTTGCATTGTTTTATGAATTACAGTAATATATCTCGATAACGTGACCTGTGAAAAATACAGGACCGAAATCGTTGAAATTATCATTTTTGTCGAGAGAAAATGAAATACCGCGTATTTTAGTCTGATTGGGAAAAAATACCGCGGTAAAACGTACACGCGCAGCAGTAATAGGTACATTTACCCTAGTAAATCGAATTGGATATATGTGTGTATCGCGGTTCGATTGCAGCGTTGAATGCAACAATGCAAGGAACACTGAAGAATACAACATCGGACGTTAAAGATCAAAGCAGGCATTCCGCAAGGACAAGAGGTTCTACATGCCGCAGAACACGCGTCAAGCGTTTCTTGATTCGATGAAATGCTGCCTTTGCTCGCTTTTGCCTATTAGCAGCACAATGCAATCAAGAGACGTACTTGGACCTCAAAGCCATGGTGGGAAGCTCGGTAAACATAGAGATCGATCTGGTACCTGTTTAGGTCGCTCGAATTATTCTTACGTTTATGCCATCAACATGAGCCGTCTACGTTGTTTCGAAATTTTTATTATACGTTACAATATTAAAAATGTTGCTATCTAATCAATTCCTACACGTTTAAGTATTGTACGAAGTATGTATCATTTTCACATCCATAAAATGAGAAAAATCATACGCAATGGAATTATTCTAGATTGGAGGAAATGTTTAATTTTTCAGTTAAAATAGTTCTGACGTCAAATTCGAAACTTTATTTTAAGGGATGAAAGCGACGAAACCGAATATTGTCCGATAAGAATTATTGTCGACATTCGAATGGCAGCACTCGAATTTTTTCTTCTCTATGGAAAACAAATAATCGCCGACTGCCATACTGTGATCATCGCTATACCCTGCGCCCTCGTTCTCTAATATCTGGCACGTAAGTTCAGTAAAAACCTCAAGTGAAGAGATTGCAGTACACCAACCAATATAACCCAGGCATAATCTGTCTGTAATCCCGAAGCTGCCAACCGGAGTAACCCAGAAGTATTTACTCTAATAAATTCGTTTATGAACGAAGGTTGATTTATCTCTCTCGTCCAGATTCCAACGCCGATATAATTCTCGTTGGGAACACGATTACGGAGGAAGAACTATGTGCAGCGCGGCGTTTCCCTTCCGGGTGCAGTTTACTGCACCGGCGGCCGGGTTCTATGTGTTTATTGATTTTCGTGGGATATACATATATGCGTCTTGCATGTTTTTGTTGTTCGGCATCGTACAATGGCATGACCACTGTACTATACGCTACGCCTTTTCATTTCGTTTGTTCATGGAAATGGTGTTTGGCCTATTAAAGTCCGCCATCTTGATTGGTGCTCCGGTGACATAATGTATTTTATGTGTTTTGTTCTCCATATAACGGTGCAGTCCACATCCCTTACAAAGAAAATTGTGTCGGAGTAATAAATAAGAATGTTTAAGCTTCTACGCACGATCAAGTTTTGACGTTGACAAAACACGAATGTGACGCAGGAGGGCGGGAAGGGGGGGGGCGTACTGACAAGTACCACCCGTCATTGTATATGTATAAGCCCTTGCATTTCTGTTTTCGGGGCCTAGTATTTACTATCGTAGGCACGAATCGTGTCACGTCGTGCTGCATCTCGTAGAGTCAACTGCCAGTGAGATCGGGCTGAAGTTCCGCTTCTCTTCTGTTAGATTTTGCGTTCACACAACGACCACGCGGCGCGGCGAGGCGATACAAGACACTGTGGACAGCGCAATCCCGCCAAAAGAGGCACGCGGCAAAACAACCAAAAAAAGGGCGCAGCGATCACACTCGACATTACATGGGCCGGGCGCATTTCCAACGCCTTGATATCAAGGTTAACCATACAGATTCCGCAACGGAGAGAGGGAAAGAGATCAAGTCAATTTTCATATTATTCCTCCCTTCCACAATCAATGCAAAACATTTTCTATTTTGCAAAAAGATTCGTAGTCTAATAATCATTAATGGATTAATTGCATCAGCCAGAGCCTGGGAACGATAAAATTCAACCCTGTACCATATACTACACTATATATCACATACTTAATGAATATTGAAAATAAATGTCAACTATAAATACATTTCCCGTTTGCTTTCAATAAATTAATAACGACGAAGCTTTATTGAATTTATTGAATTGATTTATTGATTGAAATTAATGTTCATATATTGATAGTCCAAAATTTGTTTGATTCCTCCGGCATTTGAAATCGTATTTACTCAGTTTTGTGATAGACGCATCAAATCCGCAGTCTACTAATTAATTTCTTATATTTTCCTAATTATATCGAAGCAGTATTCCAATGAATCGGCCATCCTCGAATGCGATTCCTTCAAAGATATCGAGTGATATCCAATAAACCAAAGACCTGGTGAGTGTAGCTTTAGATAGTGTATCGATCGTGCTCCTCGACCACGTTTCACCCTTACAGCTACTAGAAAGTAGCCGCGGCCGTTTTCTTATCCAGCCAAGAAACAGTGTGATTAAATTTCGATTTGAATTTCATTTAACTGTCGATAAGAAATTTTACATTTCAATTTCAAACGATGAAATCGACGAGACTGAATCTTCTCCAGTGCGAACTATTATTGGCATTCTAATGGTTCTATTAAAATTATTTTATTCTCTATGGAAAAACAATAATCAGTGCAGGAACTGAATTCAAATTCCAATTTAATATCTGCAATTTCCGTCTGAATTGATTTAATATTAATTGTAAGTCAATATTCAATTCTACATTTTATTTTAAGGGATGAAAGTGTTGGAACAGAATATTACTTCAATAAAAATGGTTAATTCCAAATATTATAATAGTCGGATGAAAAATGTTGTTAACTATGGAAGCAAAAATAATAATTTTATCAGCTAACTGTAGATGGCGAATTCAAATTTTAATTTAATCCCTGCAATTTTGTATCTGTGACTTCATTTAATTGTCGATATCAAATTCTAAATTTTATTTTAAGCGATGAAAGTGACGAAACTGAGAATATACTCCAATGAGAACTATTATCGGCATTCTAATGGTTCTACTCAAATTTTTTCCTTCTATATGGAAAAACAAATAATCACTGCAGATGTAGCATTCAAATTTCAATTTAATCCCTACAATTTCTATGTGAATTGATTTGATCGTGGCCATCAAATTCAGAATTTTATTTCAACCAAATCAAGAATAGAAATGATTGTTTGAATAACATGCTGCTCCATTTTGCAATGAATTCGCATCTCAAATTTAATACCATTATTTACGACTGGCCTAAATTGTATTTTCCAGTATGTATAACTCAATATCAAGTTAAAATCGGACGTATCTAAAACGACCTAACCATTTTAAAAGTTTTTCGAGGGGTGACTCTCTCTCTCTCTCTCTCTCTCTCTCTCTCTCTCTCTCTCTCTCTCTCTCTCTCGACGTGGTGTGGAATCGAAAAGTTTTGCCATTTTGATCAAATTTGTGATTTATGATCGCGTGAGGTAGTTCTGGGAAAGTTGGGAATGAATCGCGTCTTCCTCGACGTTGAATCGATAAAATTATGATTCTGGCTGCGGAAGAACATAAAAGTTTTTATTACGGCAATTAAAACGAACCGCGAAGAAATATTTATCGAGGAAGCTTTTAATTGAATGTTTAGTTGCATACAATAATTTTCTAATTTGTTCCGTAAGAAACTCATGCTTGCTTCTAAGGCCTAGGGCAATTGCTCTCGTGCTCATTTGTGGATTGACAGTTAAATCTGTAAAGTTGTGAGGTTGTGAAAATTGTGAAATTGTAATATTGTAAAGTTGTAAAATTGCAAAATTGTGAAATTGTAATATTGTAAAGTTGTAAAATTGCAAAATTGTGAACTTGTAAATTTGCACAATAGTAGAACTGCAAAATTGTATATCCATACAATTGTAAGATTGTGAAATTGAAAAATTCTCAAGTTGTTGAGCTGTAAAATTGTAAAATTGTACAATTATAAAACTGTAAAATTGAAACAGAAGACTGCGCATAACACAGTGTGACAGAAATGATGAATAATTTTGTTTCCCAGTTCAACTATTTTTCCCGAGGTGTCTGCCAGCAAACTAGGGCTTGATCTTCTCGAAATAGGGTCACCTTTACCAGAAGTGCATGTGTCGATAAGTTGAAGTCAATACAAGCTATTGAGAACGCTTAAGATCTTTCACTTTGGCGAATCGTTAATTTCTTTGATTGGAGAGACACTCCGTAGAAATTGTGTCGAGTTTGCTTCATCTCCATCAAAAAAAAAACTCTCGGTTACAAAATGGAACAACACGCAGAAGCGGAAAGATTCGAAGCTGAAGTTAACGCGCTCGATCGTGGTTTGCGTAACGTTTTATTTAACTACACTCGAACAGGGGAAATTGGATTGAACTTGGAGTCGTAGATCGTCCAGACATGGAAGGACATTGCCGGAGTACATAACAGGATTTACTAGAACGTGGTTTCTGCGTTTGCAGTTGCTATAATTCATTGCTAGCGAGCAAGATTGTTACATTCTGCGTCCAACAACGTAACTCTCGAATTGAATGCCATCGTTTCTTGTTCGGTTTCGCGGTAAATTAGACCGCGGCCATTTGATCTTGGATTCTTAAAATGCAGATCATTGTTCATCATTTTATAATACATATTCAAATCAACTATTAACCCTTTGCGGTCCTATATCGAGTGTGACTCGACATCGCATTTCGTTCTGTATTTCACCTATTCGAGTTTGAAAATCAATGAGAATACTTCTAATTAACAGAATATGTTGATCGCAATAGCGTTTCTCGGATCAACAAGTTTTATTCGGAAAGAAAGTTAACGTTCGCCCAACGCATCTGTTAGAAACTGTACCTGCGTTTCCCATAGAACAATTTCACACGTAATCGTTCGATGAAATTGTTCGGGATTAACTGTGACCTCTACGACGCGACGCAAAGTTAAATCTAAATCTAGCAAGTTCATTTGAAAACAATTATACGCCGAGAATACTGTCATTAGTAAAACAATACATTAAGAAGTGTGTTGCGTAGTTGTTCAGAACAGGTGGAGTATATTATGGTTTGTACTTTGTATAGATGTGGGAAGGGTGGCCGGGGCGGGGGGCGGGGGGGGGGCGGGGAGAGGGGATTGGAAGTTATAAGCGTCCTCGAACTTGCGTTATTGCAGAGTAGATCACGGGGATATAAATTAGCGTAACGGGCAAGTGTCGTACATAATGTATAATGATAATTTGAAGAGAACTTCCCGGGCAATTTAGGTATTACAAGGTAGAAGGGTATATCACGGTGTACATATGTATAAGGGAAGTACAATCGGACCAACTAGCAGTCTAGGAATTTCTTGGTGATAGTATTCTACGTTTGCGAGACAGTAGCTGTGTTTCGATATTGCATGCTAGATACAGAGCGCTGCTATCATACAGAGTTCGGCATTATTCGAGTTCTTCCGAATAAATATTTATCTAAATACTTGGTCGAATAAGCTCTTCTCTCACAATCAGTCGAATAAATTCTTCGTAGTAAAAATATGTTCAATTAATCCAGTATGAATCCTGAAGCGAAAGAACGTTTCAATATCGTCGCGGCGAATATCTAAAATCTAACAACAATAGTTTTCACAAATTCTCGAAAACAAATACATGTACTATACATATCATTTTGTTTCCGTTTCTTGCAATAGCAACTTCTGTCCACGTATCAAACGAAAGAATTTCGTCCGCGTCGTACATATATCAAACAGCGAAAACTTTCCCAAAGGGCCAATGTGGGAAACTTTCCGAAAGTGGAAAGTGGATTTGTATCGATTACTACATATGTTTGTGGTCTAACTTCGGTCGAATGCTCAGAATTCCGACTGCTGCTAATCCGCTCCATTCTGCTTCGTTTCCGTCCCGGCAGGAATTCCAATTCGATCCTGAATTTTCATTCAAATTCTACAATCTCGTTCCAACATATTCGAGGTGCGTCAAACAGTTCGTTAATTTTTTTTATTATACTCTTTGATTACTTATACTTTTTTTTACCCTTTATACTTTTCGAATACCGATTGATCATCATTATTTTTGATTATGACTTGATCTGTACTTTTGCTGCATCAGAAACACTGTCAAGTCATTTGGATCAATTTTAAAAGAGCTATGCGATTTTTAATAGTGTCCATTTAACAGTATGCCCGACTATATGTAATTATTGCATAATTACTAGACTGCGGATCAACAAAAACAAAATCGGGTAGATAAAATTGAAAATTGTAAAATTTCAAAAATTGAAGATGCCAATATATGATTTCTCCTCTCTTTAAATCATTAAGGGAAGAAATAACATTCAATTTAGTTTCTAATATAATATTATACATATGTAAGCACTTATTAATCATACATGAACGAGTAAGAAAGGAATCGGAGGTTCCTTTAGGGAAAAAATTATTTCAGGAAATATCTCAATCGCAACGGAAAAACTCGTACGGAAATGGTATTTTAGATAACAATACGTCATACGGTGAACCACGAAAGTATTTCAACGCACTTTCAAACAAATGGCCTGACTTTTTTCGATTAGAATCAATTGGAAGAAATGATTTACCAAACGACATGCAAAAAAGATTTTGAAAAAATTGCAACTGCTAAGAATTATATGAGAAAGTAAAAGAGTTATATTAACACTTATAACTTGTTTACTAGAGCCCGTAATGAAAATTTAAAATATGCGTTTCGTAGATGTGTGTTAGTTATATACGCATGCTGAAAATTTCATCGAAATCGGTTGATGCAGAAAAAAAATGACACGCATCGAAAGATGTAAGAATTTGTAGATTTTAACCAGAAACTGACCAAAAGTCGCGCGAAAACTATGATTTTCTTCAGCACATTTAACCACTTGTAGCTGTTGGATATGTTCATCGATTTTGATGAAATGTTCAGCATGTGTACAACTAACATAGTTCTACAAAACATATGTATATTTTAAATTTTCACACGCACATTAACGGGCTAAACGAAAAAGTTTTAAAAAATGCTTTTTTTTATTTTTGCATGCAACCTTCTAGATTGTAATTTTTGGAAAATCTATTTTGCAGATCATTTAGTAAACCAATGCTCCTAATTGCTTAGAAAACATCAGGTTGTTTGGGTTATTTGTACAATTATAAAAAAGTTATACTGTTTTAAAGTACGTTCAAAAACTTTCATGGCTCACAGTAGATGCAACAGTTGATTTTCTCGATCGTTTTTCGTTCCTCTGCATGTGGAAGGAAATTCTGCGGTAAGGAAGGAAGTGGCCAGTTTCCAAGTATATCATACTCCCGGTTTTGATTAAACATGTATATAAGCATCAGCCTTTAAGTCCATCATCGAGGTGCACCAGTTGCTTTCAGATCTGTTGCAAACATTTGACAAGAAAATTTTTGCTCGATACAACATGAAACTTATCTTTGTGCTTTGCATCTTTGTTACTATCGCCTACGTATCCGCGGAGAGTGAATCGCATGAAGCCGACCGTGAGCTAGCTGACCAGATAAGTACGTAATACAACTGTCGCAATTTTATGCTTTCGGATTTTTTTAAAAATTCAGTTTGCAACCAAAAATTCTAAAATAATTCATAGTTATGTGTGGCCCTGGGTAGAATGTTGATGAATTTTTTCGCAATTTTTAGTGAAGCGGAACAAGAGAAATATAACATAATTCGTGTACAGTTTAACCTAGATAGTGGGGTTGGGGACCCCCTTACAATTTTATGATTCTGGATTCTTTAAAAAATTGATTTTGCAACCAAAATTTCTGAAACAATTCACAGTTATGTGTGCCACTAGGTAGAATGTTTATGAATTTTTTCGTAATTTTTTGTTGAGCGACACAGAAGAAATAAAGCATAGTTTAACCCAGATTGTGAGGATGGGGAGCCTATCACAATTTTATGCTTCCGCATTTGAAAAAAATTGGTTTTGCAACGAAAAATTATGAAATAATTCACTGTTAGGAAGTTTTTCAATTTTAGGATTTCACAATTCTAAAACATTAAAATTTTCGCTGGCTATCAGAAATAATAATGAGAAAGAACGCGATTTAACAATGTTGCTAACCGAAAAATCCTTTTCAGAGAATCTTGCGAAACGCGATGCTGTGGACGATTTGATGATGCCGTCAGCCAATGACGCGGATGCAGTTAACCGAGAACGCAGAGCCCCTAAAAATCCGTGCGACACAAATTGGTTTAAGAGAATGATGAACTTGGACAATTTCGCCTGCAATGTTGAATGCAGCGGTAACCGCTGGCGTGGTGGAAAATGTAATAATCGCAACTGTATTTGCTACTAACCGTTCTAATTCTACATACATATAGTTCTATAGTTCTCTGAAACGATATTCCAGAGAATTACGCTTTCCTATTGGATATTCATTACTTTTATTATAACTATTCATCTAATTAATTTCAGTTTTTAGTCAAAGACCATGTACTTACTTCTATATGTATAAACTTCGATATACATATAATATTCCCAATACAATTCAATTACAATATTAACTTTCTGTGAAAATTACCTTCAAATAAATTTATTATAGAAATTCTTCTTAACTTTCTTTAAGAATTAATCAAAACTTCAAATTTCCCTCTATTTAATTTTGCAATTAACACTTTCTATGAAAATTACTTTCAAATAAATGGATTATAGTCCGGCCTTCTGAATTTCCTTTAAACATTAATCGAAACTGAAAATTTCCCTCGATTTAATAACGAAAGATCGTCTGCATCCGAATTGTCCGGCGACTTATGGTCAGGAGTGTTAACGCGACATTCCCTTACTATCCCTGGGAATGGATACATACTAGGGATCGGGTCGATAGTGTTCTTCATTCTTCGGAATCCAACTTGTGTGATATTGTGCTTTGACTGGCGTAGTCCACGTGTAATCCAAGGACTGACCGGGAATCGACCGAATAAATTTTCATTTTCCTCGCTTATTCACCTGTCCGACGGCCGGAGATAACAAAGTTAAATTAAGTACGCGCGTATGGATGTACTTTCCGCTTCTCCCTTGTTCAATCTCTCCTCTGCCACCGTCGCAGTGTTGAGATCATCTATTTCCTTGTTATGCTTTCGCCGTTTCGTGTTTGTAAAAACCTGACTGTGCCAGATGTTTAAATAATAGGGTAGCTGTAACGATTACTGCGGTATACGTATTGGTTCGATTGCAGTTCGTTTGAATAGTATTAGGAATTTATAGTGAAATAATAATTTGTGGAAGCAATTTATGGAAGAATGGCGTGTTTTGAATACAAACAAAAAAATTAGAGGCCTTCAATTTACCCCCACAAACCATACATTTACAGTAAAATATAATGTTGTTATATGTATAAAATATAAAAATTGTGATGGCCCTGAATTTACCCAAAAACTATTCAGAAAACAATTATTCTCTTTGAATAATTTTGTCGCGTCACGTTTCATTGTGAACGCAGTACTTGCACTATTAGCATGAATTATTCTCTTTTCTCGAAATACGTGGATTACAGAACGAAATAAAGTGGAGCATAATTTCCTACGTATTGCAAACATTCTATCGATATTCGTTATAAAATGCCCGCCTCCAAAGGTGAACGTAATCGGACAGGAGTCGTTTGTTCGTTAAAAATGGATTCCGACAATTTAATTAAATGGGTTATTAAATGATCGTGTTTTGTAACGTTTGTCCTTTATCGATTATACCAGCCGCGCGGTGCCTTTAATTGCACAACGTGAACGTACGCGTAACACAATGTTCACGTGAGTGCCGACATTACGATTCGAATGATGCTGTGTATATGTTTGTTTGTTCGCGTTTAGAAAAATTCATTTCCGTGTATGTATATGTACATATTTAGTTTTTCCGTTCAAGTGGTCGCGCAGCAGGACGAGCAATCAAAAATGAGGGTTTTCCCTAATTTCTCTTATCCTGTTCAATTAAAAATTCTGGAAAAAATTAGGAACATTCTAGCTATCAGGATGCACGTCTATGAATTTTTTTTCAGAATTTTCTGCTTCGAAACCGAATGTTAAAAAATAAAAGAAATTTTGAAGTGTCGATGTTACACGTCCCGTAGTCTGACTTGCGCGAAATGATCGTTCCGCGACCCATTCCCCTTACTAGACGCTCAAATGCAATACATACAACAACACATATGTACAACCTTTTGTCTACGCGGCACGTACGTCCGACGTCTGACTGGGAACCACGACTTTCGCGAACATGCGTATACTACTTAACGCTTACAGGTAGTAGATTCGCCCAAAGCGGCGCGGCGCGGCGCGGCGCGGCGGATAAGAATAGAGATAACTGAGAGACCGGCGCGCGAATCTTCGCAGAGAAATATTTAGCGACTTATCGGACAGTTGAGTATGGCGATCGGTGAATACAGGCAGGCTTTCCTTTATGCGAACTGCTTTCATTGCTCGTTGACGGCTGCAGTCGAATCAGGCTGGGTCGTCGTAGGGAGAACTCGTCCTGGGAAGATCACGTCGTTGGTGATTCTCGGTTGACGGGGTATACCCCGTCCCGCGTTCGTTGACGCGCACGAGCTTTCGTAATTGATAGCGACGAACGCGAATTGAAAAGGAGAATATCGCAAGCCCGAGGATGTAGGGAGAAGAACTAAGCGGCGAGGCTCACTTATTAAATTAATAACTGGGAATATATTTGTAACGTACGAAGTGGAATCACCGACAGGAATAATCGGAAGAAGGGAAATCTGATGCGTCGCTGCTTAAGAGATGAGGAATTGAGAAACGGAGCATTTTGTAACAGAACTTTCTGTCGATTTGAACAGTCGGTTTCCACTGTTGTGCTATGCAAATGAAACTATCCCTTTGTTCTACGAAGCAATGCAGAATGTGATAAACAGCCGTGTGGTGAAGTAGTTCGAGGAACACTGTCAAGGAAATAAAAACTCACACGCTAGGATTCACGACACGGAGACCGGTTTCCTCGAATATCAGTTACTAAAGTTGTACAGTGTATTATAGGATACAGTATGCATACAGTATACAGTATACAGTATACAATGTATTCAAAGAAACGTCTATAATTTCACGAGTTCAGAACAGCTGTCGGAGTAGTGAAAAGATTCAATGAAAATTACCAGAACTCTCCTTCTTGCCTTTTTCAAAGATTTTAGCAAGTGAACTCCTTAATATTCATTAAATAATCGCCCAGACTGTTAACAATATATTAAAAACAATATTTTGATTTTCTAATTTGTAATTCTGGTTTCTGATTCAATTAAATTACGATGTAATTCGTTTCTAAAATAAAAATGTAATTTCCAATTACAAAGTACAGTATGATTTGTAAATTCCGGTCTCTGATTCAATTCAACTACAAATGTGATTCGTTTTTACAATTCAAATACAATTACAAAGTAAAGTACAGTGTAATTATGAATGTAAAACAATGCCCAAAATATCGTTGATAATTATATAGTATCCTCTTTCTGGACCTTTCGAGATTAGTAATACTGTATTTTTTTCTGTGTTGTATAAAATATAATGTATTTATTTACATTTGTTAAAGTCGTGTTTCTTATTCATTTCTGTTAACCAACGTGCGTAAATGGCACCTCTTAATGTTTTTAATATTCTTCGCGGTTTCAAACCTTTGTATTAAATTGTATTTAAACATTTGTCCAATTACACAAGTGGTCTCACAAGGTTTACACTTGGAATTGGAACAGCCATCCGTTTATTTTATTCCTTTTACAATTTTTTCAGCTGTTCATGACTCGTGTGGTATACGATAAAGCACAATCTGGTTTAATCGAATTAAATACATTTGCTTGAATCTAATTGGATTCATTCTGCTGTAATTCAAATGTAATGTTCCAGTAATTTATTGTTTGGTTCATAAAGCGGAAACGTTGCCTAAATAAATTACAAATTCCTGAATCAAATAGAAATCTAATTAAAATGTCAAAATTCAATATAATAAATATGCTTAAATCTAATTCAATCTTTTAACGAATTAATTGCAACAAATAGAAACGAAAATGAATGTTAATTCTTCCCTCAATGATTTTAAAATCGAGGAGAAATCATATATTGACATCTTCAATTTGTTAAATTTTACAACAATTTTGCATTTCATCTACTCAACTGTTCTATAAATGTATAAAGATCCGCAGTCTAATTTTAGGAATTCTTAGAATTATACATATGCTTGACACAAATTACACTCATAACCTGTCGAAATTCAAATTTTATGTCCCAATTTATCAGTTAGTTCATAAGGTAGAAACGCTGCGAAAAAATTTTAAGGATTCCTAAAAGGGGCTGAATGGAATCCGGTCTTTCGTAATAACGTAAATATTCCGGAGCATTCCTGTTGCTGGTGCGGGGAATGTGGGAACTTGTCATTTTTGAAGAATAGAAGCACGTGAGTGGAACAGCGGAAGAAGAGCAGAAATTACAGAAGTGGAATATGTAGATATGAACATATCCGGTAGAAGAAAAGCAGAGAGAAGAAATGGAATTTCAAAATAAAGTGCATAAAAAAAAGCAAGAACCACTTTTTTTCTCCTCGATACATACTATGGTTTTCGTGGTTGAAACTTTTCAGTTTAAAGAGCATTTTTCTTTTGAATTATTTATGTGAAATTTTCAATGTTTATCGGTGCCTAATAAACTTCGAAAATAAATAGAAAATAGAATTTTTATATTAAAATTAGTAACCAAAATGAACCAAGTACACACATATTTATTCGTTATATGGACCGTCTTTAGTATTTACTGCAAAACGAAAAATATTCCACAATAGGAAATGTTTCTGCCTTAATGAATTTGCAAAATAAACTGCAAACAGTTCCTTTGTGTATTTAATAACAATAGATTCTTGCTTGAGTTTTTTTATTACGGTCTATATGTATAACGAAAGTTTCTTTACAGTCCCGTAGAAAAAGTTCTACTTTTTTCCAAACTAAAACTTGAATATTTTCGTTTCATCGTACAGCTGTTGGTTCATATTGAAATGTTCGCGTAGGTAAGTACCACTATAAACGTGTTTTCTCAAGATTCGGACATTGTGAAATTTAAAAATTGTATAATTATAAAATTGTAAAGTCGTTAAATCGTAAAATTGTGAAATACGTTCTAATAAGAACATTTATAATTCCAACAATTATAAATATCATTGTGACCACTGTATACACTGGTTCTGGAGCTAACAAAGCCAGACTGCATTATGTGCTAAATTAAATCTTGAAGGTAAAAGAGGAATGTTGTCACTCACGCACATATGCCTGGATGTGCAAGTGAACGTTTCAAACACGTTCTAATATAGGAACATTTTACAATCCCTACAATTATAAATGTTATTGTGACTGATGCACTAGTTCTAAAGCTATCAAAGCCAGATTGCGTAATATTAATATTGTAATATTGTGACTGATCCATTAGTTCTGGAACTAACAAAACTAGATTGCATCGTGTACATAATTAAATTCTGAAGGAAGATATAGAAGTGAACGTATTAAAAACGTTCTAATAGGAACATTTTATAATTCGAAAAATTATAAATGTTATTGTGACTGATGCACTGGTTCTGGAGCTAAGAAAGCTGTTTTTTATTAATTGCATTCTGTCCTAAATGAAATGTTGAAGGTAAAAAAGGAATGTTGTCAGCCACATATGCCCGGACGCATTACTGAACACGTCAAGAACCGTCCTAACAATTCCAATTCCAGCAATGACAATTATTAACAATTAAAATGAATAACAATATCGCCACTAGGAAAACTGTAATCGACGTACATAGTCCTCCTGATAACGTAGATCGGTCTCGATCTCCGTCGCTGGAAGACTAGCTTATAACGATAGAAGTACACAAGAATCGTGACTCACTAGTCGGCAAGTCAGCGAGCTAACGTTGTGCGGTCCACAGTTTATAGGAGTAGTAGTAGTAACCAGGGTAGCAGAGCGAGTGGGTACAGGTCCAGAATTTCTAATTGTAGAGCAAGAAGTAGTAGCAAGTAAATTGTAGTAGCAAGAAGCTCTAACGTGGAACCGGCGGGTAGCACACAGTCGCGTTAAAATTGTTCAATCGGTAGCTAAACTTCCCAGCGATTTACTCCGTCACTGATTTATTTCGCACGGGGGCACAACCGACACGAACAATTCGGTAAACCTTTCGGTGAACCTTGGGGAAACCTTGAAGAATCGTTGCGGAAATGTTGCGGGAACCTTGCAGAACCTAGTAGCGAGGCTCAGAACGAGGACATGTCAGAGCGCGCGCGATTCGGGGTTGAAAGTGAACGAGGCTACCACGGTGAGAGTCAAAGCGGTACTGCGAGGCTGGTCGCGACCCGGCGTCCCCTTCCACCATCGACCCGGAGCCCGGCGACCAACCGAAACCGAGGATTCTTAGACGTTTAAACTGCTTCCGTTGGATCCCCTAGCTAGCAGCCGATACCTGTTTTACGAGAGATGGTGGGTTTCTACTACCCCCGAGACGCGCCACTTTCGGCGGTCTCTCACGTGTTGCGCACCCTGTAAACACCGATCATCTGGATTTCATTCAATTACCAGATAGCTTGATTCGCCGCTCCGAGGGATTTGACGAACCCCTAAACGTGGAGAATCTAACCAGAAATCAATTATGCTGACCAATGGTGGAACAATTTTTCTATATTTCATTATTTCTTTGGATAATTGACATTGCTCATTGAATCATCCCCTTCATGTTTTTACCGCAGTACCGAAATGTACAGAGAAAATCTTGACTGCGCGAGTATTTGTGGTTCTAAGTATTTGATTAATATGTTTCTTGTATTTAAAAAATCTTTACCAAATGCATCGATGTTTATTAATATATTTCTTATATGTAGAAAATTTGTAATAAATATCTACATAGAAAAATATCATTTTCGAATCTAGAAATCCCACTAAACGATTCTATTTCAAGTGACGAAAATATGTTGAACATTACGGACCGACTCTCGAGATTCTTCCTAGCACATCTAAAATGCAGTGTACATGTATTTCCCAATGAATAAAAGAAACCCAAGCTGTTATTAAAAGTTTCTCCGTTACACCGTGGTTGAAGGAAACGAAATGTGTGGCACATTAATGCGAAGAAGCACGGCTTCATGAATGTTTAATGTGCTGAAGAGGTACGGGTAGATTCTCCATGTTAACGTCGAGCGAATAGTTGAGTGATCGAGACAAGTTAAACACTCGCGACCAAGTAGAATATGTAGTATTCTGTACGTTAATACATATCGAATATAGAAACGCGAAGACGAGACAATGTCAGAGGGAAGGTTCAAGTGAAAGCAATAACACTTGTCCCTCGCAAGAAGTGAAATCGATTTCTCTGCGGCTGTTCACCCCTATGAAACATGCAACTGCGGCGAACCGTTCTGAAATAATCGAACGCAAGGCAGTATCAATTTAAAATTATCCTTGCGGCGAATACGCGGAAAATCTAAACCAAAAATACTTCAACAACTACGTATAATTCTTATCCTTTGTAGGAACCCAGTATAATAAATTAGACTGCGGATCATTATGGAAAATAAAAATTGTATGCATCGATTGCAAGAACTAGAAATCAAATTCAATGTTATTTCTTCCCTTTACGATTCTAATAGAGGAGAAATCATATATTGATATGTATATACAATTTTTCAAATTTCCCAACGCGCGATTTTGTATTTCATACACTCCATTCTTCTGTAAATGTATCAGATCCGCAGTCTAATAATACTATCTTTCAATTCAAATCAAACAACTACTTTAGTTCTAACTCATTATTTATGTATATGTATTATTAGTTAGGTGTCTCTGTTAACATTTTTTGACAGGAAGCTTGACCGGAAGTACGCATTCACGAAGAGACATCGAAATTACCATTTATGGCTTCTGAAAATTTTCAAAAAATGCCAGAATACAGGGTGTTTCGTTTAAAACAGGACACATAAATATCTCCTCTATCTCTAAAAATACAAAAAATGTTTCTATCGTAATCTAAATGGTTTCAAAAGGCGAATCACAGATGGAAGAATTGTGTTTTATAAATCGTAAAATTTTAATCGTTTTTTCAAGGTCACTCGTGTTTTTTGCGTATACACACACAATTTTTGTCGTTGTATGTTATAGCAAACATTATTGTGCATTCATGCATGTTCAATAGCACGACCTTGAAATCACCGTGGACTCTAAAAATTTGCTGATTAACGCAGAACTTTCAGCGACATTTCAGATTTCAACGGTAACAGAAATCGACCATGAACTTGAACTTGTAAATGATCACATTTATTACTGCAATAAATATTTGTAACACAGAGGAATGATACAATGTTTGATACAATGATACAATGAATTAAACAATTGTTTATTATATAATTTTTATATATTTCAGAGCTACAAAGCCTACTGAAAATAATACGCTATTCGCTTCCCCCACCCTTCTTCTCAACAATCTCTTTAAAAAATTGCAAATTGCATAAACTTCCGATTTCCAGTTATTACCAAATTTAATCGATTTCGAACATTCGTAAGCTTAGCACGAAAAGGTACAACAGCACAACTGAAAAGTAATAAAGCGTGGGCCAAGAGATATAGACATAATTTACGACGAGGTCCGGGGATCGACCATAAATTCTTAAAAAGGGAAGAGTATATCGGTTTATCTCTAACTCCACGAATTCATTTTTTATGTGTTGTATTGCAGAATTAACTTGTTATTTGCTAACTTGTGGGTTTGATCTATTTATATAAAATAACCACGAAAAACACGTACTCGAGACCATTAAAATTCCATGTTTTACAATTTTCATAAAATGTACGTAAATAAAACATTTTGTAATGTATATAAATCATGATAATCAAGATAGCTAGCACACCTATACGTGAAATAAAAATTCTCTACGTCGATTACAGGTAGTAGAATTTACCCAAAAATTAATTAATAATTTGGAACATTTTGTTAGTTAGTTTTGTTAGTTTAAAGTGTTAATTCGACACACAACGACGACACAATCGTGTTTGGAAATTCTTTTCGTTTGTTTACCGTATGGAATTGTATTGGAATTGTCTATTTAGTCAGGAGAAACAGGAAATTGAACGAACAAAGAGGGCAACAAGAGGGAACAATAAGCGTCGAGCAGAAAACGTTTTATCAATTAATTTACGAATTGCGTTTCCGCTTTATCGTTTACAGTTAATAGCACGAAGTAGAGGAGCAAAAGTGCATGGTGAAATCTCCCCTGCGCGGGAAAGAGCAACAAGCACTTCCAGAGAAAAGAGGAGGACATTTTCCTTTACGAAAGCAGCCGAGTGTCGGTGGCACGCCGCGATGTCGCAACGAACAAAAGTTTCTCGATGATGTGAATCCTCGCGAATTTCGATAAGCTTTGGATATGTTGTCAAGACCATGATTCTGAACAACATTTCCCTTTGCAGTTTTTGTCGGTCGGCTTTAGTTTACGAGCTAATTGTGAGAACTTGTAATTGTAAATCGATCTCCTCGCCGATT
>CM052285.1:102766-200975 GCA_028455765.1 Lasioglossum oenotherae
GGCAGTGGAGTGGGTAGGCACGTCGCAACGAGCGCATAGTAGATTCGACGCAACGAACGAGCATTTACTGTATTTGACTTTAACAATCGTGAATGACTTTAAAACGCCTTATACAGCACATACAAAAGTACATATACCATTCTACTTTAAAAGACACCATTAAGGGCAGTAATGCTCAATCTCGCTTCATCTAGAATTCAATTAACTCCGCATTAGTTTATACGCTTAGTTCCCAGCGGAGTTTAAATTTAAGGCTACCTTGTGATGTCTAAGGTTTCGTTCAACTCTTTGTTAGGATTCAAAAACCCGCCCGAGTCCGTCCTGCTTTGGAATAAGTCTCGGTTAATTACCCTAGCCGCACAAAATATTGTATATACATTCATATAATATTGAAAATTGAATTATTTAATTATTTCGGTCTCGGCAAGTGTTGCGGAGTACCTACGTTATGTTCCATTATAAATCAGAGAACCTTTAGCTTCGATAACTTCCTAACGAATAAGTTTAGGGCATAATTATGTTAGTACTTTTACGTAAAGCACAACAAACTGCATCGATTGGTGCAATCGAAAATGTAGGTTTCCATTTTTTTTTAAAGTGCAGTTGCATTTTTCTGATGCACCGATGCACAAAAGTGCATAAAATTAGTTGCGTAGTATGCACCGTCTGATGCCATTCAACTTTTTCTTATAATATTTTCCTCTATTCCCGACCGTTTAAGAGGTACAGCCTGTTCCAGTTGCGCGGGACACACTGTATACCATTCTCTCGAAACGACGCGATTCAGGGAAGTTATGCTCGGCTCATACCTCATCTAGAATTCAATCTTTAAATTCAAGGCTACCTTGAAGCCTACGGTCTCGTTCAAATCTTTGTTAGGATTCAAAAACCCATCCGAGTCCGTCCTCCTTTGAAATAAGTCTCAGTTAATTAATGCCACCATCGGAGGTGCAAAACTGGTTCAAAAGTACCCTTTCCGTTTAGTTCCTTTGATTCCGAGTGCTGTTATTAACAGTGACCGCGTACCAATAATCAAAGCAAAGGTCTTCTGAACTTTCTTCTTCTTCTTCTTCTTCTTCTTCTTCTTCTTCTTCTTCTTCTTCTGCTTCTTCTTCTTACTTTTCTTCGTTTCGCGAGAACGTAATAGCTTTTCGTGGAATGCTCGCCTAACGGAGCCACCACTTCGTTTTTCTTCTTTCACTTCTTCCTAGCCCATTGTCGTCCCGAATCCTTTTTAAACTCGTTGGTCCTCTCGCCGACGTCAAAGCGACGTCCTACCCGATTACACGGTTCAACGAAATTAAACTTTTCTCGTGTTCAGCTATCACTGATACTCTCGATCAAAATTCTATCGAATAAAGGAAACTATTAATATAAAACGGAATATGTTTGTTTTTTTCTTTGTAATTCAGAACAGAGTTCACAGAAAAGTTTTTCGTGACAATATCTATCGTTTTATCTTCTCTGTTAGAAATGTTAGAAATTGTTCTACTGCTTTCTTGTTACGATTGGTACGATCGTTTATCGTTTAGGATTGGTTTACGAGATTGGTAAATTGAAAGTAATATAGCGATACATTTTTCAATACTTTTGATGTTTTCAATGCTTTCGAAACCGAATAAATTCAATACATTTAAATACATACGATAAACTGTACTGTCACTGCAGTAGTTATTGGCACTTTTATTAAAACGGCAAATATCAAGAATTCCTGGTATAGAAAATCATTTTAAATTGCTTGTTATTTAAATTTCAAAGCAACGTTGTAAGTTTTTCATAACAGAGTTTCACATATGACTGTTAACAACTCTGGTACATCCGGTAACACCCGACGGATGACCACAGTGCAGTGTAAATAGTGTTTTTTATTAAAATTTTCGTTACGAGTGATTATTGTGTTATCGCTTTATAACTTAATTTCGGACTGTACTACAGATGTAATTATATAGTTTAATTATAAAACAAATAGCCTGTTTAACGTTTACTTTTTACTGTGCCAATGACTGTACTATTTGTCTTACGATTGTTATTCACTGGGTATATTTTCTAATAAAAGATTTATCACTCGTAAAACTGTTTGATTTTTCTGAATAATCTCTATCAGCTTCTAAGAACAGCAAGTTAGGCTCGTTTAAGCATTTCAAAAAAATATAAAAAGATTTTTACTATGATTTAAAGCTTCGGTTGCCACAATCATTGTACAGTTTAGCCTATACATATATTAAGAACTAGTTTGATTTTGAATGGCGGTTAATTTGGACGTTAATTTGGAGTGAAACGCATTTATTGTTTGACGTTAACAATTGGAGAGGCACTAGTAGTATGACTGATTGTAATACACCGCGAAAAATCGTTTAGTATACCACTGTACTCCACTGAAAATTACCAGAAAAATTGCACAGAGTACGATTAAATTAAAAACTGTTAATTATTGAAATATGTATGTTAAAAATTTGTTTGAATTCCCGTTTCTTTAATGTTGCAACAAAGCTCTTCGACAATGGCGGAAGATTTGGACGAGTGAGACGCATTTGTTGTTTTTGTTGTTTTTATTGTTTTTATTGAAAAGCTGCTTTCAGTGAAACAAATATATGAAAAATTTGATTGAATATCCGTTTCTTCAATTCTCTAACAAATTAGTTTAACCATGGCGATTGATTTGGACTCGTAAAACGCGTTTATTGTTCGCCGGGGACAATCGGCGAGGCACGGGGGCAGCATGACTTATCGTAAGACTGATTTAGCATAACGGGGGAGAGTGATCGTCATCGAACATTCAGCTTCCGGAAAAGTGACGCGAATGCGCAGAAAGTTTGACGTCAAACGGTGTCGGTTAAGGGACAGGACCTTTCGACTGCCATGGATATTGATTTTCCTGGAGTTTTCAGGTTTCTAGAGCAGCCGGACGTTGTAGCGCAGACGCCATCCTCAACATGGCGGTCCATCAGACGCGAAACGTTCCGCGTCGCGGTTTCAACACGTTCAACTTCCACCCCGAAGAATTTTTTGGACAAACCACGCGGCCGAAACTCGAAAGGGATTAACCACGTCGAAGATAATTCATCGAGTTTTTTCGTTAATTGATTTAAACGGATCAACATGGCGGCCGAGACATGTGCCGCTGTCACGTGCTTTCTGATCGCGTCGATCGCACTCGCCAATGGTGAGCTCTCTCGCTTTTACACACTCACTCGTTTCCAATAGTGGAGAGACTGTTTAGACGCGGGTTAAGGGTTTGATCGTGTAACAGGAACATGGTAATTATTTGTTTCGATTCTTATCAGTTGTCTATTATATTATCAGATTGATGTTTGGTTCTTTCGTTTTGTGTCTATTGTTTTTGGTGGTGTGCAGCTTTGGATCATTACTTGAGAATATTACAAATTGATCAAAGAACATCAAATTCAACCTTTTGCAAATTTTAACTGATTAAGAGAGAATATTTAAAATTTAGAACATGGTAATTATTTATTTCAATTATTATCAGTAGACTGCGGATGTTTATGCAATTTTCAATTTTTCTAGACAAATTTTAAGACAGTTGAATCAAATGAAATCAGATCTTCAGTCTTCTAATAGCCTTTGTAAATATGAAATAGAAAAAAGATCAAATCAGATGTAAATGAATTGTTAAGAAATGCATACGTTTATTTATTGCAAAAATGTACATCGAGTACTTATTTTTAAAAAATTATCAATTCATTCACTTTGTAAAGTAGGAAAACCGTGTGTACATACATATGTATATTCATTGTAGCCACTTTCTGATTAATAAATTTTTTAGATTAAATTACATACGAAAGTACTAAAAATGAAAGTGGTACATTCTATTGAAGCGTATCGAGTATTGAGTGTTACGTTTCCCCCTCGTAGTATTCGGTATTCACACAGTTCACCTGTGTCTGCACATAAGTATACAATTTAACCAAAATAAATACAAAATTAATTTTAAATGTTCTTAATCGGTGAAATTGATTTGCAATAGGATGAAATTGATTTTCATAATGGTTGAATTTGCAGCGTAAAACCTGTAACGATTAATTTACATTTGATTTGATTTTTTTTTTACAGAAAATTACTTAAAAATACTCTATTGTGGAAGGTTGAAATTGATTTGTGCAAAACCTATAACAATTAATTTACATTCGGGTTGATTTTATTTACAGAAATTTACTTAAAAATGCTGTGTTTGTAAAAGGTTGAAATTGATTTGCAAAAGGGTGTATTTTGATTCGACGTGATTTTTATTTTACAAAGACTTACTTAAAAATACTCTATTAAAAATACAACTAAATACTCATTTGTGAATGATTTGTGCAAAACCAATAACAATTAATGTACATTTGAGTTGATTTTTATTTTACAAAAAGGTACTGAAAAATGCAGGTTGTATTGTATTTGTTGTACATTTATGTTACTCTGCGTTCAGTTTAATATGTTCGCGTGTTTATTTGAAAGTCTTGAAGATCCACGCTAGGAACGTTCATTTTTGTCAAGTAAATTTCTGCAATATTAATTGTTCGAGTCGATTTGCAGATACACGTATGTTGTCGGTGATAAACGTGAACATTTTTATTCACTGTTTCATGGGACCATAAGGACAATTATTATCCACGGAACATCGAACTCACCAAGCTGCCGAACGAGTGAACGATTTATGGTGTTACCAATGCGACACATTGGAAGATGGAGAGAGATGTTCGAATCTAACCGGAAATTATAGTGCTTTCGAGCACAAGTGCACCGGCGACAAAAGGACTTGCATGGTAATGACGGACGATCATTATATTGGATGGATATTGGTTCGACATTTACAAAATTAATATTACAATAATAATACCATAAAAAGTCTTGTTTTCGGTTCAATTAAGATTTTATATTCCAGGAGTTTAAAAAATTTTCATATGTCATCTCTTGAAGAAAAACCAAGTTACTATCCGAACGAGCTCCTATTGTTTTATCCAGTGTTAAATTGCGAGTAGTTTAATATACTTGTAATTTATTGGAATTTTTCAGGTGAAGCGATTTTCGTATACGACCAGCACAGAGAATTCAACGTCAAGCCCTCAAACGTGGTCCACCGAGAGAAACTGCACAAGCAAATGCGAGCCCGGATGCATAATAATTGGCGAACGTACGAAATTGTACGCTTGCACCGCTTGCTGCGAGCAATCGTTCTGCAACATCGGCACCGGCGCTGCTAAACGCTTATCAACCAAAGGCGTCGATCTATTTCTAGCTCTTATATTGCAAATTATTTTCACGATCGTTATGTATCCGTCGTGACACTGTAAATAAAACATCCGACGACGTTTCTGTAAATAAATCCAGTTTACTATTTCACTTTGTCGCTCATTTGTTGGTTTTGCAAATCAAACTGAACCTTTAGCAAATCAATTTCACCCTTTAAGAATATTTACAATTAATTATTCATCTATTTAGATTAAATTACATATTTAACTAGACTTATTATATGTATACATATACATATGTTCTTTTCCATTTTTTTAATTTATTATAAATCCTGTCGCAGTCCAAATTCAACCTTATGCAAATCAAGTTCAACCTTATTGTATGTATATTAATTTCACTCTTTTGCAACTCTTTTGGACGATATTATAATCCATAAAGAAGACACCAATTAGGGTCCAATAGAAAAGTTACAAAGTTTTTGCCATTGGTCGATACTAATTTCGTTCTTTCTGACACAGACGAGCTATGTACTACACTCCTGAAAAGAATTAAGGGATTACTTGTGCGAACCCGAAAATTGCTCCTACTTTACGTGATCATAACTCCGTCAAAAATCGTTGCAAAATCGGTTTCTTGCAAAATTCTGAGGTCGTAGACAAATTTTAAGACCAGATTTGAAATCAGCGTGAGAAAATCTACGGGAAATGATATATAGCATGTTAAAAAAAAATTTTTCCTAGCCGAACGAAAACGTTTTGTTGCGTTACGCCTAACCCAGTAGTAGCAAGCTCTGCTCGCGTTTGGCAAGGATTTTCTTCGAATAATTGCTCGAAATCCTCATCAAAATCATTTAAATTGAATTGAAATCTTTTTATATGGCAGTGGAATTGTCCGAATCGATTTTAATATCTTTTTGTTTTATTTCTTGTTTTCAGGACTCTAACGCAGCTTCTCATCCCCTCAACAAGTAGTTTATGAATAAACAACAGTGTTTCTTATCGCCCTATTTACCATTTCTTACGTAGCTGATTTTGAAATTTGCGGTACATTTATTTCATTAATTTTGTTGTTGACAAGAAAGGCTATGCGAGGAATAAATCTGATGGAAACTAAGTTGAAGCATTGACTTCCGAGAAGAAGATAAGAAGTACTGATTTCCAGGAGGATAGAGAGTATATGCTGGACTTTAAACTGAATGCTCCCATTTACGTTGTGTAGCCACATTAATTGGTCGCAGCTGTAGTGTGTACATACAGCGAAAATGATAGAATTACAGGAATTTGGATACTTGATACAGGAACAAAGGAATAATAGAATTAGAAACATCGTTCCAACAAATACGAACATGTTAAGGTGGAGTAGGGTAAGTGCGCCCTAGTTTTTGCAAAGTTGGACTTTAAACTGATGTATTTTGAAGATCGTGACTTGACTTGAAAAAATTGCGACGGGCGGGGTAGCACGCAATGATGCTGATTCTTGTCAGAATTCCTTCTATGTATATAGTTTGAAATTGATGCAGTTAAAAATTTCAAGATGGGATTCTTCAGGACTTTTTAGTTCTCTGCATTGTTAACAATCTACCTAGCGGGAGCCTCTTAATAGGATCTAGTACCAAAAGAAAGCATAGAAATTTTCTTTTACATTGCAATCTTGAATGAAACTATTAGACGACGTTATTGAGGGTGATTTGTCAGTTCACAATGAAAATTGCTGTTGCCATTGAAGGTTCCATTAAAAAGTGGTTAGCCATGTACCATAGATTTTTCAAAATCTTGCGATAATTCGGTAACGTGCTAATGCTAATGCTAATGCTAATGCTAATGCTAATGGTAATACTAACGCGGCGCGCGGCGGCCGAAGACTGAAGACGAACTGCTCGTTAACAGCCAGAGTGGCGTGCGTCGCGCACGAACAATGAGTCCGCCAGCATCCTCGTTTCTCGGTGATTGCACATAAAGCTGCCATTATTAGAACTTGAGTGGGCGGCTGCTGCTTTTTCCAGGCTAGCGCGATCTTACGCACAATTCGCCGACTGGTGCATTCGCGTCTCCATGTGGCTGCCAGTCGCACAGTTGTCGCGTCTCCTCTTCGCGTTAATTCAACCTGCATCGTCCAAATTACAGTAAAAACAATAGTGATTATTAGACTACGGATTTTTATGCATTTACGAAGAAATTGCACGGGTGAAATATAAAACAGGATATTGTAATGTCGTATGTAACACTAGGAACTTTGCGGAACCCGTCAAAACGACGACCGGTTCTAATTTCTAATATTCTTAATTTGCGATTATTAAGATTGTAAAGATGCTTCCCTGAGGAATTATTTAGCAAATTTATTTCTTTGGGTATATATATATATATATATATATATATATATATATATATATATATATATTGTTGGCAAAATGGCCAAGAATTTGGATAGACACATTCTTGTTATGTTTAGAAAATAATGTGAAACAGTTATTTCTGGAGCTCCGCAAACCTAGTGTTAATGCAACAAAAGCATTAAAACTGGTCACAATCAATACAGAACATTTTTGTTTTGCATAAAGTACCACAGTATAGTGATTATCAAGAAACCTTCAGAAATACGATCTGGAAAGATGTTCGGATATTCGTCGCGACGTTTCTCCTCCATCGACATGTTTCATCTGCAAGATCTACCGGTGAGTCTTTCTCCCACGACAAGTTGAAACGAGAGCGGATATCCTTCAGTGACGACGGACGCTCGGACCGATGTCTCTCGGATCGAGAACGGTGGAATTACAGTGAAATTATTCCAGTGAAATCATTAGACCGCGGATGTTTATGGAATTTTTCATTTTCGCAGGCAAATATCAAGAAAGTGGGAACGAATAAAATCTCATTTCTAGTGGTAGTAGCCTTTGTAGATTCGAAATGAACAAAAAATCGTATTGAATTCCGTGGAATTCTATACGTATGTATAGTGTAGCATTTTTTCAACACTTTTAGGAGCCATAAATGAACGATCATGAAACGATCGAAGCTGCCCAGCGTTCTGCTGACCACGTGGCTGATCGGCACGATCGCGACGAAATCGCGAGTCGACGAGCTCTTGCAGACTCTGCAACGGTACGAGATCGTTTATCCGCGGATAGTTGCGAGTGACAGCAATCGTGCCAGGAGATCCGTCGATCACGAAGATCCGTCGGTCGAAGATGGATCAGTGATCATCGAAATCAGTAATTGGACCTTGAGGACCCTCCCCAGTGACAGGGTGATGCTCGCTTCGGACTTGAAAGTGGATTGGGTTTATGGGAGAAACAACAACAACACCAGCTACAAGTCCGAGGATTTTCAGATGCAATTTGATTGTCAGCTTCGACAAGGCAGTTTTTCGGGTGGAGGTGACGATGGATCTTTCGTTGTCGTTACGTTGTGTGAACAAGAGGTGTATGCGATTATGATGAGCGACAGGATGTCATTCGTGGTAGAACCCTTGGAGGATGGACGACACGTGATGTACGAGGCTCCGAAAGTCGGATGGTGGGCACACAGGGATGCCGATGGTGTTTCTTTGCGGAAGATGACAGGTGATGGTCGATTTTATTTTTGGTTCGAGGGAAAGCTCTGCGCCACTAATTCTTATAGCATTATTCAAAATATTTGTTCCACTATTGAATTTCTAGTCAATAAATTATTTTAAGAGTTTCTCGATTTTACATCTTTACAACTTTAGAATTTTTCAATTTCACTTCGACCTAAATTCAAACTTAATTCACTAATGAATTTTTATTCGAAACTACTTGAACAACACGTGATCCACGTAATACGCTATTCAATCTAGCAGAACATTATGAATTAAAATTTCGCTGTAAGCCTGTATAAAGGATAGTTAAAATTTCATTGGAAGCGTAGCGTACTAACGTTGGGTACTAACGCAATAGAATTGCGTAACCGGGTAAATAATTATCAGCATGATGGCCCGCATAGCTCCAGTTACGATGGAATTTCATGCGTTCACGTGGAAAATTCAAGGGGTGTACAATTCAAGAGCTCCGTGCTTTACGTTCTACATAAAACGTATCTAACGCAAATACTTCTAACGTTAACTTTAACGTTTCCAGTGATTATCACTGTACAACATCAAAGTTCAGCAATTACTGTTGGGTGTTGGGTGATTCTTATAGAGTTTGTCAACTGTTAAATATATTAACACGCTCTACCTACCTGAAGCCTATTAATAGGATTTTCAATAATTGTGCTGTACCAAAAAAAATATTATATAAATTTTCTTTTACATTACAATCTTGAATGAAACTATTAGACGACGTTATCGAGGGCGACTTGTTAGTTCACAATGAAAATTGCTGTTGCCATTGAAGGTTCCATTAAAAAGTGTTTAGCCATGTTCCACAGATTTTTTCGAAATTATGAACAGTGCCTCGGAAGTAAAAAATTTTTGGTTCGCTCTTTAAATACCTCCAACTATTGAACCAGTGAATTCCTAACATTGAAACTTGGATTTCTGACATGGTCTCGCCAAAATATACAGTATTATATAAAAAATGTTGACAATTTCTGGTTCCCCGAGGTGAAGTTTAACCGGACTGTGTTATAGGGCTCCGGAGCAAACGTGCAAAATCGAATCGAAGGAGACGGGACTTGACAGATCGCTACACTTCGGAATTTTATAATCTGTCGGGTGACGTGTTTGACATGGACTATCCGGAAGCTGAAAAATTAGTTCTGTACGACGAGAAAGAGGAGGTGCCGACTGAATATAACGACACAGTAGTAGAAGTTGACGACAATCCTGAAGATATCGTCGGTCACTTCGGCGGTCCTTCGTGGCACAGAAACAAAATACCGAGTGAGAAATATTTCCGACTAAAATTCAACATTTTATTCTGTATTTTGTTGTGTAAGATATTAGGTCGTTAAGTATGAGACTTGACAAATGTGTTCGAAATTTCTGTTTCTGTTCTGTCAAGTTTCATATTTAATGACCTGTGAGATATATTAATTAAATCTGGATCTCGAGTACGAAATTACTATTTCATTTGAATTTCTTGAAATGAATTTTCGACTAATGATTCTATTATTGTAATATCTGATTTTTTAATTAATTTTAGGGCTAATTAGGGTATAGTAAGTAAATGACCGTATATTTTCAGGAAAGAAAATGATCATCGAGGAATCGTCTACTCGTTGGCTAGAACTCGGAATAGCTGCCGACTACTCCGTGATAGACTTTCATGGAGAACGAACGCAACAATATATCTTGGCACTGTTAAACATTGTACGAAAACATAAACACATTCCATGTTTATTGAAGATATTTATAGAAGCTACTTGCTTAAAGCTCGATGATTAGCTCGATTACATGTTTTTCTTAGTAGAATTCATGTTACGACGAATGGAGATTATGGAAACGATTAAAAAATTCTGATTTTAGGTCAGTGCTATTTATATGGATCCATCGCTCGAATCAAATATGATCTTGGTGGTCGTACGAATGATTTTGTATGCGGAGAAGAGGGACAGTTTAGTAAGCAAAGCTTGATTAATTAAATTACAACTACAACATACTGAAACATATGTATATTTAATACAATATGTTGGAAATAATATAACAGTATTATTTCTTTAAATTTTTCGAATGTTTTTACTGTTTCAAATTACACCTACTAATTTTTAATAAATTGTGACGTACTTGGACGTGAAAGGGTTTATGTGAAAAATATCAATGTCAAATGTTAATTAGAAGAATGAATCACGTTGCATGTTGAAAATCTGAACATTCAACATTATTAAATTAGTTATTAATTTGACAGGTTCGTCGAGGCGATTCGAGGAGTTCTCTGGAAAACGTTAACAAATGGAACAAGAAAATGTTAACATCGGCGAACATGCATCACGACGTTGCAATATGGCTGACGCGATTAGATATCGGTGGTCCTTCTGGTTATGCACCTGTCTCTGGCGTATGCAACCCTGCAAGATCATGCGCCTTAAATCGGGACGAAGGCTTAACCAGTGCTTTCATCATTGCTCACGAAATGGCACATATGTAAGTTCACTGTAAACTGTAAACTGTAAACTGTAAACTGTAAACTAGGAATTTTCATTTTAATGTAACTTTGATTCAATCAATTTTCAACACAATAGAATTACGTTAACTAGAATATTATACAGTAGCTTGAGATTTTTAAATCGACAATTTAAATATGTATACATATTATATTATTTCATAATATTAATTTCCTTTTTACCTATACAAATGGATATGCAACGTAAGTATACATGTATGCATTTTATATTATATGTATAGTTTCAATACAATAAGGGAAAGGAATTGTTTATACATAATTAGTCAAGCAATCGTATTTTATATTTTCAATAGAATAGAGATCATTAAATACTGAAAAACTTTTGAATCAGTCAGTTCCCAGCATTGAGAAACTTGGATTCTCTTGGATTTTCTCGTCAAAATCTACACGATTATATGAAAAAATGTTATAAATTTCTGGTTCCTCAAGGTGAAATTTATAGTTGATTGGAATTATTGAATTGTCAAATAAAAATCCGTGACGTGAGCGAGTTTAGTGTTACCTTTGCGTTATTATAAATAAAAAGCCACGATTATTTCTCACTAGTATTTTTAGCATGATGAAAACAGTTTATCTTGGTAGAACGATGTACAAGGATGTTTTCCATAGTCTAGGATTAAGTCACGACGGCGACGAGGCAACCGGAAACGCTTGCAGGGAAGAAGGTCTGCGAGGAAGTGTCATGGCACCCATGGTTGCTGCAACTTTTCATCGTTTCTATTGGTCCGCATGCTCGAAGAAAGAATTCCATCGAAGAGTTAGGTGAGGTAATCATTCGGTTCGTGTGTTTACTTTAGGGTTTACCGTTCAAGGAAATGTTTGCAGACGGTGGTCCTGTCTATTGAACAAACCAGAATATGGCAGCTCCACTCCCCTAAAGGCTTCCATCCGCGAAACTTTCACGATGGACGAGCAGTGTCGAGTGGAATTCGGCGACGGGTGCGTTTTTTATTTATATTCTGAATGTAACAATAAATAATAAGACTGATACGTTAGCAGTAGACTAAGGCTGTTTATACAATTTTCGATTTTTCTTGTTCATGTAAATTTTTCAGTGTCTTTTCTTCTAATTTTAAGAATTTCACCATTTGACAATTTTACGATTTTACGATTTCACAATTGTATAATTCTACGAACTTTACAATTTTGCAATTTAACAATTGTGCAAACTACAATTTCACAATTCTACTTTTTATACATACCCTGTACATTCTTCATTTGTTTAGTTACGAACTGTGCAAAAGTTTCGATGTTGTGGAGCCATGTTCCCATTTATGGTGCGGCAATAGGAACATTTCCGAAACCTGTAAGACTAAGAAGGGGCCGCCATTGGAAGGCACATTGTGCGGTGTCTCGAAGGTAAACTAGTTCTGTTGGTATGTATACACAATGTAGATCCTTCTTCCATAAAATAGCGACTAAATGGAGCATTTTTATTTCTTTTTAACGATAATTGTAGTGGTGCATAAATGGCCGTTGCCAATCATCGAAAAGGAGGACTTTCGATTTTGGTATGACATTGAGCAAACCTCGAGATGGAGGCTGGAGTCCATGGAAACCATGGGAGAAATGTTCGAGGAGCTGCGGGATTGGAGTGCAATGCCGAACACGAAAATGTAACAAACCGCTGTTAGTAATATACTAACTTAGTATTTAAACAATTTTCTCGGCGTTTACCAAAGCAAGAATTATGCGATTTACACTAATACATATAGTAACTCGGTTGTTTTTTTAATGGATCAGGTACACTAACATCTTCTCAATACATGTACAGGGTGTCAAGCAAGGACTCACACTTAACTAAACTGCGTAAGCAATATTAGAAACTTTAAAAACGAAAATATTTTAAATAATATTTTCATAGGAAAGTATAATATTATTAACAATATGCAAAAATATTCACGAGATTCACGCCATTCACAATATTTCCAATATTTAAAATGATTTCTACATTATTCAAAGCTATTTAGAATATTCACAATATTCGTAAAGCTAAAATTTCATTTGCAGAAAATGAATTTTCGATCGCAAAACTCATATTCGCTTGCTCTAAGGCAATATACAGAGTATTTTAAAGCAAAGATTTGTTTGTTTCCACTGCCGGTACATTTCCCTCGAGTAATCCACAGCGGAGTGAGTTATTGATCTCGGTTTTCGATTTTCTCTGCAAAGGCCGGCCTACGGTGGAAAGTACTGTTCGGGTCCGAGCGAAAACTGCAAACTTTGCGACCTGCCAAAATGCTCGACGACGATTGACCTAAGGGCTCAACAGTGTTCGAAGCTTGACGGTATCGTGCAACAGGAGAACGTCCGGTCGAAGAGCAACGTGGTCACTTGGCTGCCGCACGAATCCGACAAGGAGAGCCTCAAGTGCCAATTGATTTGCAGGAGCAAGGAAACCGGGGAACTGTTCTACGCGAGGGAAAACATGATTGATGGGACTCCCTGCGCTTATGGTTCCACGGATATATGCATACAGGTGATTCAAAGATATTAGGTTAATTGTTCTTTATTACTGGACTGCTGATCTTCATGCAAAATGGACATGATGTTAAAATTATGCCAATAATCTACGTAAAAACAAAGGTATTTGCAGAATTTATTTTTCGCATAAAGATCCTCTATCTATAGTAACATTAATCAGGAGCATGATTCAACGTCAGCTACAATGTTGAATCATTAATCAGCCTTCGGCGCGCAATTAATGAAATATTGTTCGCAGGGCGAATGCCATAAACTCGGATGCGACAGTGTCTTTGGATCGACGAAAGCGTTGGATCTGTGCGGCGTGTGCGACGGGGACAATTCCACGTGCGAGAATGTCATCAGCAAATTTCAGCGAAAGCTTCGTCGAGGTCAGTCCGGTCGCCGCGCCGTTCAAATCGAGTTATCAGAAGTGCCGGCCAAGTTCTCTCCCGTCAAAGTCAGAAAGCTCCGGCAGAAGGAACACCCCTAATCAGTTTAGGGGGGCAGGAATGCCGGGAGGAACTGGGAGGAAAGTGATTAGTTGTTGCCGAGTCGAGCTTCGGAGCTCGGGGAACGAGAAGACGTTCTTTCCTCTGAAATTTCACACCGTGAAACAGTTATTATTACACCATCATTATCATTATCACAAAAGTATAAACAACGAAATAACGCAATATTCACACTATTCACAATATTTAGAATATTCAAAGATATTCACAATATTCGCAATTTTTAAAACTAACAATATTCACAATATTCATAATATTCGCAATATTCACAGGTGTTTACAGTATTCATAATATTCTAAGGTATTCATAAGTGTTCATAATATTCACTATACTTGCAATATTTACAATGACATTAAGAATATTCAAAGATATTTACTAATATTCACACAATATTCAAAGGTATGTAGAATATTCACAATATTCATAATATTCGCAATATTCACCAGAAACGCCAAATATAAAACTGAAATGCTATCGCCGCGCCGTGAATAACAATTGCCGATTAGCTTCCTATGAACGAAAAATTATCCATGAACTCGAATACTTTGAAGCACAGAAATTTGAAATATTTACTCGTATCGTAACAAGTGATTTCTCGATGTATCGAATTCTGGTCTATGTATACATATGTTAAATTCGATTTCACTGCTTCAGATGTGACGCGAATCGCCATTATACCACGGGAAGCTCACAATTTCTTCATGAACATCACGCTGTCGGATCATAATTCGTTTTTCGACGAAGATAACTTATCGATTGTGGTCGGCGACGGACGGAGGAGGAGAAACGTGCTGGAAAATTTAATTTCCCGCAAACGAGATTTAACGATTGTACAAGGTGCTGCGTATCGAATTCAGAAGCACGGGAACAACACGTACTCGGTGAAGGCGTACGGCACTGCCACTGAAGACGTTGTCATTTTGGTAAGATATAGCTCCATCGATTGAGCAGGTACTTTGGTCTTTAATTTAGAAAAACTCGGAAATAGCCCTCGGAGCTATTTTAACTCGAAAATTAAACATTTCTTCCGATCTAGAATAATTTCATGATTTTATTTCATTTTATGGATATGAAATTATTGATATAATACCGCGTAAATAATTAAATTTTTAGTAATTGATTAGATAGCAACATATCTAGTAATGTAAACAATATTGTGATTAATGGTATGGCAATTTTTAGTGGTGAATCTGAGTGACACCATTCGAGTGCTAAGGATTGACGTGATTATAGGCGGTTGAAAAATGCAACTCGCATTCCAGGCCTCCTAGAAGTTAGCCTCCTACTTTTATAAACGAATATATGATTATACACATTGTTCGAATAGGTGGTAGCATCGGAAACTGTGATACAGCGAGGGATTTCAGTGGCAGTTTCGTTGGCATATTTCTTAAATCGTGACGAGAGGAGCGGGAAGGACAGATACGTTTGGTTATTCGGTGGTTGGAGCTTCTGTTCGGCAAGCTGTGGTGGTGGAACGCGTCAGAAGATGATAGTGTGCAAAGATGAAGAGACTGGTAGAATAGTGTCACGAAGAAAATGTCCGTTGACCACCAAGCCAAGTCAAGAGACTGAGAAATGCAACGTCTTCAGGTACAAACCATTCAGCATCTACTTTTCCATAATCGTTTCAACATTTCCAACAGCGATACCAACACAACACTTGTCCCCCACGCTACCCTCCCCTTCTACGACGCTCTGTAAACCAACAATCACCACCCGGTCCCGTGACGCGTTGCATCTCTGTCAAACATGCGTCAATTCAAAGATATTCGCAATATTGAAAAATATTGGCAAAATTCGCACAATTCACCCTATTCGCAACATTAAAAGATATTTACGGTATTCACAATATTCAAAAATATTGACAATATTCACAGAATTCACAATATTTACAATATTCAAAGGTGTTTACAATATTCACAAGATTCTATAAATTCTAAGAAATTATAAACGAAAGAATTGCTGTAACACTGGACGAACATTGTTGCAGTTGCAGTTTCAAATGGCTACCAGGTCAATGGAAAGTCTGTTCGCACGCGTGCGGCAATTTCGGGATCCAATTACGACAACTGTACTGCGTTCATTCCGATTTCAATGGCACCGAGGTGAACAAGGACAACGAATTAGAGGTTTATCGAACTCTGGTGCAACCCTCCATTTGTAAAACAACTGCTATGCCGTTGGAAAGTCAAGAATGTAACAGAGTTCCTTGTCCGGGGCGATGGATTTTTACGGATTGGTCCTCGGTGAGAGAGAAACGATTAAACTTTACCTTTGGGAACCGAACATTTCTGCCCTTTTCTTACATAATCCCGTAGATTTTGACGAGAAAATTCAAAAAATCCAAGTTTCAATATTAGGAATTTTCTGGTTCAAAAGTTACGAGTGTTTGAAATTAAGTTACGGATATAAAATTGAGCTCCTAACTTTATGCTTGTCAGTGCTCCAGGAGCAACGGGAAAGGTATACAATCTCGCATAGCCAGGTGCGTTGCTCCGGAGAACGAAACGCTGTACAGCTGCGACGGAGACACAGTCAAGACAGAAGTGAGAGTCTGCACCAGTTATGCGACCAAAGCTATGCAGCTTCCAGTTCGCTGCTGGAGAGACAAACATCGGTTCTGCTCCATTCCGAGTCTGAGACGATACTGCAACGTCCCAGCGTTTAGGAGAAAATGCTGCCGGTCTTGCGAGGCGATCGGCCACGAGCATCACCTAGAAGAAGACCCTGACCGAAACTGATTTAGCTCAACTCATCAACATCGACTGTCGATTCGTCGAACAGCATCGACTCGAATCGAACAGCATCAACTAGATCGAGTTGTGCTTTCGACTTCGAGACCCGACTAGGTTTAGGTTTGAGGAGTTGCAGTGTCTGTGTTCTTTGTAGTTGGACGTCGCAGTTGTTCGTATTTATTTAAATAAACGAAATGAATTATGTACGGATTTGTTTCTTTAGTTACAGGTTTTTAAAGTTGCATTTTTCTTATGCAATCCTGTCGATTTTGGTGAGGGAACGCCAAAAATGCAAGGTTCAATGTTAGGACTTCACTGATTCGAAAGTTATGAGTGTTTAAAATTAAATGTGGTTCAAAAATTACGAGTGTAAAATTGAGCCCCTAAGTCGGTATCTTTATGCTTTTCGGTGCTCCAGGAGCAACGGGAAAGATAGGTTTTTGCATTGAAATACTGACCCTAATGCGGAGAAACATATATGGTTCAGTATTTGACGCCGACTTGGTGCCAAATCCACACCAACTCCAGAGCAGATTGCTCACAGGGTAGCAAACCGACTGCCACCTTAATAAAAAAAAAAGAATAGGTTTGAATCTACAACTGAATAAATCAAGCACAATTTTTATTAAAATTTTCTTTATTCCGTTTTCAAGAGATTCACAAATCGGTTCACTCTGTGCCTAGAATTCAGAAACACACCAGCATAGAACACGGCTATTCGATCCAAAAAGTGATATTTATTAAAATGATTATTAGTTCGCAATTCGTTGAATTAATGCCCTCTCACTACGTGCTCGTTTTTTCGTTTCTCTTCTTTTCCGTTATTTTTTTTTTCATCGCTCTACAAAGAGGTTACAATAGTAGTAAGTATTGTCTGCTTTTCGAGTGGATCCACGCGTTAGTTTTTTTATTTTATACCTAACGTTTTTTTGGGAATAGGCTGTGTCGGTGTAATCGCCCTGGCGAGACGTTTCGAAAAGATTCTCCTCGATCACGTCATCGATATAATATAATTGCGATATCGGCGAAATTCTTAAAACGTAGTCTGATTATGTTGTGCACTTTAACACGTGCATAGGTAAATTACAGTAATATCCCGTTCCAAGTTCGGCGGAGATAACAGATCTATGTTATTTCGGCTACCTATTCCATTGGGAAGCGTACCCCGCGAGGGGCCGAGAAGCTCGAGCTGCCTCGGTCGCCAAGCATATCGGTGTGAATCACTACTAATCCAATTACAAAACTTCTTTATCTTTCATTATTTTTTTATGGAACTTTCGCCAACTTATTTGTGGCAGTTTTATGATTAAAATCAACTGTGTTCAGTGGTTTAACTGGCGGTGTGGAGTGACTTTAGGACATAGAAGAGGATAGCGACTGACAAAGAAAGAGAAACCGCGACGGTCGGCAAGAATTCAAAAGTTATTGTATCGTTTAAAATACCAACGTGATGCTAACTTTTTTACTTTCAACTTTCTTCTTGTACAACCTTTCTCAAGATATTTGTCAGATTTTTCTTATTAAAATCGGTCGATTGAAAATTCTAGTCTAATTCTTTCAGAACATAATTTTCGTGATGTTAATATCGATGTTCTGTTACGATCTATCATATATCACAACACGTAACCGAGAATTAACTTGGAATGGGACATTACTGTACGTTGTTAATGATATCCATACTTTTTTCTATAACATTGTAACTATGTCTGTATATATATATATATATAGTAATATTTATATATTTATATATGTATATGTAAACCGTCTATACATTATATAATTCATATATAACTCTGGGTACAAATAATCTTTACAAAAATATTAATTTGGGAAGGCAAACTTTCAATTAGAAATTCCTTACCGATATATACTGATCAATATAACAATAGCATGGCTGTTTCCTTTGTCCTCTACGATTTAAGAAAAATTTGGATCCGTGCTGACCTCGATAAAATTTCGTTTCTCGTCATGAATCAGGGGCGGGTATTTTTCCCCACCATAGGGCCCAATTTCCCCCACCAGAATCCGTCGTTATCGTAGACAATATACATACATATACTTATCGACCCGGCATAGATATAGGATATGCATAGAACGTAGTGTTCCAAGATAACGGAGTATCCGGTGCCCACAACTCACGTCACAAGATTATTCAAAATCGTCGACTGCGATATGAACGCGAGGTATACAAATGATATTGTATTCGAGGTTTTTCCTCAAATTTCTCGAAAACCGTTTGTTCTACGAAGAAAAGCGATAAGACATAAAAGACGCAAACTGTCCAGATCTACAGGTTTCGTTGCACGTATTTTTCGATGCGGTCAATATTTTCAGAGTTTTAATTGATTATCTGGAACAAGTAAAAAATAAGAGCCACCTCGGTGCACAAGCATGAAAGGGAGGTTGGTGGGGGAAGCAGAAGATCGAGGGGCCCTTACATCGCCCGCCTCTGTCGCGATACCCAATTAAAAGAAGACCAACGCTCTAGAACGAATGCGTGGGAACTTTATCGAACCTTTATCATCTCGATCTAAGCTCCTCGGCTGAAATCGTGTACTCGAACAGCTGATTAATCACTCGGTTTTCGATTATCAGCCTTCGAGTACTGAATAATATTTATTTCTTTTTTAATTCTGATAAACCGTACAACGTCCGCCCGACTCCGCCCTCGTGAATGGTATAATAAATAGCTATGTAATCGTTTATTATACACTACTTACACATTAGGTAACTTTACGGTTAAGGTTTTTGGTAAAATCGACGGCAACGCTGCATCGCGAGCAAAACGGGGGGAGGGTGGTGGGGTGGGGTGGCAGCTCGCGTCGTGATTAGTTAAAAGGAAGACTGTTTTCTCTTTGTTCCTTGTCGTCGACTCGCGTGAAGACTCGCCTTTTTATACTAACGATTTAGTGCTTTGGTAGAAGTTGTTTTTAGTTCGGTGATTTGCTCGACCTCACAATCGCTCCACGTAGTTGCCTGGGAAAGTGCCGAAGTAACCGGTCCTCTGGCTAGAGCCGACGTACCAACCGTCGTCGCACTTCTCCATCACGTATACCATGTCTCCTTCCTTCAACTCGAGCTCATCCTCGTTCTGAGGTCTGTAAGGATAGAGGGCTCGGTATCTGAAAGCACGAGAATATCATTGTTAGATATAATAGAATTCATCTGAATTGCAACAGTCTCTAGTGAAATAGACATTTCTTTTCTTTTATTTGATTAAAAAAAGGTCGAAAATTTGTGGAAAATTTCTTGATCAAAACTTACGGTATTTGCTCGGAGTGTGTATTGATATGCAGTGCTTCGCTGAGTTGTGTGACGTGCAATTTGCTCCCTCCCATACGTGGCTAAAAATCACATAAATTCAAATGTAACATGAGCTGTTAAACATTTCAAAGAACTTTTTATTGCGATTTGTAATTATGCAAAATCAAAATTGCTTTTATCAATTGCAAGACACAGGAACTCGATAAGAATGTAAATTTGTCTAGAAAAATTGGAAAATGCATAAACATCCGCAGTAATTACCAGTGAGTTGTAATGGGGCTGGGTTGTGTTTATATTAACCGGTATGGACGGCATATAATGATGAGGACCCATACTCATTTTTCCTCCAGCTGATCCATTTGCCAGGAGGCTGTGTGCCGCTGGAGAAGCGACTGGCTTGCACTGTGTCGGTGTTTCTGTAATTAATTGTTCGTTATGTCGTAAATAGATTTGTATTAAAAAATTATTTCGAAAAATAATAGTCACTAAAAATGATTTTACAAAATCGTATCAACAAGACTATTTCTTTACTAGACTACGGATCTTTATGCAAAATAAATATATTTCTCCTGAATTGTAATCAACTGGGATAAAACATACAAAATGATTCACTTTCTTAGTTTGTCTGATCGCGAGAGTTATCGAAAATTTCTCAATTTCTTGCAATTAGACTGAACGAATGTATTATACATCACGAACAATAACATGACTCTCCACAACAAGTACCCAGTGAGCAATCTGCTCCTGATTTTCTATGATTTCTTCTCATTTGTGTTATAAATCCACGTAATCTCCGCATTCAGAACAGTAAGTTATCGAGTTAGTAAGTTATTGAAAATCGCAGATAATCAGAATTGAGTATGGTACCTGATCTATGTCCAGGCTCTGTTAGAACTTCGACGTAAGATATGGGGAATATTCCTTTTCGATTTCCAATTCGCCCCTCGTACCAGTTTTCGTCGACTCTTCTCGTTAAGACGACGATTTCTCCTGCAAAAGAATATTCTCATTTCAGTTACGCTGTTCAATTTAAAATTTAATTTAAAACAATAACTCTCTCCAGTAGACAGCGGATTTTATGTGTTCATAACATAAAATTTAATAGGTGCAATTTGAAACTGTAAACAAATAAGAAGAATTCCTATATACTGTTGCATTCTTTTCAACCTATTAGATATATATATATATTAGAAGGAAAATTCATTTCTATTTAAGTTTCTATTTTAGTTGCCATTCGGCTAGAAAATTTTTATTTTTCCTAAAGATCCGCTGTCTACTCTGCACGCTCGAGACGCCATTTTTAGTGCTCGAAAGATTTTGTTCTCCTGCCACGTACGATTTTTTAACGATCAATTGCGCTGCAATGTCATTTTTAAAACTCTGCGACAAGTTTCAAGACGGTACCTCTACCGCAAGAATTCTGCTCTATTTCTTCTGTTGTCCCAACAAAAAATTACGAAAAAATTCATCAACATTCTACTTGATAGCATAAGTGGCTGTGAATTATATCAGAATTTTTGGTCGCAAAATCAATTTTTGAAAAACTCCGAATCTATTTCTTCCGTTGCACTCTTAAATTTCACGTTTTACCTTTTGCGAGAGACAGTTCAAGATTCGTCTGTGCGACGAAGTTGAATTTGGCGCGTGCCTGGCCCTCGTACGATTTCTTTGGTGTCGTTCGCATCCCATCATATGGTAAAATCTATAACACACGTGAAACGCCATTTATTTTCGAATACGCCGAGTACAAGTACAATTATAAGGATTGAGCTGAAGAGGATATGGATATGTAGTAAGTCTATTTCCAGTGGCGCGTCGCAGGTCATATACTTATTGTTAGAAGCTAAGAATCCGATAGGACGGTTTCAAAGTGGCAAAACTAGCAAAATAAAATTATTCACATAGCAAACTTAGCAAAATACAATTATTAAAATAGCAAAATTAGCAAACTCAAAGTTGTCCACCTGGATTGCAAGTCTGCAGTGAAATAGACATTTCTTTACTTTTTGAATCTATTCGATAGGTTGAAAATAATCTAACAGTTGTTTGAAATTGCAGCTATATTAATTTCTCTGATAAATACATAAAATCCGGTGTCCATTTAGTTGTAAAACGGTAAACGCCCCGAGTAGCACTGTGACATTTGGTTAGCAGCGTTACCTCAACATAATTCGACGGGAACAATCCGATCATGGCATTGTGTTCGCCTTCGTACCAGTTCTTGTCTACCTGGCGACGCACAAATATTATGTCACCGCGACGGAAATTCAATTCTCTCGAAGATTGCCCGATAAAGTTGTAAAGTGCTCTCGCTACGAGTCTCGGTTCCGGTGTTTGCTCCTGGGATCTGCTCCTGTGGCTGAGATCGTCGACGAAGTCGTCGTAACGGTTCAGAGGAATCGGCGACTTCTGGGACGGTCTGAAAATCAATTTACAATCGATGAAACATCACGTTTAATATGTGTTAAACATTTCTGGACATGGTTCAGTCACTTTTTTTGCGTTATATTTACTTCGTCGAACAATACAACTTGTTCACATGTGTTTAATATTATAATAACAAAGGCATTTTCAGAATTTACAAAGGCGTTTACAATATTTACGATATTCACACATTATTCGCAATATTTACAGATATTCAGAGATTTAAAGATATTCACAATATTCTAAACATTCAAACGTATTTACAATATTCATAATATTCAAAGATATTTACACACTTATAGCGCCATCTAGCGGCAAAACGCTCAAACTGTTAGCCAAATTTAGTTTCAAATCAACCGCTAGATGGCGTGGTTACCGACCGATACCTCTGTCGGTAACATTTGGCTAACAATTTGAGCGTTTTGCCGCTGCACAAATTGGCGCTGTACAGACAGTGTTGCACAGCGCCATCTAGCGGTTGATTCGGAACTAAATTTGGCTAACAGTTTGAGCGTTTTGCCGCCAGATGGCGCTGTAAGTACGTATACGAAGCGCAAATAATTCGTGCCGGAATTAACATTGCGTCTTATGGGAAAAGCGGCACGAATCATTTGCTGCTGTAATGAATATCCAATATTTTTCATTTTGCATGAATAAATTATCTTTATTGTACAATACAGACACAGAGGATTTTCCAATATATTACCCACCAATTTTTTCAGCCCTTGAATAACAATTTCATTGAATATTTAACCAGATTTAACCATCCACGGTCCACGGTTCAACGTACGCTGGTGAGTGTAGCGCGCGGGCGCGTTCAGCGCGTTGGAAAGGAACGTAGGGGCAATATGTAGTAGGCTATGGTGGGGGTATGGTTTAGTACCACAGTAATACCACGGTCTGGCATCACTGGTGCGCGGTGCTTTGTGGACCGTGTATAAGAGAAAGGACCGAGTAACATGTGATGGTGAATATTGTGAATATTGTAAATATTTTGAATCTCCTGAATTTTGTAAATATCTTTGAATACTATGAATATTATGAATATTGCGAATATCGTGAATATTATGAATAAGTATTGTGAATCTTAAAATGTCGAAAATTGTATTTGAAAAAACAAGTGAATAATAATATCGTATATTATTATATGTAACATTATTTTAATGGTCCTGTTTTCTAGAAAAACTTTATTCCGAAGTCTACAATAAACAGTATTTATTTGATATCGTTATGAGCTACATATATACATATACAGTACCGTTCATTTTTTCATTGGTACAGAATTATGTTTACCAAAAAACACGCATTAGAATAAAATGAAATACTTGAATAAAATGCAGTTCAATTATATGGTGTAGACACCTATTATATCGGACTAGTTTTATTAGATCTTAGTTTTTCATTTTTTCTTCTCACATTTTTCCCGAGTTTTTATATGATTTATGCTCTTATCGAGAGTGCCTAAACACTTATGAGCGGTAGTGTACATAATAGGATGACGTTTGCCACCTAGATTGGACATTCTGTACACTGTGGTGTGGGATGTGTTGTGGTTGTGGACCGTGTGCAAGAGAAAGGAGCGAGAGAGCGAGGGAGCGAGGGAGCGAGGGAGCGAGGGAGCGAGTAACAAGTGACAGGTACTTACATGAAGTTGTCAGTGTGCCGGCGTGAATCAATATCGTGGAGTTCTTGGAGATACTTGCGACGACGTTCTTCTTGATAGACGCGTCGCATATTCTCCGCGCTCCGACGACTGAGCTCTTCCTCGCTCAATGGTTCTTTCGCCTCTGTACGCACCGGCGAACGGTAGTGAATCGTCACCTCGCCCTCCACGTAACGCCTCGGTGATTCTGCGACAGTGAACCACCGTTATTCTTATTGTTATTGTTATTACTCTTCCGTTGCAATTAATCGATATATATATATATATATATATATATATATATACATATATATATATATATTAACAACACGCTGGACTTCCATTCGCTATTACCCCATCGCTAACATCTTTTCAACATTTTCAAAAGTTATCAATGCATCAACACCAGCAGTCTAGTAATAGTATTGTCGAGTATTGAACTTGTTCACATATCTAACTTACATATTTTTAATATCGTAAGTTCAATATAAAGTTGTTAAATGGAAAAGTTGTAAAATTGCAAAAAAAATACTACTCAACTTTCAAAAAATTGCAGACAATATTATCTAATGATTACGACTATACGTATACAATACACTTTATGAGGTTGATGCGTAAACCGAAGGAAGGAAACGTGATGAAATTTTCCGCAATAAATTTTTAATGATGCAAGCGATCTTCATAACTGAACTTCCGTAAAATATTTCGCCAAGACCATGACTAATTCAATTAATTCGCATAGATGAAGCCTTTAATTGACTTCCGCGCACTCACCGAGTGTAACTAATTTTGTTCGTTTCACCTGTATACACATATTAGACAAATATGTTACTCAATTAGTTCTCTATTAGTACTTGACACGAAGCCTACGCAAGAAACCATAATAGATTCTATCAACCTAACATATTTTGTTGAATATTTCATTATGCTCATCAATTATATTCGTCAATTTAAAATAAAAAAAAAGTTTTTTCTTTTGGCAGAAAACTATTGATTAAAACTATGTTAATAAACTTTTTTGGGATATGTATGTAAGTGCACCCTTGAACTCCAAAACACAATTTTTTCAATTGTATTCGTTTATGTATTTCTTAATAAGAAAACCGATCTTCTCTCGTCAGAAATGTTGATATTGTAAAATTGTCAAGTTGTACAATTGTGAAATTGTAAAATTCAGACCTAAAATGTATTGTAAAGTTCAGATCTGAACTGTATTGTACAATACAGACCTAAAATGAATTGTAAATTGCACGTGTTTAGGACATCCAAAAGAGGTGTTGTGCAAAGTCCCCCGTATTTCATTCACAAAAGATTAATCTCGCAAAAGAATTCGGTTCGTAACCGCTCGAGAACGAACGTAATCAACAATCAGCTGACCGCAAACAGAGAGAATATATTCTGTAAAAATTAGATGCGTGTCTACTGACTGTATGGAATCGGTCCGTAAACTGAAGGAAGCGTGGTTCCGGTCCCAGAAGCGGCGCTGCTCGAATTCACCTGATCGAGGTCAACAATCCGTGATCTCTGATTCGGATCGACGATCGAGCTATCCGAATTATACACAAGCTGCGGCGACTGCAGCTCCTCCATCGAGGTCCAAACACATTTTCCAGAATGTCCGTTCGAGAATGAACAACATAAACTCTCGTTGCGTACATCATCATCGGAGCAGTCATCCTTGATCACCGTGGGCAACCCGTTCAAGGGACGATCGTAATCGCGGATCAAGGACACGTCGACGTCCTCCAACGCTTGCAGCTCCTCGAACTCCTCGTTCACCTTGGACAGATCCAGCGGCGCGGGGATCCTTGCCATCTTGGCTCTCCGCGACGGATCTGCAAGCTCGTGCTCTTTCGATTTCCCAGTCAAGTCCATCGTCCGGCTCAAGTTCGTGTTCCGCGACAGACCCTGCTGCAGATCAGGTTGAGACGAGTGACCATGATCCTCTTTCAATGTCTCACTGGAGTCCACCTGGCTCTGAAACAAACGAACCTGACGAGCGCTCTGCAGGAGCGACAGGTCCGGCAGCGACTTGCAGAAGCTCTGTTGACAGTAGCTTCCCTTCGACGATCTCGAAGAAAACACATCCCTTCGCGAGATCGCAGATTCTTGCTTCTGATCAAATGTATTTGTCGCTTCCTTGTCATCGCATGTCCTAGGCGAGAGGCTCTTCATCAATGCCTGTTGCTTGGGAAACCGATGAACCTCTGAAATCTCAGGTTTATGCTTTTCATAAAATTTATTTGCTGCTCCTCCCTTGTCACCGCGTGTCTTGGGGAATTGGTGATCCAGTGAACGAGGACTCGATAGGTCATCCCTAAGATAATCCCTAACTTTTATAGCAGCTTCAGAAGCGAAGACAGTATTATCCTGCAAGGTTAGGCAGGTCTTAGATCGCTCCCCAAAGCTAGTTAGAGGACTCTTCGAGCTATGTGAGCTTTCATCATCCTGCAGATTCGGACAATTGTTAGGCAGGTCTCTAAAGCTAGATAGAGGATTCTTCAAGTTATGGGGGCTTTCATCATTCTGCAAGCTTACGCATTTCTTAGGGATATCCCGCAATCTAGCTAGAGTACCCTTCAAGTTAGGGGGACTTTGATCGTCCTGCAAGCTTAGGCAGTTCTTAGGGATATTCCCAAAGCTGGTTTGTAGCTTGCGGAACCGATGGACCTCTAATATTTCAGGTTTCTGCTTCTCGTGAAATTGAAGATGACCCCCAACTTCTGGAATAGCTTCAGGCGTCGAGACAGCATCATCGTTCTGCAAGCTTAGGCAGTTATTAGGGAGGTCCCCAAAGTTGGACAGATTACCCTTCAAGTTATGGGGACTTGAATGATCCTGCACACTCGTACAGTTTTTAGGTATACTACCTTTCGAGTAATGTGAACTTTCCTCTTCCAGTTCTGGCGTGATGTTAACTCGGCTGCGAGGCTTCCTATCTATACTACTGATGGATGACTGGTTGCTCTGACTGGCCAACGTCTCCGTGCTGCCAAATCCACTGGTACTGTACTTCTTCCTAGCCTCAAAATCCTTGGTGTAATCGTTCGAGAAGAACTGCCTCCTCAGGTACCTGTTCCTCTCGAAGATCTCGTGAAGTCTCTCTCTAGTAGTTCTCTTGTAACTGGCGAGCTTCTCATTTGTCATTGTTACTTCTGCTTCTGTTGAAGGTCGTTGACCTTCGTCGGAGAAGCCGAAAGGTTTCCGAGCGTTCTCTTCGAACTGGTGATGGTACTCGTCGAAGAAGTAGCTTCTCTCGAACTCCGTCTTCGGCTTCCAGTTCCAGCGGTCTGGGGAAGAAGGCTGACGGTGGTTATCAAAGTCATCGATCCAGACTGATGTTGCTTTTTGCACTTGGGGTACCGAGTGCCTCTCGCAGCTCTGGTACTTTGGTAATGGTTTTTTCGAGTGACGATGGTTGTTCAGGTGACACATCTTCTCCAGGTCGTTGATCTCGTCGTCTAGCTTCGTCCATTCCGGACTCCTTTCGAGGTCCTGGACGCGAGGGAGGTTGCTGTTTGGCATTTTCACTTCGGGGTCTTTCATTGTTCAAACACGAATTTCTTTATGGTTCCACTGTGATTTTTATCATGTTTAGTTGAATATAACTATGCAGAACTGTGGGAAGTCACGAAGAGTCCCGTCTTGAAATTTTTATTGCATAAAGTTCAAACTAAACATATTTGTATAGAAGGAATTCCGACAATTGTCGCAATTTTTTCAACTTACGGATCTTCAATTTCACTCTTATACTGCAAAAAATAGGGACTGTGTATAGGGACTGTGTGCATTTCATTCATGTGAACACGCGTGTGTCTCGAGAAGAAATTCTTCCTGAAATCGATACTCTTCCTTATGTTGTTCATGAGAATCATTCGAATAATGCGTTACACGGACTCGACGTAAAACAACTGGATCATTAGAGTAGGTGAAATCGTTCTATACGATAAAAAGTATGGCTCTTCCTCGTGAACGAACAATTCTACACAGCAGGCCAGGATGGGACTGCTAATTTGAATAGAATGCCAATTATGAGTGTGCAGCTTAACACCTTTCTCAAGGGGAGATATTTCGTCTCTGAGCGTAACGATGTAATCATGTTTCATTGCGATAACTGTTATGGGGAAAAGGAATAAAGAAACTATAGGACTTCTGCGGAAAGAGATTTCCGTTCTCGAATCATTTGGGTCACGTTAGGTTAGTTAAACAGAATTATGAGTTGTGTAGACACTAAATAAGAATCATCACAGTTATTTAAAAAACAGAGAAATTATATTTCTCGGATGAAAATCTCAGTTTTGAAATAATTATTCATTCAGGTCACATTAGGTTAACAGAACATGGTTTACCATTACATAGAAACGAATCTCAATTTAACTTTGCCGAAGTCTAATAACATCGACAAGGACGTTCTACAATATACATAGAATATGTATAATATTTCGAATCATTTTACTCAAATAACTGAGTGATATACAATAGTTTTTGTTGCATCGAAAAATTAAGTTTGTTTACAAATACAAAATTAAGATCATTCTCAACCAACGAATTCAACTATCGCTAAATTTAATATTTCGAATAATTTTACGGAAATAATTGAACAATGTATACATATAATATAATTCGTAGCATAGAATATTAAGCTATTTCGCGCAAATGCAATATTAATATTTGTTAACTGTTCCAGCGAAAATATGCAACTCGATGAATTTCTCGACCGACGAATTGAATTTCTAAAGAGAAACTTCAGTCCTGATTTATCTACAGTGCATCAGATTGAAAATTGCGGAATCATTCGCAAACGGAATTTAACAAAAATCAGAAGACACTACTTACCGTAGTGTTCACTACGTACCATCTCTAAATCTTAACTAAATGAAAAAAAAAAAAACTATCAAAAAATCTAAAAACATTGTGAAAGTAGACCGTCATTCTAGAAAGTTTTTCATTAAACTTGATAACTTAACAGTTACAAAACCTGACTATTTCATCGTAATGTGCTTTATACATATACATATATGTATACTATCCCTTCGTCCAAAATAAATTGTTTTCTTAGCAAATTCTAAAAGCATCCTAAAAATAAAGCGATTCGGTATTTAAAGTTTTGTTGAAGTTGTTCCAACTGTTAAAAAGTCTTTAAAATTATAAATGTGCTTTTTTTCCAATTGTTCCAACCAAGTAAACTAAATTGTTCTCTCGGCAATTATTTATAAAGACCGCGAAAGTAAATTGTTTTCGTAGTAATTATAAAAGCAAAAAAAAGATTGATTAATTTTGCCGAAATTGTTCTGTTTGTTAACAAGACTTTAATAATACGTAACGAATTCTAAGGACGCGATACTATTTCGTAACACGGTCTACTTTCAGTTTTCTTCGGTAATTGTCTTCCTGAAAGTTGCTCGACGAGTCTATTGTTAAAATGGAGAGCCTATACTAATCACTAATCACTAATCACTAATCACTAATCACTAATCACTAATCACTGATCAATAGACTGCGGAACTTTAATAAATATACATATGTATAGAGATCCGCAGTCTACCAATCAATTTTCATTCAGCTTTTTCGACTTTTACACGAACCTGTAAATTAGCGATACAAAAGGCTGGGTTGATTGTATCAATTATTAGTTTATTATCAACGCTGACGCTTCTTCTATTGTGCAATTAAGGATATTAATTAAAATCCTAGCCACCGGTTGCTCAACCAAAACAGACTTTCTATTCCCCTATCGTTGATTATCGCGCAATTAATTCTGCACTTGATCGAAAACAACTGGCCACGAAGTTTCTCCGCCGGAAAAGGGGTTCGTGATTATATCCGTCATCAAGTCGCACGTTTTTGTTTCTTAATTAGTGGACAGCGGAGTTTAGCCGTTTGCGGCAGAAGTGGATAATTGCAAAATTTCAAACAGTCAAGATTTTGGAAGAATTTAAAAATGCTGAAAATATTATATAATATTATATTATGTGAAATAGAAATGGAGAATCTTGTAAATATTCTTCTAAAAATTTAGGGAATGTCACTTTAGTACGTTTAGCACATACATACTAATACAAAATGTATACAGAAAATATAAAAATTGCACAAAAGAGCAAACAAATTAATTTTCTTTTTTTAAAACAATTGTTTCTAAAATCTAAAAAGTTTCTAGTCTTTAAACACAAGTGTTGCGACACGACGCGACGCGACGGCTCGTTACGTGCCATAATCTGACAAAAGGAGAACTTGGATATTTTCAAGTATGATAGAAGAAACCTAATATACATATGTCTGGCGCAAAACCGAAATAAAATTGTGACTCGTACACAAACTAAGAAGAAGAAAAGGGGCTGACGTAATAATTAATCATAAACGATGACACTGTTCATCGAAACAGTTGGTACATGCTGCGGATGACACACTGCGCATCGAACAACTCGAAACGTCGCGGTTGACGTTCGACGTCAACACGGTTATCTCGGAACACATTAAACACTTGAAAACGGAGGACAAGTCACGTTGCGCAATCGAGAAAAGGTGGTACACATCAACTATTTTCCACTATTTCCCAGTACTTTCCACTGTTTTCCACAATTTTACACCATTATTTTCCACAAGTGTTTACTATAATATTTTCCACACGTTTCTACTATTTTCCAGTATTATATCCCACATTTTTCTACCATGTCCCAGTACTTTCCACTATTTTCCATTATTCTATGGTATTTTGTTACTATTTTCCAGAGTGTAGCACATAGCCGCGTTTCGCTTTCGGCTAGCAAGAAACTCGGCGCCGTTTCGCGCCGCGGACTCCGCGAGAGCGGTTTCTGACAGCGTGGAACGCTTCGACGCGACTAGATCGCGAAATCTTGCGGCGCACGACGCGACGCGGTCAAGTATACTGGAAACGCGTCTAGCCGCGATCATCGGCTGATAAAGTTATCGCGTGTGCACGTTCAACTCGCCAGTCACAAACAACGGTTCTTCGTTCTTCCTCGCCGTTCCCCCTCCACTTTCCGAGCGATTCCTCCTTTCGATGCCCATCACCGTTTTCGCGGCAAACGCTCGAATCTCTACTCGCGTCTGTACTCGAATCAACTCTGTTCGAACGGAGCAATTGATCCATTACCTTGTTGCGTCGTACGATCTGTGTGTGTCGGACTGTTAAGCGAGCAATCAAGAGCGTAACACTAAATTCCCAGTAAATTTGTCCTTTGCGGAAATGCTGAGCTACGCGGATTCGCTCGGGAGTTATATTAATCTCGTCGCCATAGCGTTAAGCAACAATCCGTTATCGTTTATCAGCGTAGATTAGATAAGTTTGTAGACAATCGATATCGTAACGTGACTCACCAAGTTTTTCAACGTCAATGATTCTCAATGACGGTCACAGCTATATTTAGAGTTCAAGATTCCGTCAAGGTTCCGTTTACATGACCGTTGACCTTGCACCGTTTTCAGTGCACGTACGAGGAGCGTGTTATCTAGTATTTGGTCTCCGAACAAAGTCAGTTTCAGTTGTCTTTGTTTGTGCGTTCTTGGGAATTTATATGGGAAAGCGGCTATCGTTTCCGTTCTTTCTACACACATAATAATTCATAATAACAGCGATACCGTGTTTAGTTGACTTGAACAATTCAGAACTTGAAAGTCCCGAGGAGTCTCATCTTGAAATTTTTACTGCATCAAGTTCAAACTATACATATGTATAGAAGGAATTCCGACTAGAATCAGCTGCTAATATGTGCCATCCTGCCTGTCGCGATTTTTTTAACTTACGATCTTCGGCCTCTAACTATAATTAATCGATCTAAGAAATCTCACATCTTTCGATGTTTGTCGTTTCTTTCCGCGTTGATCGATTTCGATGAAATTTTCAAAGAATATGTGTAAACGATACGAATCTACAAAATCTATATCAAACTATTGTCCTAAATTTTTTAAAGATTTTTCGCATTATGAGATACCTGTTTGATAAAAATTCAGTAATGAGATAATGATTAAACCATTCTTCCCAATTTTTCCGATTTCTCGGATCTTGCTAACGAGTTTAAAAAGACTGAAACTCTCTCGAAAAATACAACTTTTAGTACACTCTTGAAAAGAATTAAGGGATCACTTATGCGTACCGAATTTTTCGGGTTCGCACAAGTGATCCCTTAATTCTTTTACTTCGTCTGCGATTCCGACAACTCGAAATTTCGTTAAAAAATTTTGGTCGCGTTGTACCGCAAACCAATTGTTCTAACTTTCGAAAACTTAACTGTCAAATCGCATGCTCGAATATTTAAAAAGCTTGGTTGATGGTCTTTTGAATAGTGTCGAACAGGAATATACATTGTATTACCATAGCATCGCGAGCTCTCGCATCATTTACGTGCGCGCTATGTATAATGATAATGTATACCATTGTGCTACTTTTTATTTTTCCGTACGAAATACTCCGATACAAAATGCTGCGTATCTCATAATCATGCTTCATTCATTGCAAAACAATCACTCCCCTTCCCCCACAACGTAAAAGATGGCATCTTAAATCATGCATAATGAGCAAATTTCATGCTCTGTTTCGTCGAACAGCAGTTACACTTCTCCCAAATAACTCGAGCGCTATCACGGAAGAAGGAAGACTGTTAAAGCTATGCGGTTTGATGGAAGTGTTTGATGGAGTGTTCTTGATGAACATTATTAAATAACATTTAGACCGTAGCTGAAATTATTTAGAATAATTCGACGTTAGCAAAGCTATATTAGACATATATCGTTACTGAAATCATTATTGAACAGAGCTGGGTGAAACAGTATTTTAAATAATAAATCATAAATAATCCTGTTTATCTAAAAGTAAGCGTACAACTTTAAAAAATAAAATAAGATATTTTATTTGAGATGCAGTAATTTTCGAAAATAAAATATTTCATTTGATGAAGTAATTTGTTGGAAATCAAATATTTTATTCGATACAGTAATTTCTTAAAAACAGTATTTGATTTTAAGATTGTTGAAATGAAAATATTTTATTTTCATAATTCTATATCTTATTAAAAGTACTATTTCCTTCGATCAAAATCAAAAATCTAAAATAGTAATTGTCAAACAGTATTTGAAATGATTTGTTTCGCCAAATAATGCCCACCTCTGCCGTCGTTCGTATTAATGAATAAAACTAATTAACAAAAAACAAAAAAAAGAAAACAAAAGACACATGATCAGCACGTAGCGTTACCTTGGCAGTCGTCTCTGTGATGTTGAGATTTTGGTGGCGGCGGGGGTGCGTTCGAGTATTCTATAGCCGAAAAAAAAGGAAAATAATAATAATTAGCCGCCCTACAATGAACAAATGAACGAAAATCACTAGTTGTTGCTAGTTGAACTGTCAACATTCGACAGAACGGAGGTTCGGTTAACGGAGGATGATCGCTCGGCCTCGATCGATATCGGTATCTCTGAACTCTCGAAAACACGATCTTGAAGAAACAATGAGACTTTTCAACATTTTTATTCCATGATCAATATTCATTCCATAAACATAGCGAATGAAAATAGAACTAGGCTGTTTTCCATTCGTATAGATCTCATTTTTCGATCTCTCAATTTATATATATATATATATATATATATATATATATATATATATATATATGTGTGTATATGATTGTGAGTTTATGAATTTATATGATTATGATTTATATAATTGGGATTATTTTATCTCTGTGAATTCTCTGCAAATGAAATGCTCTACTTGCGAACTGGCACCCGGTCCCGACTGTGTGATCAAACTTGCTCTAATGTAATAAGAAGATATGAAGAATAAATAAAACCTCGTTGAATACAAGGAGTGGAGGATATACCCCTCCCAAATCCCATCCCCCACTCGCAATTCAGACCTTGAAATGTGACGGTGGGTCTAGCCGTGTACGTTGGAATCGGCGAGCACCAGCTGTGCTTCTGTCTTAGGGGCGGGGCGGTCGCCGCCGGCGGTGGAGGGGGTGGTTGGTACCTAGACCTGGGTCGATGCTTATCCGGGTCGAACAGCTGAGTGGACGTCTCCTCCTTGACCCCATCCCTCAATCTCCCTATCCTCTTCTCCTGAAGCTCCACCTTCTTTTCAGTCTGGGGGCGTGGTCTACCAGCGAGATCGGGTGGAGAGGACAGCGATCGCATATTGTCCTTTCGATTGGGGTACCTATGAGCTACCCAGCGGCCAGCCAGGTATGGCGCAATATCCCTAAGCTCGTGGACATCCGGCGAAGAGGTGAACATTTCCCCCAAGATGGAAGTCTTGTGTCCGAACTCCTCGAACTTCCTCCTCATGCGCTCAACAGGCTTCCTCGCCTCGAGGTCCTCCTTCTCCGCCTTCCTGATTAACCCATTCGCAACATGCGAACCCATTGAGTCCTTCAGTTCGGCAGTCTTGCTGATTACGTCGATGTGAGGCATGTCCAGGTCCTCCCTCTTCAGTGTGACGCGGGGAATGGGCGGGGACTCGCCGCGCCTGCCCCTTCTGGCCTCGTACCGCCTCCTCAGCCAAGCCACGCCCCTCAAATCTCGAGCCCTTGACGTCCCCCGCTGGTCCAGCTTGCTGAAGAAACTCCGCGCCAGCTCGGGATCACTGCGAAACCTTTTGGGGGTCTGGGAGCCGCCTCTGGAGACGTCTTCGGCGCTCTCAAACTTCACGCGAAGCTTTTGTACCGCCCCGTTCCCGATGAGCCTCTGGTAGGCGCGCCAGTATTTTCCGGGATCCGGCGAGAAGCAACGCTGATAAACACTTTCCATGCTGCAAGACGAACTTGCGCGACGTGGGCTGACGCTTCGTGGCCTGTCGCGGTCGCGGGGCTGTCGCGAGACGCCATCTTGCTCGCTAGCGGTCCTCCCACCAGGCAGCACTGCGAACCTGGCCGATTGCACCTCGCCAAACAGTTCCTTTAGATCAGCGAAGCTCTGGGAGGAGGATAACCTCGGTAGATTTGCTCTTCTAGATCTGGCGTCGGTCTTGACATTCTCGAAGAACTCGATCTTTTTGGGGACCTGGGTGGTCGTCTTCTGGATTACTGTTTTCACGGAGGTGTCCGAGCTACCTGTGGTGCTATCTCGCTCGCTACCCGTGATGGCTGTCTTCTGGGGTAACGTGGTCGCCAAGGTGGACATCTTTGTACGAGGCAGCGGCATCGCCAGCAATGGCGGCTCTCTAGACCATGCCTCCAGCGCTTCCTCCACCCGCTGCCTGTCAATTGGACCCCTGTTGTTGGGCGTCAGGACCAGAAGGAAGTCGCTCTTCGGCTTTGAACCCTCGGTCTCTAGGGAATAGCTACTTCTGGGTGATCTGGAGTCTTCAGGGCTTTTCTTAGGGTCTTCAGGGCTCTTCATAGGGTCGCTAGGAGTCTTGTTAGGGTCTGGGTAGCAACTTGTGGGTGAACCGGAATCTTCAGGGCTTTTCTTAGGATCACTAGAAGTCTTCTTATGGTCGCTAGGACTCTTCATAGGGTCGCTAGGAGTCCTCCTAGGGTCTGGGTAGCAACTTCTGGGTGAACTGGCGTCTTCAGGGCTCTTCTTATGGTCTATAGGAAGCTTCTTAGGGTCAAGGTAGCAACTTTTGGGTGAACTAGATTCTCTAGGAGTCTTCAAAGGGTCGCTAGGAGTCTCTTTGAGGTCTGGGTAGCAGCTTCTGGGTGAACTGACTACTTCAGGGCTCTTCTTAGGGTCGCTAGGACTTTTCTTAGGGTCTTTAACTGTCTTCGTAGGATCTCCAGGAGTCTTCCTAGGGTCTCTAGCGTCTCCAGGAATCTTCTTAGGGTCTCCGGGGTCTCCACCGGTCTTCCTAAACTCTCTAGGACTCTTCAGGTTAGCCAACATGGACGCCACGCTGCCACGAGTCTCCTTAGGAGTCGTCGCCAGCCTCCTCTGGCTGACTCTATCCAGCACCTCCTTTCCCAGACTCACCGACAGCCTCTTCTTCTCTTCTTCACTCATGCGCACACCTTTCATTGAACTACCGCGTAGATCTTCTATAGTCTTCCTGGACTCCTGACACCTGGAAGGTGACTTGTAGTCGCTAGGACCCGGGTCTGACGCGATCATCGAATGACAGCGCACGTGGAGTGCCCTAACCTTATCAACAATTTTGTGACTGTGGTCCGGAACCACGATCTCATACTTCAAAAGAGGATCAAGATCTTCTAAATTAATTTTAGAGGACATCTGTTGAGATCCAGTACCGTGGATCTCGTTCTGCTGCCTCTTCATAGTTTCTATACCCCTCAAAAGAGGATTAGGGTCATCTATATCTACATTTTTTTTCCTGGTCTGTTGATCGGTACCATAAATCTCGTTCCCCTCCCTATTCAGGGAGGGGACCTCCACACCCTTCAAAAGAGGACCAGGAATGTCCACACCCGCCTTAAATTGCTTCTGCTGTTCGCTTCCGTAGATCTCGTTCAGCTGCCTCTTCAGGGTAGCCACCTGCTCCGCCGTCAAACTACTCCAGAACTTATTGCTGCCACCCAGGTTCCTCTGCAAGTCCTCCAGCCTGCTCCTCTGCTCCTCGTTCGCCCTCTTCTGGATCGAACTAGCCAGATTCACCACCGACCTTCCCCTCCACAGGTTCTTATATACATCTTCACCTTCTTTCCTCATCATCCACTCGGATTCCTCTCTCTGCAGCCTCTTCAAGTTCTCTTTCAAGTCCTCCACGGAGCGTTCCTTGCACTTCAGTCCCCAGTCGCCCTTCCACTTCATCTTCTCCACGTCCTTGGTGCTGAAGAGGAGGTCCTTGTCCCGTTGCACGGCCTTCAGCTTCCCGTAGAGCTTCAGCATCTCCGCCTCTGCCTTCTCCTGCGACCTAGCGATCCTCCAGCGGTCGTAATCGATCTCGTCTTCGCTCTTCAGCCTCAAGTCCCCCGAAGAGCACGTTCTCTCCAGCTGGCCCAGCCTCTCCAGGCTGCTGTAGAAGTCCTGTAGCTCCCTGTACCTCTCTGACCTCTTCTTCTCGTGCAGAAGACCCACTATGTATCGGTGATACTCTTCTCGATCCACCGGCAAAGTCATCAAGCTCACGGTCGAATTTAATACCCGAGACCTTCTCCGAAGCCCCTCCGCGCTCCTAGCTCTTGGAATCTCGTCTCTATCCATCTTCAGGGACCGTAGTCGTCGACAGACAGCTGATCCAGACCCTGGAGAGGACTCCGGAGATTCTAACTTTAGCGGAGGCTCGCTTAAACTTCTCTCCTTCATCTTCAGGTCCGCAATCGAGCTCCTAGAAGATCCAAAGTCCTCCTTCAGGGTTCGTAGACGTCGACTGACAGCTGATCTAGACCCTGAAGAGCACTCCTCTGAATCTAACTTCAGCGGTGGAGCGCTTAGACTCCTCTTCTTCTGGTCTGGACTCCTCAAGGTCCTAGAAAACCCAAAGTCGTCCAGTTTCGCAGCTGACCTGGACACCGAAGAGCACTCCTGGGATCCTGACTTCAGTGGTGGAGCACTTAGACTCCTCTTCTTCATCTTTAGGTCTGGACTCTTCAAGTTCCTTGATGATCCAAAGTCCTCCAGCTCCCAATCCCTGAATTTAGAGTTTGAAACTGAACGCTTCCCAGCCAGATAAACGCTCAGCGCCGGCTCCGAACCCTGAAGAGTCCTTCTGGCCGGTTCTAGTAGATCCTGGTAGATCCTGGCGCGTTCCTGGACTATGGATCGCCTGGGGACGCTCTTCACGATCGGCTTCAGGAATAGGTTCTGGAAGAACCTGTCCTTCACCACGTTTTTTCCAACGTTGGGCTCTTCGTTTTCGATATTCTCCCTCTTCAGGCTCGAGTACTTCATCTCCGAAGACATCCTATCCCTCTTCTTGGTCGGATTCACCTTCTTCTTGGTCGGATTTATCTGGATCGTCTCTGGCTTGCGCGTTATAGATCTAACTATAGTTTGGGGCCTCTGTGGACTCAGTTTAGGGGGTTGTCTAGCTCTCTTCGGGTCAGCTAGCCCTGAAGAGGACTTCAATGGAGACAAGGTCGACGTCTTCGTCGTTGGAAACGCTTCTGCTGGTTTTTTCATCACTTTAGGACATCTTGAAATCACCACAGTCTTCGGGGACTTGCCTTCCAGGGTCCTCGAAGCGGAAAGAACTGATCCTCTGGTTGTTGAAGAAGCCTTCTCAGTCGGTTCGCCGAACTTTACAAGCCTTTTGCTAGACAGACGCGTCCTTGAACCTTGAAACGCGTCGCTCTTCAAGCAAACTTCGGGTTTTTTTGACCCTGAAGAGAGTCTTGACCCGGAAGACAATCCTGAAGAAACTCTCGACCCCGAAGAAAGCCCTGAAGATAACCCTGAAGACAATCTCGACCCTGAAGACAACCCTGAAGAAAGTCTCGACCCTGAAGGAAACCCTGAAGAACCGACCTTGCACCTTTCTACATTTAGAGGAACGTTTATAGCCTTGTCAACGGAGAAACACTGCTTGTGCCTAGTTCTGAAATTAGTGTCCTTGAGCTGCTGCTTCGTGTACATCTTCAGGGTCTTGTTGTGTCGCGAAGACTGTCTTCGGGGTGGAGATGGAGGTTTTAATTCAGCTCTGTAGCCATTCATTTTTCTAGTCGAACCCTGAAGAACGGAGGTGGTTCTTCTGGTAGTCCTTGAAGAGGTTGTTGTTGTACTTGAAGAGGACTTCCGGTGAACGCGTATTCGCGTCAACGTGGACGACACGGGGAAATACTCGATGACCGTGTTGTCTGTGGACAAAGTTTTCAGTTCGTAGGATCGCGCGGACACCCTGAAGAACCCGCTCACCAAAAGATAGTCCTTGAGTTTCAAGGTTAGTGTTGCTGAGTTTTGTTCGGCGCGGTGTGAAGGTTGGAGAGTTTGTTCCTCTTGCTGGTGGTAGCTGCTGGTGCATCGTTTCGAGAGGTTTAAGCGGAATTCAAAATTAGATACCAATATCGATAGATACCGAGGCGAGCGGTGCTGTGTGTCAAGTGAACTGATAAGAAATTTGAGGCTGCGAAAATGGAAGCTGGACTAGCCGAAATTGTAAGCAGTGTTGGAGACGGATAAAATCATGTTTTGTAGATGTAATTAACGCAATATAAAAGTTTCATTAAAATTGGTGCATGTCGTTTAAGCTGCATGTCGCGTGCGCAAGAGAAGAATTCCATAAAACGACGACGTTCATGCACAGACTCGACGAACTCCGGCGAAAGTTAGTATACTCACACGGAATACGGCAACAAACGAGGCAAAAAAACGAGCAATTCATGACGAGCAATATTGAATACGCACACATGCCTTTTCGCGTGAGATCAAACAACACCAATATATGTATAAAAGAGAGAAAATGAAACTTGGCTGAAAACTTTTAGAGAATATTTTTAAAAGATTAAAGAATAAAGAAGAATACGTTGCAATTTGCATTCACGGTTACTCACCCTTTGGCCGTTCTGGGGCTGGTTTTCGGAGTCCATGGAGGGGAACGTCTCCGCCACTTTGCACGGTTTTGTACGCCAATCGTTGCTCGAATTGACTGAGAGGACTGATGTCCTCCTTTCGACGAAACACCAGCGTCGAGTCGCTTTCGTAGCCGGACTCTTTGAGAGCACTGCGAAGAAATGGTAATGTTTCTCAGTGTTTCATTTCTTTTCTACAATGTTATCAAACGTTATCAAAAAGCAAAATATATACATAAGTACTCACTGTGTCATATACGGTTTCACTGGGCGGGTGTCACGTTGGTCGAACGGCTAGAAACAGAAGAGAGGAAAAACATTATTCGGCGAATTTTACATAGGTTTCTCGCATCGCTGTGTGGATCATGCGTTCGAGTCGAGTTGATACGACAGTGGAGACACAATTCAAAAGAAAAAGAAGGAGAAGAGGAAGAGTATTTTCATTACAGTATTTTCACGATTAATCGATGCTGTATCCAGAAAACATGCGACATTCGGCTATGCTAAGCTTTGGGAGTCACCAACGAAAGACAAAGTGAATGCAGTTTGGACAAAATGGCTGACACAGAAGACAGAAGAATAACAGAACGAGAGAGGTTGTGTACATTTGTGTATATGTATATGTGTGTTTGTGAACATCGATAGCGAGAAGAGAAAGACAGAAACTACACAAAATTTAATTATGTTTGTATATGTATACACCACATCTGATAGAGAAGAGAGAACGACGAAGAAAATAAAGCGAAAAGAAGAGAGAAGAATAATATATATACACTGTTGGAGTCAGTATGCTGGAAAGTTCTGTCGTAGATTATATTGGAACGAGTAGATTGTGGATTTTATTTATGACTAGAATGAGTAGGTGGGATTTATTGTATCTTTTCATCTATAGATAGACTACATCAGTCAGCATCTGGATTAGGCTACACACGTATTATGCTCTGTTCCATCTGTTCTGCTCAACAAAAAGTTATGAAAAAATTCATGAACATTCTACTTAATAGCATACATACATGACTGTGAATTATTTCAGAATTTTTCGTTGCGAAATCAATTTTTTAAAAATCCGGATACATAAAATTGTCGATTTGTCGGTCCTCTGAAGACTCACGGATTTTTTTAAAAATCAACTTTGCAACCAAAAATTCTGAAATAATTCACAGTGATGCGTGTCATCGCGTAGAACATTCCTGAATTTTTTCATAATGTTTCGTTGGCCAGAGCCGAAGAAACAGAGCATAATCCATAAAACCGTGTCCACACCTATAACTCGTCTGGTGGTAGGAGTACCAACATAAAACAGAGTGTTCCCTTTGTCATCCCTAACCTTATGATCCACCCTAAAATCAATTCGGGATCATTCTCCATCAAATCAATCGAATTGAATGACATTGCTCATCACAAAATCCCCGAACAGAACAGAACTTTCCTTTGAAACCGACCCAACCAGACCGCTAGAGTCACCAACATCATCGTGCAGGCTACAAGACGATGATTCCGCCTCTAACCCGTGAAGCGTGTCCAGCGAGAAGAGAAGATTTGTTGGCAAGCGGTGACGGAATCATAGGATGATTGTTGCTAGAGATAGAAGAGGACGTAGAAGAAGAAGATGGCGAGACGCGATGATGATGATGATGATGATGGTGATGATGATGTTGATGACGATGCTCATTGCCGCTCGACTGAAGTATAGTTGATCTGTCATGGATCGGCGAGTTCGATCGGTGCAAGCATCGATCCGGAAGCACGAAGCTCTTAGATCTTCCTTCCAGCATGCCAGCGTGCCAACTGCAGTCGGCAGCCCGATCTAGAGGTTGCTGGATCCGATCTATCCAGGGATCTTCCTTGCCGGTGTCGCATTTACGATCGAGAAGCTTCCGTGAATGGTCGAGCAACGCAGCGCTGTTGCTCGACCATTGTCTCGTTTCTGGTTTAGCATGACGGAGACCGGCGTGGGAGGATTCCTCAACGGTTGGACGAGATTTAGGGACCACCTCGAGGGTTTTCGAGCTGCTGACCGCTGGTGCCCTTACGTTCTCGCTGAGACCGCGATAGATCAGCTGCCCATTCCGAAACTCCTCCAACCCCGTACCCTGAGGATGTCCATTCTCGTTCAACCACTGTCCGGTCGTTTAGTGTTGGTTCAGCGTGGTAGATCATCGCCCACAGAACCAGGATGGACAGCGAAGGTGCACAAGATACGCAAACGGCAAAGATACGAACGCAAACACACGGACATCGATCAAAGTGTACAATACCTCGAAATGGCTCGCGAAATAATGATTGTGGAATCGTGTCTCGAGAATATCTCCGAAACTATTGACCGTGTTGAAAAATGTGTTAGACAAAACCTGTAGCCTGTAGATCCGGTCAGGCTGCGTCTTTTATGTCATATTACATTTTTCGAAAAAATTGAGAAACTATTGAAATTATTAGTTCAATGCTTATTAAATAGTTTTTCTCGAATATTTTTGAAACTATTTGCCGCATCGTGAAATATGTCGGACATAACCTGTAGATCTGAACAACCTGCGTCTGTTATGTGCTATTACTTTTTTTCGTAGAGCGAACGGTTTTTGAAAAAATTGAGAAAAATGTCACTGACTTACTATATGTATCAGTTATCTCGCCCGGCCGACCCGCAACAAATATTATCCTCGATTTTCTCGAAAACTGTGTGTTCTACGAAAAAAGTAACAAGACATAAAAGGCGCATCCCGTCCAGATCTACAGGTTTTGTTTAACACATTTTTCAACGCGGTAGATAATTTAGAAGATATTCGACAAAAACGATTTTAGCCACCCCAGTGGATACCATATATGGTTCGCTATGAAGAAGTTGGACAGGTCTGCTGTAGAATACACAATAGCACTGTACACCATCATTTAGTGCAAACACTTGTTAGAGTTCATTACCAAAAGCTATGAAAATGACTTAGCATAAGTACCGCAAATCATTAAGAGGTATTATACGTTTACGATGAATTAATCATGAAGTTAAAGAATCCGTAAAGTGAGTGAGTGAAAGAGGGTCATATATTTTCGAAATCTGTAGATAGAGTTTGTAACTGAAACTGATTAGATATACAGTTAGGAGCATAACTGATTCCACACACCTTTTAAATCAGAATAACTTGTTTATGAATGGAACAAACGACTTCGATTCATCATAAAAAGTGGTTAAAGTGCCAGTTATAGGCCAAAAATCATGAAAAATTGCAACTTTTACCACTTTTCGTCGTTTAGAATTCGTAAACCAATTAACCAATTTCGATGAAATTTTCAGAACGTATATAATTTATACGAGTTTACGAAATATATCTTTGAAATTTTCAATATTGGCCCAGCTAAGAAAGTTGTCAAAATCAATTTTTACCACTGTTTTTCACAATTCCAATGAAATGCATTTCTTCAACATTTTCATTAGACGTCATTTACTAAACTAATCCTAGCCTTACAGAGAAATTGAAGTGGTTTGGTCTATTGATAAAAAAGTGATTCTGATTTAAAGAGTGAGTGTGTGTGTGTGTGTGTGTGTGTGTGTGATCAGTTATGATCCTAACTGTATAGTACTACTGAACCGTCTTATCGATACGTATACTGATTAACATGAAAACAAAATAAAACCTCTCATGATCAATGTTGCTACAGGAACGCTGACCGCAGCGGCTAACCAAACAGAAATTAGAAACTATTAGGGACTTTATTTGATTGTTAGCGACATCATGAATCATTTGCGCATTGTTCACCTGTTTCGCGTGTTTCTTATGAACATTAATTCACCAAAAATTTTCCTTACACCCTGCACTGTATTTCATATTTTATGTACTTTCAGTACTTTGCATTGCATTTTGTGCGAAAAAATTTGGAGAAATCATGATAAAGTTAAATTTAATTATATAAATAAATCATGTCTAATATGACCTGATTTCCTTAATTTGTCTTGTAATTTATCTTGTTTTTGTAATATTGATTTTAATTATTTTTAATATGACCTGGTTTCCTTAAATTATTTATCTTGTATGTATTATATCATATATAAATACTATTGATTTGTTTAAGGACGACCGAACGGATTGAAATTCTTTTTCGACATTGAATATTATAATTCTTAGATTTAATGAAATTAGCCAATGATTGTATTATATTGGCTAATTTGTAAAAAAGACGGAGAAAAGGAGCAAGACACAGGATGGAGAAGTGTACATAGAGGAGAAAATTAAATAGTTTAGAATAATTACGAGTATGTATGTGAAAAAATGCATACCCCGTCAAATATGTCCATGACCTCGTCCCACCACTAGAAACACAGAATTAATAAGGCGTTAATACATGCGCTAATTAAGTATGAGGTTACAATGACATCGAACAGAAAACGAAATAACTGAATGGTTAAACGTTTTCGGTGAATACTTCCTATCTAAATTTTTCTTGTTATCGAAGAATCTTTCAGGGTAAATTATTGTTTAGAATGGAAGAATTTAAAAAATTTGATTATTGCTGGCAGAAAGATTGCGATCGCTGAATATATGTATTTGAAAAATGGAATGCTACTTTAAGAATTTTCGAAATTCAAAAATACAGTAAAGTCCCATTTTAAGTGAATCTTCGGTTCTGTGTTGCGACATAGATCGGGACATCGGAACCACGGTGCATTATACAGGTGTGCAGACTTAGCATCTCTGTAACGTTGACGTTTTGTGATAGATGGGTAATAATTCTCTGACCATGCGCTGTCTGGCGGCGGTCAGAGAATTACTATCCATCTATCACAGTTTTCTGAGGGATGTCGACACACCTGTATAATGCACCGTGATCGGGACAGTATGTAAACATGGAACGCGCGACAAAAAATAGTGTATCGGTGAGACAATATTATTAAAAATTAATCGTACCCAATCTCCAACAGCAACGTACCAAAATAATACATGCTTGAAACCTTGAAGAAGCGAGTTTTTCATTAGATGGAAAGCGAAATCAATAGAAGTGAAAAAGACTAGAGAAGCAGCGCTACTGAAGCGAACCAAAAACCGAGGTTAAGTGAAGTCGAGAAATGATGAGAGTAAATGTCCCGTCGAGGAGCGTCGAGAAACGATTCCGCCAAGGAAAGAAGCTTCGATAGAAACGAAGAGAACGACAGCGGTTGCTTCGTAAATTGATTTCAATCGTTCGGATTGATCGTTACCTTCCTTCTGGTCCGTGTGACAAAAGTCGGCTAGAAGCAAAGCCATGTCGAAATTGATAGCTGAATGGAATATATACCGAGTGGTCCAAACAACTTGGACCGCATTGAACATTTCAGTTATCTCTTTAAAAAATTTTGTGTACAGACGAATTCCTGAGGTCGATTAGATTAACTTTTTCCTTTACGAAAATCCTCTCCGAGGCTCCGTTAGCGAGTTATTCGCGAAAAACGTGGTCGAATCAGACGCCACCTGGCCACGCCTTCCGGCCACGCCCAGCGCTCCGCGTTTCTCGTTGATAACTCCGTAACGGAGCCTCGGAGAGCAATTTTTGCAACGGAAAAAATTCCTTCAAATGACCTCGGCTATTGTCCAAATTAACTTTATAATTTTGAAAAATATAAACAAATTCTTTTTCGAGTGGTTATATTTCATTTAGGATATACAATTGTTGATGGTGGCGTCAACAAATGAGCGATTTGAAACAACTTAAGTATACCAGAAGTTGTCGAAATTATTGAATCACCCTGTATACTGGAGCGATAGTTTGGAGCGATTCGATTTCTTCGTGATTCTAGTGAATTCTTGGAGAAAAATGGATTTACAAAGTGGAGAGACGGTTAGTTTGCCGAGAAATTTAATTGGTTACCTCCTTGGCTTCCTTCTCGGCGATTGATGATCGTCCTGGCTCGTAGTCCTCGATTCGTCCTGGTTGATTTTTGTAAATGTCTGTACTGTACTTCAGCGCTCCATTCCTGAAGAGTTACAAATGTCATTGACAATACGTGTCAAGGTCAAAGTTACCCGGACTCATATCTAATCATTGATATAAAATTATTGTGTACACTTTTCAAATTCAAATTGAAATTGCAATTTCTTAAAATGAACATTCTCTAGACCTTAATTACAAGGTACAGAATCCAAGTAAAAACTGACTTATAGTATTGTATATATATATATATATATGTGTGTGTGTGTGTGTGTGTGTCAAATTGACAGCAAAATTATGCAAATAAGCAAAATTTTATATATATATATATAATTTATTATACATATTAGACAAAGGTGTGTCGTACTTTCTGGGCATAGTAGACGTGGTGAAGTCATGTTCTTTGTGTCGCAGTCGTCGATGGCTGTCAATCGTTGCAGAACGCTCCGAATACAGGCGATGTTCCGGTTCACTTAAATATCCACTTCCGTAGCCGTACCTGGTTCCTGCAAACAATGGAATCACAATTTACTACAGACGGTATAGATTTACACACTTGAACATGTTAAGCCTAACCCATCACCAAGAAATTATAAATAGCTATTATACAAAACTCTCTTATTGTTTATAATTAATTGTCTAAAAAAAACATTATATCTAGAATTTAAAAATTTGTCCCTAATACAATTATCTTAATACTATATTATCTTAATATTAAATGAAAGAGAAAAGAAGAATCATCCAATTTTTGCAACAATGTAATTAATTAATTGTCTAAAAAATAAAATTATATTTACAATTTAAAAATCTGTCCCTAATACAATTATCTTAAAATTAAATGAGAAAGGTGAGGAGAATCATCCAATTTTTGCAACAAAGTCATACAATTTGTTATGTGGATAATTTCAGAGCAGATTGAATCATGCAATGGAATAGGATTCGTGTAAGAATCGCTGTTGTGTCACAATCATTTCGAAAAAAGCTGCAATGGACATTGAGTGTTAATGAAAAATAAAGGATGGTATTATTATATAACGAATTGTTTATTGGTTACTTTCACGCATTAACAATTAGTTACAATCTAAGCTGCATTATTCAGTTAGTTCGTTTGCTATTGCTATTTTTGTAGCACGACGCGTGTATGTATTCACCTCTTCTTGGTTTGTAACGAATGGTTACGTAATCATCTGAAAATTAGATTCAAAATCAATCCTGTGATCATCCTCTCTTACCGTTAAATACTATTCTACAATCTACGACAATTAAGCCAGTAATTTACTATTGTTTCCTTGATGAACTACTCGGCTGTTGGCAACAACTCCCTTCTCTGTAATTAACAATTCACAAAGATGCTTAAACAATCGAGAAATCCCAGTTTCCATCCACAGAACGTTTTTGTTTTGTTGTTGTTTTAGTCAGTAATTTGTTTTGCCATGGCAAATTTCGAGCAGTTTGCAGCAGATCTACAGCAGGTGTTTGATACATCGGTGATTTTAGTGACTTACTGGGAAATTTAGCATAATTGCGTTATATTAAAGTTATATATGCAATGTATATTAACGATATAAATTGTTTGTTTAGAGAAAGGAGTTTCGATCAAGAAAAACGAGCAGGCTTCCAGTGAAACAAATAAATGCTGACTCAGGAAGAAATAGTTAACTACTGGTATCCATATATATATGTATATAAATTCTGTATTAATTGTATAAGATAATTACTAAAATGTATCACTGCATTGTAATGTACACTAATGTCCCATTCTAAGTCCGGAAAATTTTTTTCGAAGCCACAAAAAAATAGTGTCTCGTTCCGATCTATGTCACAACACAACAGAACGGATAATTGACTTAGAGTGGGACATTACTGTATTCGAATTTGAATGTAGTCGACGGTTTCGTGGAATAAAAACTACGTACAGAAACTTACCGTTTCTGTCTGCGCGGTGTAACGAGTCGTACATTTTCTTGTACCATTTCGTTTGGTTAGTCTCCTTCACTTCCTAAAACGTTTTCACCGAATCAGACAATGGAAGTGTAACACCGTTGATTCTACTTGATTCGAACGTCGAGATTTTCTTCACTCGAATTTTCGTCAACGTAAAAGCGAAATTATGGAGCGTACAGGGTGGATCGTTCATTTTCCTAAATCTAATTTCATTTCAACCCTTAACGGAATCCGTCTCGTCCATGATTTTTTGATTTTACCCCACAATCGATTGGCATACATTTGAGTGCTATAAAATCCTATAATTTGAGCGTGTAAAATATAGTTCACTTCCGGATGTATTTTAGAAAATGATAAAGCGCCACAAATTCAATCCAGTCATAATTAAACACCAAACAAATATAAGTATGGTTGTATGAGAATACTTGCGAGAAATTCTAGAGCTGTCGTAACGTCAACACGCTGCATCACGAACGCACTATATCAGATCTGCTCTATCACTGAATTCTCTAGCACCACCGATCAAGACAAACAGAACACCCTATATAGAACCATAATCCGCCGAAACTGACTCACGAAAAAACAATTGTGTCATCGTTCGGCATCGCGTCCTCGGAATGAAATTAAACTCGAGCAAACTCTAATTGCGTGACGCAAAGGACGTTCTGTTATTTTCGCAGCGGGAGAATGGAAATAGACCTCGCGTCCAACAATATCGATTCGACTGAAAAGTTCGATATGTTCGACCTACCGATCTTAGGACAAGGGGAACACCCTCCTTGGTGGTCGGGCCGATCCCCTCGAACTTTCGAGGACCCAAATCGGCCATCTTCTTCGGCGGTTCGTTTTCCGTTTCCGGCTCGCTCTCGTACTCTTTCTTCACGGTGTAGACTGAGCGGACATCAGTTGAATTTCACAAATCGGTTAACACTCGCGAACTCAGAATTTGTGGATTAACATTGTACAAAATGAAACGGTGCTACTAGATAGATAGATAGATAGATAGATAGATAGATAGAGAGAGAGAGAGAGAGAGAGAGAGAGAGAGAGAGATTTGTCACGTGCGGAACCACGGTGAGATTACAGACACGAATGTGGTTACACTTTAACGGTGTTGCATGTTGCGTATTATTGACAAAAACGGCGACGATCGGAAATTCTACTCACTTATCTCGCCGGGACTGATCAACGGCTTGTCGTCGCTCAGCGGACGCTTCGCAGTTTCACATTCGTCCAAGTAGGCCGCTCCTTTCGGTAACTGTCCCTCTAAAATGAATAGAAGTATGAGATTGAGAAGTTTAGGTGAACTTCAGTTGAGGGGACCAGAAATTTTTTCCTTTTTCTTATGTAGTCCTGTAGAGTTTGGCAAGAGAATTCCGAAAATCCAAGTTTCAATGTTAGGTATTCACTAGTTCAAAAGTTATGAGTTCGGATAATCGAGGTTCTAGTGAATCGTGAATTGCCATGAGTAAATGAACCGCGAATTATGTCGTGTTTGGATTCATTTTAATCGGAGAAATGTCACGAGTATGTTGGCAACAGTTCCAATTAAAAAAGAAAAAAATTGATCGAAAACAAAAAAGTGTTACTCTTCGAGACAAAAATGCGTTTAAGATAGAAGTAGCATGAGCGATAAATCAAACCACGTGTTAAAAGGAAAATATCCCTAATCCGAAAGATTACCTCGAGCTTTCTGCAGTAATGTGATTGTCGGATTCTGAGCACGGGGCAAACGAGGTGTCGAGACCAGAGAGTTTAATCCTTGCGACGGAGCCGAGTGAGAATTAACGATTCGAGAGCTACTGCTGTCATAACTACTAGTTTCCGTTGTTTCCCTTATCCCTACTTTTTCCCAAGGGGGCGGTGCTTCCCCTGTCACCTGAAAACACATTGAAAAATGTTATTCTAATTGTACCACGAAAATCTGTAAGAGCGTAATTGAAAAACTGTAGAATCGATTGTTGCAGAATGGATTTTTAAAAAATTTAAGAAGGGTAAAATTGTGATAGGATTCCCATCCTCGCTATCCGAGTTACATTATGCTCTATTTCTTCTGTTCTGCTCAACAAAAAATTACGAAAAAATTCAGGATCATTCTACCTAATGCCGCTCATAACGGTGAATTATTTCAGAATTTTTGGTTGCAGAATCGATTTTTAAAAAAGTTAAGAAGGTAGAATGTTGATGAATTTTTTCGTAATTCTTTGTTCTGTAGAACCGAAGAAATAGCTACCCTTGTGGTGTGGGGGTACCAACTTGAAACTTGCCTCTGAAAACAGAGGGTTTTCCTTGGGAAGCCTATCGTTTAGTGTTAATCTTGTAAGATTTATGGAACAGATGGTTAAATTACTTCCTGTTGTGTTAACTTTTTCCGGCTTAAGACGGGGCTCTGGAATTGCACCGGTCGAAATTCTTTCTTTTCTGGAACGGGACTGGTATTAGCGCTGGATGGTGTCCAGACTGGAGGGATTCCAGTATCCTTCTCGGAGTCTTTTCCGTCGGGGCTTCTTTCCTTCCGCGGCGGTGGTGGCTCGCTTCCAGGCGACCAAACACCTAACAATCAAAATTTACATTTTTAGATTCGCGCGCGATTTTGTTAGATTTAGATTATTAGAATCTAATTTAATTAAATGTCAATCCACAAACTAACGTTTCCAATTACTTTACATATAATCTAATTATTAGATTATAGGTGGATTGATATATTTCGATGACCTAGGGTTAGTACTTTTATACGCTGGATAATAGAAAGGATTGTGGTTTATTTAAAAAAAATTTGATTCCATTCAAGAACAAAGTGCAATTGCAGCTGGCTGGTGCATCCATGCATCCCCATGAAAAATAAGCTCATAGGGAATTAGGTAGTATTACTTGATCCCAGTACATGTCGCGCATAATAGTTTTTGCCATAATTGCATAAAACCGCAGCCTCTGATAGCCGAATTCAGCCGATTTATGTATGTTGAAGTAAACAACGCTGAAGCGGAACCGAAAAAAGACGCGATAGGGTCTTTGTACCGAAGGAAACACGTGAATTCGTCGAGATCGAGCCAAAATCAACACAGACTTGCTAATCTTGGCTGCGTGGGTGGATTATATACAGAACCGCCCCTTCCTCGAGGATTTCTCGGCTGATTACGTCAACAGATCCCAGAAAATCGTCGGAACAGTGTGCAAAGGAAACATCGATTGTAGATTCTACATTATTACAGATTAACGCACATTTCATTCATTAAATGGCTTCGTTCTGTTCGCAGAAATACCTTTTCAAATCAATTTCATTCTTTTCATCAATTTCAAATCAATATTTCAATCTTTTCTATATCATTTTCAACCTTTTGAAAGTCAATCTCAACCTTTTTCAAATCAATTTCAACCTTTTTCAAATCAATTTCAACCTTTTTCAAATCAATTTCAACCTTTTACAAATCAATTTTAACCTATTGCAAATCAGTTTACCTTTTGCAAATCAATTTCAACCTTTTCCGAATCTATTGTGAGATGGAGGGCAAACCCTGTAACTCAAATGTTGAATATCTTAACAATTGATTTACATTTGATTTGATTAGTTTTTGCGAAAACTTACTTAAAAATATTCTATTTGGAAATTTGATTGAGATTGATTTGCAAAAGGGTCAAGTTGGAGTACAAAATCTATAGGTGCATTCTCGATTTACAAAAAGCGACGAAGATGATATTGTTGTTCGGTAAGAAACATTGTCACGCCGCGCCGCGTTAACGTTACCCAATTCCTCGAGCATATTCTAACGTGCATCACTTTCGAAAATTAACATCGCGTTGAACGTCTTTTGCTCCAGAAAGCTAACTGGGCATCGTATTCTGGTAACCGTCGACAATTACAATTAGAGGTACCTTAATATCGACGCCCACGAAAATCTAATTTTAAAATGTTCAACTGAAGCTCCGTTTCCTGTTCTCATGCAATGTATAAATAGTCGTTGAATAATGTTTCATTTTCACGTTTCTATAGGTATCACCGGACGGCTGTTACCGTCGCTCGTTAAAACAAGTTACATTTAACGCAAAACATTGATGGAAAAATTTGTAACTTTTAATTCAGCTCTGCTTGAAATAATTAAAGTCTCGAAATAAAATTAATAAAGTTGAAAAGTAATTCGTGTTTAACGTAGAAACGTGGAGGACAAATGTATAAATAAACGTCGAAATAAAATTACTGAAATTGAAGAGTACGCGTGTGAAATTGACGTGTACTGTGTTTACATCGCATTTAGTACAAGTAGAATTTATCAGGTTGGGTCACGGTAATATTCGAACGCGTGCGTCATTGTTTATCACCATTCGTCATTTATCTGGTATTAGTATCTGATTAAACTGCTTTTGACTGTAATAACATTTTTCAGTTATTTCACAGCGAACAGTTATGTTAGTATTATATTTTTAATCATTAACGCTAAATGTTAGAACGTTATATTACTCTTGATTACCATGGAAAATATACTTGTCATATTAATATTACACCTATACATATTAACGTACATTAATATTCAATATGCATTAATATTGTATGTATATTAATATTTGCTATGCCTTATAATATGCACGTCTTATAATTGATTCATACCATTGAAAGAGATATTATATTATATATATATATATATATATATATATATATATATAATATTTCGTTAAAAATATTATTAAAAAGAAAATATATCTAAATATACAAATTGTTTTACTGCATTGTAATATTAATGCATAAAGGTACACGTGTTAATCACTCCAAACTGAACAAATGATGAGATCACTGTCACCGGCAGGATGTTTCATTTACGCATAGGTCACCTATACATTCTTCTAACAATAAGAATAAATGTATGTACCACATTAATATGCAATCCGTATTGTTTCCTCTGACTATTATAAGATCGTACGTAGTTAATGTTAGTACACAAGATGTTCCGTTATACAGCTCCAGTTAAATAGTAAGTGATAAACTACACTACTACGCTGTAAGAGACAGGGTGTCCCAAAAATGTTGCATTTCCTTGTAAGGGATGATTCTTGACGTAATTCGATGCAACTTTTTCCTTTGCAAAAATGTTCTCCGTCGCTTCTTTCAGGAGTTACTAACGAAAAAGTAGCTAGGTGGCGTTTGATTGGTTCGTGTTTTTCATTTATACTTCGTTAACGAAGCCTCGGAGAACATTTTCGTAAATTGGAAAAAGTTGCTCCAAATCACGTCAAGAATCATCCCGTACAAGGAAATTCAACGATTTTACAACATTTATGATGTAACAATAAATAAATACATGTAACACCTGGTTTAGCACTCCAGACAAAATCTTTTATTAATGATCTATTAATTATTATTTATCTGTCTTTAAACGGCCGCACAAAGGTACAAAAACCATTCCGTTAATGTCAAATGTCACACAGCGCGTTTGCAACTGTACCTGGTGTCGCGGACGAAGCTTTAAAAGTGGGGGCGAACATAACGTTCTCTGAAATCACAAAAATTAGTTTATGGGCTTGACCAGCTCTGCACGATAATAAAATGTTAATACATAAAGATATAAACCATAAGAAACTTTCCTAAACGGTATACGAGCTAACAAAATTCTTGCTATGATACTGTGCTACATACAGGGTGTCCCAAACGTGTCGGTCTTGAAAATCAGAACACTATCAGAACTATTCCCCCACGCTTCCGCCGCGGCACGAACACGTGACGCGCTCCGCCTCTGCGTCACAGTGTCACGTGACCACTCCGCTACTGTCAGTGACGTGTACCGTAGCAGCACAGTGATTGGCCCGCGGTTTTCGTTAATAACTGCTGAACGAAGCGACGTGGAACATTTTCGCGAAGGGAAAAATTGCTTCAAGTAACCTCAGGCATCGTCCTACTTAAGGAAGTACATCATTTTTGAAACAGCCTGTATAAAGCTCGCATTCAAATAAAGTCTTAAAGGTCCATAACCCTACATTTTTCACCGTGGAAAGCTGAGACGCCGCTTTAATCTCAAGTCACGATAGGAGCCGCGTTAAATTGCGTCTTTCTGAGACCGCAGCAGACCATTAATAGGGAAGCGAACTTGATGAGCTTGCAATGAAAAGCGGAGAAGTCGCCAAGGTTAGGTTAGACTGTCTGCCACGTCTACGGAAATACCGTTTACTTGACTTTAATAATGCAGTACTAGAAAGTCCCGACAGCCCCATCTTGAAATTTTTATTGCATCAAGTTCAAACTATATACATAGAAGGAATTCTGACAAGAATTAGCTGCTAATACGTGTTACTCTGCCTGTCGCAATTTTTTTTAAGTTACTTCGATCGTTTCCGTCGATTATGCGAGCGTTTCTTTTATACGTAGGAATATTTTCGTCCGCCGACGCGGATCTATATTGCAATTTCGTGCGATTTATAGTGCGGTAACGCGACACCTTTATGTAATCGAGATATGGCTAGCCAACCGTTTTATGTTTTCCACGGATCATCTGGCTTTCATGTATGTATTTCAGTATTTTGCACAAAGCATAATTCATTAAAGCCGATAATCCCGGCGACAAAAGAAATATAAAAATAGTATCAGACACTTCTAGTCTTAGGTACTTCTCAAATGACAACCTGTTGAACCATATGTGTATGTATAGTAATACTGTAAGCGACGCTCAGAGTGACCAATTTTCAGTATAGCTTAATATTTCATAAAATTTCAGTAAAATCACTAATTTTATGCTTCAATTCAGAACACATTCACTTAATAGCTATTAATCACTTCCTGGTATGTCTCTATCGTTTCTTTAACTGTTAATATGAACAAGTGAATAATGATTATTTTCCATTCAGAACTGTGTTGAACCACATTTTATCGTAATTTTTCTCAAATTTTAACCTACTGAATCTTGTTGTTAAACAATACCACGGTTGCCAACGATGTGAATAGTAAATGTTACCATCGGTCCTTTGTTAAAATTTAAAACTCTGTTAAGACTCTGTTAAATTCGTTATTTCCTTTAGCTCGTACGCGATTGGTTTACAATTATCCTCAACTGGCCATTGCGCGATAAATTAAACTTTTCATTAATCATGCTTGATTATTATTAGACTCCGGATTTGATGCATTTATAACAATAATGAGCAAGCACAATTTAAAACAGTGAACATATTAAAAGACCATAAGAGAGTGTTAATATATTATTGTTATCACCGCATTAAAATTATTGATGAAGAATATAAATTTATATCTGGCTCCTGCGTCTTGCAATTGATGCACAAACTTTTTATTTTGCCTAAACATCCGGAGTCCATTGATTATTCATTCACTTGGTCACTATCCCAAATTCATCGACACTCACTTTTCTCGATCATGATTTATCCAGATCGCCACGAGTTCGTATACGCGATCGTGTTTCGCGCGAATGGGTAAGCTCCAAGGATGACGGAGAACTACTGAGAGGCGTCGCGACGCTGCCGCCGCCGCACCGCCATCGTCGTATAACTACGCAGAAGCCGGCGCGGCGATTCAGAATAGTCTCGTCACGTTTAAAAATTCGCACTCAAAGGGACCATTGTTTTCTCACCTATTGCCGATATTTTCTGACACATTTGTTCCCTCGTTTGCTTTTCTTTTAAAGTATTACTGTTGGATTTTCAAACGATTTTATGCGACAGTTTTTTTGTATTCTCCAATCGTTCATACATAATGACCAGACTGCGGATTTGATGAATTTACGACAAAAATGGGTACGTCCAATTTAAAACAGTGGAGGTATTAAAGAGATTTAAGGCCACCAGTGTATTACTTTCACCTTAACAAGATAATCAAAAGAGGAATGAAATTTTTATTTGGCTCCCGTGTGTCTTGCAATCAATGCAAACATTTTTCATAAATCACATCCGACGTTTATTCGCACCTTATTACCATAATTAAGTATTATAGAAAATCATGCACCAAGTGTGAACGCACCTTTACCAAAAAGAAATCCTCGGCCGATTCTCAAAGCACTGTCGATCTCGTGCAAAAGATCGCTTTCATGGTCACAACCACTTCTCTCAACTAAAAAAACCATGCCCAATATGTAAAAAAAAGCAACTAATTATAAACAACAACACAACATAAACATTATATACGTACAGACTTAGACACATGCATGGATGAGTTTGTGTAATAGCAGAAGTGCAAATTAGCAGTGCAACGAAAGCGTTAGGAAAAGATTGTGGAATATTGTCTTTACGCTTCCTCCCCCTTCCTCCCTCTTTCTCTTTCTCCCTCTTTCTCTTTCTCCCTCTTTCTCTTTCTCCCTCTTTCTCTTTCTCTCTCTCTCTCTCTCTCTCTCTCTCTCTCTCTCTGTCTCTCTCTCGCTCTGTATCTTTCGCCCTCTCTATTTTGTACACGTGACAAAAATCATGTCAGAAAATATAGATATAACTTTCATATATTCTTCTTTGCGTATGTTTACCCCAAATCTAATTATACCCATACAATAATAATTCATCTAATAGAATATAGAATATAGATTTATTAACCCTTTTATTATATTAACCATGCATTTATTAACCCTTTGGACTCAAAGAATTTTAATTCCGAAATCAAGACATATCTTGCAACCGAGAAGATTTTAATTCTATGTAATCTTTTTCATACTATCCGCATGAAATTGAACCTGATTTCTCATACGTAACAGTATTTTTCCATAACAAGTGGGGCGAAGAACGAAATAGCGTGAACGTCGTTAGTTAAAAATACGGTGGTGTACGACGCAAGGTGTCAGCTGGAAAAAGGGTTAAGGTCTGAAGGCAAGGGGCTTAAAAGTTAAAATTGTGAAAATGGCGGATGTCGATTATGTCGCAACCGTTCGGAAATAGCCAAAAAGAAGACGGTGCGGTGGTGGTTCCGGCGCGACGTGTGAAGCTGGACGCGCGAGAGCAAATGTTCTACGGTTCTACCAACACTGGCCTATTTCCCGATCCCACCTATATTTAACTCATTCTCGAATGAATCATGAACTCAGGTTGCAACCGACTTGTTATTCATCCACGTGATTTTCAGCATCGAAGACAAATAAATCGTGTAAATGGATATCCGTCGAGGGGGCCGGACAAATTTTCTTCCGGACCGAGGCGTCCAAGAGCAGAGTTGTGCTATTTAAATAATACATTGTAACTGAAATTATTATTACTTATTTAATGCTTTAAACCAAGTATGTTGTATTTTATTTACATAGTAGTTGAATTACATTGCAATTGAATTAGATTGTATTTTATATATTATATGTACGAAGTATTTGAATTACGTTGTAGTTTAATTACAATTACAATATTTAGAGCAGAGTTGTTCTAATTCAAATACATTGTAGCTAAATTATAACGTCAGTATTAAGAAAATTCTGAAATCAGTGGTATTTTCCAATATTACAATTCAATATTTAAAGTATATTATAACTAAAAAAGCTATGAATTAATGTCGATAACGATTAGAACTTCCTGGCGTCAGTCAACCATGTTTTGTTAAACTACTATTACATCGATAACCTATGATCCGCGTAAAAGTTGACAATACTTATCTCTCTTAATGTTTACACTTCACTGGCAATAAGTCATGTCTTATAGCTCATCTTTCTCATTCAGTAAAGTTAGTAACCACAAAACACGACACGTCTATGTACAACCTAACCTAACCTAACCTAACCTAACCTAATCTAACCTAACCTGAAGATCTGATTATGTATCAAACACACCCATAAATTTCCAAGAACAATAACAACAACGAAAGTAAAACTCACGTGCACAATAATACAATAGTAAACTGCAAGAAAACACTCCACAATAATCAACACTGCTGTTAGTGTCTGTTAGGTGCTCGACCCACTTCGAGTATCAACGCTCATTCAAAGTTTTCAATCTAGCTATCCATTATGAGCACTCAAAAGGAGGGTTCAAACCTCAAACTTCAGCGTTCAATGTCAATAGCGATCAACAACAACCAATCCCAGGTTCTCGCAGACTCACCGTCGTCGGACATCTTCAGGAACTCAATCAGATGCTTAGGCAACCTTTTGGCGTCCCAGAGTTCCTCGCACTCCAGACACCTCTTCCTATCCTCCTCTTGCTCCTCCTTCCCACTATGGTTCAGCTGGGTGCCTAACCCAATCAGATGTTTGCACTGCAGGCACCTCTTCCTAACCTCCTTGTGCTCCTCCCCCTCGCTCTGGTCCAGGTGGGTGCCTAACCCAATCAGATGCTTGCACTGCAGACAGTTCTTCTTAACGTCCTCTTGCTCCTCCTCCACGCTCTGTTCCAGGTGGATGCCAAATTTATTCAACCTGTTCCTAGCCTTCTCGATGAACTCGTTCTGAACATTGCTACCACCTATCCCCTTTTTCCCATCAAGCCTGCGGATGTCCTCGTGGGTGCTGATCTTCACCACCTTGCGCAGCTTCCTCTCCTCCCTCTCCAGCACTTTGTGCACGTACTCCTCGTACATCCTCTGCCGAAAGGACTCCGAACCCTCCACGCTCTTCTTCATCCTCCTATCTTGTCCTGTTTCCTCTTTCTTAGCCTCCTCCCGCCCCTTCTTCCTCTCTTCTTCATTGTCCTTCCCTTGTCCACTCTTATGGATCACCTCCGAGCCATCATCCTTCTCGCCCCTCTTCAGCACGCTCTTCTTCCTCCTATCTGGTCCCTCATCCTCTTCCTTAGACTCTTGTCCACGCTTGTCGACCACCTCGTCCCTCTCCACCACGCTCTTCTTCCTCCCATCTTGTCCTCTATCCTCTTTCTTGACTACTTTCTTAGTCACCAGCACGCCTTCCACATGCTCGCTACACTCCTCTTCAAGGAAACCATCTCCATGACGCACCGTCTTCATCATGTCCCTCTGTTCCTGCTTGTGGAGCACCTCTGGACCATCTTCATGGCTCTCGCTCCTCATCGGTGTGCTCTTCTGCCTCATATCTGGTCCCCCATTCTCTTTCTTAGTCTCTTCCTGCGCCTTCTTCTTCCAATCCTGTCCTCCATCCTCTTTCTTGGACTCCTCCTGGTCCTCCTTCTTCCAATCCTGAACTCCATCTTCTTTACTAGCCTCCTGCTGTCCCTTCTGCTTCCCATCAGGTCCTCCATCCTCTTTCTTAGCCTCCTCCTTCTGTCTATGCTCGTCCATCAGCTCACCTCCCTTCATCATTAACAACTCCTCGAATGCCAACCGTTCCTCCTCCTCAGCCAATATAACGTTCCTCAACTGGTTCTCCAGCAGCTCTATACCCCTCAGCTGCTGTCCTAAATAGTCTCCAGGCCTCCCAAAATCCTCTGTCTGCAGCTTTCTCAACTTCCCCAAAATCTCCGCCGCAGTCTCTTGCTTCAAATCCTCGTCGATCTTTAACCTCCTCGGCTCCAGATGACTCCTAGCAGGACTCTGGTCGAAGATGCTGGTCGTGTCGATACAGGACCTGTCCACCTTGACCACGCGCTTCACTGGCGCTGGACGCTCCACCCTGTCGTCTATCAGGGCTGGGTTCACACCCTGTCGGAGTGGCTCTATCCCCCTCCTAGGCGACTTCTTTCCTTCAGGATCTGGCAAGCTTCTGTCGATTATGGCGCTGTTCAAGCTGATCCTCAGTCCATCGTCCAGAGGCTCCATCTTGTTGTCTATCAGCGCTGGATTCACGCCCAGGCGGGGCTCTATCTTCTTCCAAGGCATTCTCCCTCCAGTATTCTCCCTCAAGGTTCTGTCAATCATAGCGCTGTTCAGGCTGATCCTCGGTGCTTCAACCGGAGGCTCTACCTTGTTGTCTATCAGCGCTGGGTTCACGCCCTGGCGGGGCTCTATCCTCCTCCCAGGCGTCCTCTTCCCTCCAGGATCTGGCAGGCTTTTGTCAATTACGGCGCCGCTGTTCAATCTGATCCGCAATTCTTCACTCATCTTGTCAACTATCAGTGCTGGGTTCAAACCCTTGCGGGTGGGCTCTAACTTCATCCTAAGTGTCCTCTTCGCTCCAGCATCCGGCAAGTTTTTGTCAATTATGGCGCTGTTCAAGGTGATCCTCGCTCCCTCACCCGGCGAATCGTCGCTGACGACGTCGCGCCTCGCCAGGTTCATCCAGTCTCGCAGCCGGGTAACTTTCAGCCGCTGATTCCGACTATCGTTACCCTCCGAGTTCTCCTTGAGGATCTCCAGCAGTCTGGTCGGCCTATCCTCGGCCTCTGGTTTTCTTACCTCTACCTTGAACTTCGGGACGTTCACACGAGGTTGCTCGTCCTCGTTATACCTCCGTCTGTTCAGGAACTTCGCGTGCAGGTTTAGCAAATTATCTGGGCTCGTCTTGAGCGGCGTCTTCTGCTGTGACGGCGATAGGCAGACGAGTAGTCTGGGATCCCTTTGTGTGAACATACCTACCCAGCTCTCCTGAACAATTTTATCCATCGTGGGTCTCTTCCGTTCTGGAACCACAGGCTTAGTCGAAGGTGTCCACTGGTCAGCTGTCAATTTAACCTCCTGCAGGCTCCTGAAGATATCAAACTTCGGCCCAGTTATCTCGTTGATTACTTGCAAGCCGTACGGCATCGACAGCAGCTTCCTCACGGACAGACTGACCAGGGACTCCGGCCCGGGACTCTCTTCTAGTGGGGCGTAGTACAAGTCCTTCAGATCAGTCCCGTTCGACGCAAACTGAAGCTTTCTGCTGGGGAGGCTGGCCAGTGGCTCCGGAAAATGATTCCCCTCCAGCGGGACGTAGTACAGGTCCTCTACAGGCGAGTAAGGTATGGGTCCAGGGGACGCATTCGAGTCCTTAGCCTTCAGCGAGGAGAGCTTGACCCTCAAAGTGGACGAGTCCTCGTCACCCAGCGAGGAGAGCTTGCCCCTCGATGTACACGACTCCGCGTCCCCTAGCGCGCCCTTCCTGGCCTCCTCGGCAAGGATCGAGCGAATATCCGCCTGCCAAGCGTCGTTGGGATTGCTCCTCACTGTGCTGAGGGACGTCGCGCTACTGGACGAGTCTCTACCCTCGCTCTTCTCCGGGTCCCACTGCTCTCCACTCGTTCCACAAGCTTCTCCTTCGTCACTGGTTAGACTTTGCGATGTCTTAACCATTGCTGGTCGAGGTGTGGTCGACGACTCGAGCAACGGCCATCTTCCGCGCGTTATTTTAGGACCTGTCCCACTGCCAAGACTCACCACACGCTCGCATAATGCAGCGATGCTGTCATTCTGCATGTCACCGGAGATCCTTAGATCGTCGATGATCTCGCGAAGATCGGTGGACAGTGTGGACACGTCCACAATGCCGAGGACCTTGAGGATATTCTCGAAGCGCGTGTCACTGCTTGATAGAACCCCAATCGTGCTGAGAGGATTGTCGACTGCCAGATTCGATTTTGGCAACGGAGGACGGATGGGGGGTGATAGAGTCGTTGAAGACGTTCGGGAACTTCGGGTGTCGTCCGGCAGGCTGGAGGACCTCCTCGGCGGCGGTGGGGGACGTCGCTCCTCGGAATACTTGTGTGCGGGATCTCGCGATAGAGTCTTCAACGTAGATGGCGACTCTACTTCTTTCAATTTAGATTCCTCTGTCCAATCCTTCGCGTTGGACCCAGAATACTCCTTTGGAGATCCTAGTGACAGAGTCTTCAATGTAGATGGCCCCCCCTTCAATGTCTCCACTTTGTGCAATTTAAAGTCACAAATATCCCCATCAATTGTTTCTGAACTCTGGCATACCGATTGATCATCTGACCCAGTGGTAATCTCACCAGGCAACTGCTCATCCGGGTGATTCGACTTTAACCCTTCCATTTTCTCGTCAATGAACTTCTCCATTTTACTAGATTTTGTGTTTTCAGTCACGTTTATAACCTCTTTTGTCTCCATTTCGTACTTCCTTTCTAATTTCAGTCGTTCTCTCGACGAATCCTCCAATTCTTCATTCTTATCTGTCGAAGAAGAGTCCTTTGCAGACCCTAGTGACAGAATCTTCAGCGTGTCGACTGAAGTAGCAGTTCTAGATAGCGATTCCTCTTCTTGTAATTTAGGCTCCTCTGTCCAATCGTTCTCATCTGTCGAAGAAGAGTCCTTTACAGACCCTAGTGACAGAGTCTTCAACGTGTCGACTGAAATAGAACTTGCAGATGGCTCTGCCTCGTTACCTCCGACTTCATCGACAGCCTTTAAGTCTTCATTCGTTTCGTCATTAGTGTTCAATTCTTCTGCAACCTTGCCAACCGAGTCTTCAGATTCTACGCCAGGTATATTCACCCCCACAATGTACTCCTTCCTTTCAATCTCGCAGCTAGACTCTTTCAATTCCAATTGCTCGTTGAACTCCTCTTCGATTATACTCAACGCAACGTGACTTCTGACTTCGTCAATAGCCTCCGAGTCTTCATTTATCTCGTCATTAGCATTCAATTCTTCTACAATCTTTACCAACGACTCTTCAAGTACTACATTCACTCCTACAACGTTCTCTTTCTTCCCCTCGACTCCGGTTCTAGACTCTTCGTCCTCTTTCGACTCTAATTGTCCCATCAACTCCTCTTCAGAGTTACTTAAACCGGCATTTAACACGCCTGTCTTCACTTCATCAGCATGCAACTCCCCATCAATCTTCTCCTTCGACTCTCCGCTATCCTCTTTCGATTCCGATTGTCCTTCGGGTCCATTCACATCCACATTTAACACGTCTGCCTTCGCTGCATCAGCATGCAACTCCTCATCAACCTTATCAGTCGACTCTCCATTGTGCTCTTCCGACTCTGATTGTCCCATCAACTCCTCCTCATCCTTATTCAACTCCATATCTAACACATCCTCCTTCAATTCCTTCTCCACTTCATCACCCTTTACCTCCTCAACAATCTTCTGATCCAACTCCTCGCTATCCACATCCACAACATTGATGGTCACCCTCTGTCCTCTCCACTGAACATGTCCTTTGTTCAACCCTTGCTCCCTTCTTCCAACAATATTCGATTCTTCATCATCCTCCTCCACCCCACCCAACCTCCTCTTCCTCCTACCACCCCCTCTCTCCTCCCTCCGATACTTGCCAATCTCCTCATTAATAAAGTCCCTGATATGCTGCTCCTCATCTTCCGACAATCTCTCCACCTCCTCCTGTATACAATTCAGAAACCTCTTCTCCTCACAGAACTCATAACCCCCACGTTTCCTAACCCTCTTATAACTCAAACCCGTCCTCTCCTCTCCTGTCTTCTCTTCGGAGTACACAGGCAGCTTCAGGTTCTCTATGAAGCTCCTCAGCTTCCTCTCCACGTCCTTGGGCATCACGCTGTCCCATACGCATCCTCTTCCATCTTCTAAACGTCCTCTCCCATCCTCCAAACATACTCTACCATCCTCTAAATCATTTTCTGCCTCCACGATCACAGGTCTGACGCAATCCGTCTCCACGTCACTGTCGCTGACGTCACGAATCTGCAGCCTCTGCTTCCTCTTCAAGGTCGGGAAGGACTCCACCGGCTCGGAAACTGTTACGGAATCCTTGCCTCCAACTTCTAGGATCCCAACTCCGGGTATATGGTCGATTGTTGCTGCCAGAGGCGATGTGCTGATGGTTTTCACCTCGAACACCTTCAAATCCGGCTTCAAGGTCAGCTTCAGGATCCTTTTTCGCTCTTCTTTCAATCTTGTCGACGTTGTTTCTTCTGTGGTCGTTGTTTTTTCTGTGATCGATGTTTGTTCTGGGTTCGACGTTGGTCCTATGTTCGTTATTTCTTCTATTTTTATTGTTTTCTCAATCGGGTCGTTTGTTGTTTCTTCTGTGTTTATTGTTTGTTCTATGTTCGTTGTTTTTTCTGTGTTCTTTGTTTGTTCTTTGTCCATTGTTCGTTCTGTGTTCGTTGTTTTTGCTGAGTAAATTGTTTGTTCTATGTTCTTTGTTTGTTCTTTATTCATTGTTTGTTCTATGTTCGTTGTTTCTCCAATTTTTGTTGCTATTTCGAGCAGGTCGTTTGTTGTTTCTTCTTTGTTCTTTGTTTGTTCTTTGTTCATTGTTTGTTCCATGTTCTTCGTTTGTTCTTTGTTCGTTGGTTGTTCTAGTTTCGTTGTCTGTTCTATGTTCGTCGTTTCGTTCGTTGTTGCTACGTCATCAGGAGCCTCGGAGATCTCCGGAACAGTTCGGATTTTCTCGGGCCGCTGTGGGAGGTTCCTTCTCTTGTTGCGGCCACGCCTATTCCGACGGCTTCGCGTGTTCTGTGGCATGATGGTTAGCTCCTCTGTGTCTGTCGTGTACTCCGAGGATTCGGGGAATCCTACGGAACCCCAGCACCGGGCAGTGATACGTGGTTTTTTAAACGGGTCCGGATCGATACGGATCGAGGTACAGGGAACGATGCGAGTATTCGTGAAGATTGTTATTGGAAATTTTTCCCTTTTTCTTAAGTAGTCTTGTAGATTTTGCCGAGAGAATGCCGAATATCCAAGTTTCAACCTTAGGAACTCACTGGTTCAAAAGTTAAGTGTGTTTACAGTTGAGCGAACCAGAAATTTTTTCCTCTTTCTTATGTAGTCCTGTAGATTTTGGCGAGATTTTGTTTCCAATTTTTATCAAATGTTTCGGATTTGCTAACAGGTTAAAAAAAAACAGAAAATCTCCAAACATACGTAGAAAATTGTTTTATAGAAATTTAGTAATGAGATATTGTTTAAACCATTGTTCTTAATTCTTTCAGATCTTTCGAATATTGTTAACAGGTTTAAAAAAAAAAATTGAAAATCTCCGAAAGATTCGAACAAAATGCGTATTGACATAATATACCTTTAATAACAATTACTTAACATTTCTTTATGGACTCACAGCTATAAACATAATTGTTTACAGCAATAAATATAACAGCTATTAATAAATATATTAGGTATAAAGGATATATTAATTATATTATAAATATTTATATACAATATATTATATTCATATTACAATTTTATATATAAATATTATACTATAATTTTAGATATAAATATTATATTTACATATTACATTATAGAGAATATAATAAAGGAAAAATATCAATCTCACACGAATACTTTGTCTCTCGCAGTACGTTCACTTGTACCTCTTCACTCCGAATTCAGTCAACTATACTAAATCCTATCTCGGTTATACTCTGTGTGTAGTAGTAATTTTATTTCGTATAAAAGAAACAATAAAAATCTACTTTCTGCTTCTAAAAACAGATTTGTTATTTCCGAAACCCTCCTACGACAATATTTTTTAATATCTGCTATTACGGTGGTCGTATTAATAGTTCCTATTCATAATAGTTCAGCGAACAATAATATCGATGATGAGAAGCGTTAGCCTCTTTTCATGTTGAACAATATAGCGTGATCTACGATTTACTTCGGAAACGATTCTATCTATGTATAATATACATATTATGTACAATTTCCCAAGCGTAAACGAGAAATGGCGGAAGAGAGAAGAAGCGTGTGTGGTTTTTTTTTTGCAGTCGTGCGACACTCAATTCAACATTCCAAAATGTTCAACATTTTGAAGAGAAGGTGTTACATATGTAATTTTGTTACTTACTCGATATGCTTTCGTCTCGTTGGTCGATCGAGGAAGTTTTCGGGCCGCCGTTTTGATTTACGTAGCTGTAGCCGGATTTTGTGTCATCTGCAAAAAGCAAACAAATGGGAAATGATATTAGAATGTTGGAGAATATACAATGAATAATAGACTACAGAGAAATATTATGTGTGTGTGTGTGTGTGTGTGTGTGTGTATGTGTGTACGTATGAATGAATTAATATGCTTTTCTGATGCAGAAATTAATTTGATTAAAAATTTGCGAATTTGATTAATTATTAAGAATTCATAATTCACTACAGAAATTAATATGAATTGCAAATTAATTAATTTATAATGTTATTTAGATACATAGAATAATAATAAAATCATTTCTACGTTCGTTGCCTAATTTTCATTGTTCACTTGCGCTACGAATTTCATTAATTAACAAGAATTTATTCGACCATTTTACCTCGTATTTGCAAGCGATACACAATTTAGTCATAGTGATTTAAATTCACGTTTAATCTATTCACCTAATTCTAAAATAATTATTTAATCTGCTGTATGTTTTTTCTTTGAATCTTCCGAAATTATTTACAAGACAGATTTCGATTCCCGCCTTGCGCTCTGGTAAATTATTTAATTTGACAGTTGATCGTGGTGCAATTTTCATTTAAAAAGCAATGGAGTGATAAAATAGTTTTGAACGAACCTGAAGTACACGGAAATCACGAAAAATGGCAGTAGGTTCGCGTGACAGTGGCTTGCGAGTTCCGAATGAAATGTCAAAGGGCCACGAATCACCGACATGGCCTCTAGGGTCCATGAATCGCGGGAACCGACTGACGATGAGCGTGAACAGGTCCGCCAGCCGTGAAACACGCTCGGTTCCCCACCCTCTTCGCTTGGCATTGTTTATGTAATTTTTCAAATTGTCCTTTTAATTCATTGCCGTCAAGTTTTCCACAAATATACCTATTTTTTCTATTTAAAATAATTTAGACAATGATTTAGATTAGATCTGAATAATGACAATTGTTTAAATTTTCACAGATCCAATATATCGAGAACAATTTTTATTAGAAATTATCAATTCGGTTAGAAATATTAATTTGTATAAAATTACTATAAGTAAATTGTAATAATAGAATTATTAATCTCTGATAAAATATGTTAGATTTTAGATATATATGTATATATATATATATATATATATATATATACATTAATTTCTTTGAAAATATATTAATTTTGTAATGAAAATATTTATGTGTAATAAAGTATATTAGATTTGTGTTTAATCTTGTTCGTGTTATCGTTATGAATCTGAGTTAAGAACTGATATTTAACAGCTATAATAAATAATTTATGGCTCTTTTATTCCACCTTTTTTACCTTTTATTCTACACTGTGTAAATCGATATTGTCGTGACCGACCTCGGTGAGTTTGTTGCATTATACGTCGTCGCGAGAAGTCGAGCAACCCTTTTGAAATCTCGAGAAGCTAAACCTAATTAGTGTGTCATTCACCTTTCACCAACAAGGAACAGAGAAATGACAGAAGATCTTTCAACGTCAAGATGTCTCGTAATTATTCATTTCTTTTCACTAGAAATTATTCATTTTGCATTTTACTATCCGAAGAAAATTTCTTGTCAAAAGTAAAATAAGAAATATATAGTTTGGCAATAGGAAACATTATTATTATTAACTCATAAAAGCTGTGAATATTAAACAAGTTTCACCATTTAATTATTTTTAATTATTTTTAATTATTAAAAAAAGTTAAATTCAAAGAATTCCAATTAGTAGAGGAGAAGATTTTTTATCGCCACTGTACCTCGCTTGTATTTATCATGCACACATACTTTGAACGAAGTTGCGAGTATTCGAGGCACACGGTCTCACCCCCTCGCGTCCGTGAATACCACCATTTCCGAGTTGAACTTCCTTCCGAGTAAACAATAGCGGAACGACTACTATCGTGAGCACACCCATTCATTTTCCACACTTTTCATTACATCACCGTTGTGACAACAGAATCGCGCGACGAATTCGATACGGAAGGATTCGGATTAAAACCGAGTTATCGATTTTCAGAACATTGCCCCTGTTTCGTAACAGAAGTCCATTTGATTGTTCCATTTGATCACCAGCTGTCGCCATCTCTGAATTAATGATATCTCAGTTCGGAATCCATTCGCGTTGTATCAATCTCTTTGACGGTAATTAGTTTGTTCTTTATTAATTTTTATTCGAGGTTCAATGGTTCAATGTATAATTTAATGTGACTATTTATGTTGTTCGAATTATTCATTACAAATTAGGAATTTACATCAAGATTGTCAAGTTTAAATATGAAAAGTTGTGTATCACTGTTTTCATTCATATTAAATTTCATTTTTACTGAATATTGAATTAAATTTCGTTTTCTTTCCAGCCTTAATGTACATCTTACAATAGTAAAACATATTATTGGTGTTCGAATTAATTATCGTTTCGTTACTGTAACAGAATAATAATTCGAATATTGTAAATTCAAATTGAATCTGAATTAAGATTGCCAAGTTTGAATATGAAAAGATATACATATATGCAAACTGAAATATTACATACTGTTAATACTAATATGAAATTAATGTCACTGTTATTGTTGTTCATGCTCGGTGTGTCGCACGTTAATTTTGCCGTTCGAGTTCCTCATTTAATAATAACAATCGCTTTTCATCCCTTTGATGTCCAAGGTCGCACAAAGGGTCGTCGTCGAACAATCAAGACGCAATCAAGACGCTTATTAACCACGTAATCGATCCGGCGATGAGGCCAAGAAGGCCATTCGCAATGCTCGAGCTAATCCGAAATTGCTCTCGAGTCAAGGAGAACGGTATAACAATTATAACAGAGTGGGAGTGGTTATGCGTCAGGTAAAAATGAGATTACTACATATGTATAATTCCTTGGAGCGATGGAGTCTTAGAAATACAAAACGACACCTCGTGGTACGGTCAGTGTTAATAAGCAATTTAAACAATTCGACAATAACGTTGAAACATCGAGTAATGACAATAATGTTTTACGAAGCTGTTCGTCCATTTTCCAAAAATAAATAAATATGATTTTCACGGTAAAATTTACAAGATTACACCTGGTGATTCTCGAGCAACTTAAGCTTGATGACAGAAGAAACGTTGTACCGTTAAAGGAGGCAAATATGGTGATCTAGAAAACTGTTCTGATTGTTGTGGTTTTCGAGGTCTTTTCAAGTTTCAAAAGTTGAACAATGAAGAATTTTTATAACCACAAAACAAATACTAGCGCAAGGGCGTCGAATTAAAATTCAATTATTAAATGTATATATGTATATGATAAATATAGATTTTGATGGGGGGATAAAGGGCGTTTAATAATTAAGTTGCAAGATGGTGGGCATATTTGCGAAGCTATTAGCGAACGTGTTCGTTCGAGCAGTTAATGGAGTAATAATACAGCTATAGGTTCGAATGAATTTCTGGTTATGTCTGTTGCGTGGTTATCGGCGTGTCGAATAGTGGACACGGACGTTTCGAGGGTGTGCCGCTTGGCGTCATGCCCCGCAGAAGCCGAGCCCGTATTTCCGCAGCTCCATCTTCCATCTTTCGTCCTTTATCCATGCATTCGACACCCATTAACCGAACCCTCCACAGAGATTCCTACGATCTCGATACACCTCTTTAGTTATGTCATTAACCGGTCAAATATATTTCATTGTCTCGTCCCTGAGTCATTGCACAATCAAAACGCTATGGGATGCTTACAAATCTTTCCATACGATTCTACGATCCTTGTGATCTTGAGCACGAAAAGTTCGATTTCAATTTAAACTTTGCTGTAGGTACCTCACACACAAATTAGATTTTGGCAATTTAGAATTGATTATTTTTAGAAATGTTAAAAATTAAAAAATTAAAGATTCAGATTTTCATCCTAAAAATTCAATTTCACATCTATCCTGGAAATTAAATTTCAGATTTACCCTAAAAAATTCAATTTTACATTCATCCTAAAAATTCAATTGTAGACGATACGAACACTACTATTTGTTTAATTTCAAGTAAAAGTGCGCTCAATCATAGTTACGACTTACGACATAGCAATCAATCGAAATATAATTCACAAAAAAATTACCAGATTCTTTATCGACATCGGACTGCGGATCATGGTCATCATCGACCACCGAAAGATTACCACCTAAAACTGTCACTTCACTCTGTTTTCCCTCCATCAACTCCTCATCATCTTCGATTCCAATCTCGAAATTTCTTCTATTCTCCACTTGGTGACCGTCTCGTTCCTCAAACCGTACAGTCTTCGCTTCAAAAAGAATAGTAGTACCCCGAACAGCATCGACCTTCTTCTTCTTCTTCAAAATAGACGGTCTCACAAATAAATCGATCATGGTCCGCCGCTGAATGTCCTTGGAGTCGGTGTACAACCTTCCAAAATTCGTTCTTCTCTTTTGAGAATCACCCAGACCATCCCAATACTTGACTCTCGGATGAATCCAAGGATAAATGATCGATCCTGAATCGGAAATAGGGATAGCTACAGTGTTGATTCTCCTCAAGTCTAAAGTATTTAATTTCTCCTTGAAATTTTCTTTAGTTTCGTTTCGGAAGCTAGCTGGAGGCTCGATGAGGAACTTGAACGGTTCCAGCTGCTCATCATGCTCGACTTGTTTCTTCCTCGTTATACTTCCTTCCTTAGTTCCGTCGATTTTAATCTTCGGAACAATCTTTTCGTTTCCTCGCTCGTCCGCGTTCAATTTCGAGTGTCTGAAAAGACTGTTCCGGCCGCGGATATGCGACTCGAAGCGTTTCGAGCTGAACCGTCTGCTGCGTTTCAGGGACGAACGGATCGATCGGATCAAGCACAGAAATCGAGATCCTCTGCGAGAGCCGATGTCTTCCTTCTTCGACAATTTTCTTCTAATTAATGTGTCCACACCTTGACAAGAGTCCGACGACGGACAACTCATCTGCTGCATGTTCGAGAAGCATTGCGAGCAACCGAAGAATCGCATTTTTTTCGGGAAAATGTCAGAACATAGTGATCCAGTTGAACAAAGTTGAACTACGATTTTAAAGAATGCTTTATAGGTTTTGCACTCCGAATTCAACCTTTCGCGAGTCAACTTCAATCTTTATAAATTGAACCATTGCAAATCAATTTCACCTTTTTGAAAATCAAACTGAACCATTGGAAATCAATTTTACTATTCGAAATGTATTCAAAAACCAAATTGATACATTGCAAATCAATCAATTTTACCATTTTGCAAATCAATTTCACCCTTTCTCAAATCAAATTGAACCATTGCGAATGAATTTTATCATTCAAAATGTATTCAGAATTCAAATTGAACCACTGCAAATCAATTTCCCATTTTTTAAATTGATTTGCAAAACGTTGAAATTGATTAGAAAATGGTCAATTAGTCTCGCAAAAGGATTAAATTCATTTGCAAAATAGTGAATTTGGAGTACAAAACCTGTGAAAGGTTGAAATTGATTTGCAAAGGTTCAATTTGTCTTGCAAAAGGGTGGAACTGATTTGCAAAAGATTAAAAATGATTTGCAAAAGGTTGAAATTCGCTTGCGAAAGGGTGAATTTGGAGTGCAAAACCTGTACTATCGAGTCCTAAATCTGGAACTGAAAGCTTCGGTTGAATTCGGCGTTCAGAATTCAATGTTGGGGATTTTGTCGCTTCAAGTCTTGCTTCAAGTTTCAATTTCCTCTTGCGTGATTTTATAAACAGTGATCTTATTGTATAAGGTGGAGTGGGGTAAGTCCGTCTACGGGGCAAGTGTTTACTATCAAGGTGGGCTAAGTGCGTACTATATGGGTAACTAGAAAACTAAACAATATAATTTAATGCAATAAAAAGCATTTTATGGCAGGCTCGTTAGTCATTCTTTTCTAGGCCCAATTTCGCGGCAAGTGCGTAGTAGTTGACACTTTGTACAATATCCTATCAAAATGATAATTTTCAAGCAAAATTAGAGAATCCGACATAATACTAATTCATCGGTAATAACCGTGGCAAGAGTTTGATATCAAGAACGTTAAGTTTTTACACACCAGACTGAAAATACATCAGTTTAAAAAAGTCCAACTTCGCAAAAACTAGTACGCACTTACCCCACTCCACCTTAATGTACCTGAGGGAGCGAGGACGATTCGCCAAAACGTGATTCGAACACTTTTGCTTCACATCACAGTGATCATTAAGGTTGCAACCATTGAAGATGTATTTCCGTTTTCGATTACCGTTTCGATTCGATCTAGTTCCGGTTCGAATTATGTAACTCGAACGGTGAATTCGCTACAACAGTGCCGGTCAAACGTGACGATCGAACATGACCACTTGCGAATTAAATTAAATTAAATTAAAGGTAGCATTCACATACACACACATTCTGTGTTTCGAATTACTAATGTTCATCACCACCTGTTGTCCCAAATCGCCTTGTTTCAGATTTCCGCGTGACACATAGTTTCAAATCGCCGTGTGTTTTTAGAAAATGCTTATGCCCGAAACAGTTTCATTGATAATTATTCCCGAGACACTAGTAAGAAATGTAACTGAATGATAGACGAAGAGAGGTTTGTGCTGGCACACTGGACAAGGTGCATCTGAATACTGACAGAAGGTGGGTCAAGTAGTTTGAAAAGGAAAAAGAGGGTCGCCTTCTAAGGCGTCTTCCAGGTGAACGAAGGGGTGCGGTCACCGTTCAAGGAACACAAATGGGGACTATGATTATGTGGAAGCAGGTGCACCGTAGAGATGGCTACGATACCCTCGCGAGCATGCCAATTACTATCACCGAATAGTTGAATGATGTTTGATTTTCCTCCGAATTTCTAAACATCATTGACTAGGGAAAGTAGGCGATAAACTGATTTTTCGATTCTACCCCGTAACTATCGATCGAGATATAGTGAGCTAGACCCTTTGACATTTATTCTTGATATTATAATATTCATATATGAACATGAACATTGTTTGACAAATGGAACACACGACAAGTAAAGACCTATGTAAACATAAAGTAGAACAAATTAGAAATAATTGCATTCGTCAAGTAGGCTTTATCTTCTTGCGAAATAGCCTGGAAAGATCGTGCAATTACTTAATAGTACGCGGATCTCGAGTGACCCACCCTTAGTCACGCGAAGGTTGAAGGTTGAAGATGATACATGCACAATAATACACATTGCTACTCACTCTTTTCGTTTTTCTTGGACTCTGTCGTTATAATCTGTTGTGTGTTCGTTGCGCTTATATGTTTCGTCGTGGTTGTCCCTGCAACAGAAAAGAAAACAAAATATTAAATTCAAATGTATTATAAGGTTAACGATAGAATCTCTTATTGGATTTCACTTCGATCGTGATTAGATCAATAATTCAGTTATAATACAATATTCCAGAAATTGTTTGCTAAAATCGAAATAATTAAATGCCACTTACTGAGAATTTCGGTAGTGGTGTTTTCCTGGAGACTGCTCTTGTAAATTCGTCTTTTCGGCGAACCAATGTTTTCCCTGCAAATAAAAAGAAATACATTGTATATTACATTTATATTCTATATAGAATAATTTGCACAAAATTATGTAAAATATAATTATATATATATATATATATATATATATATATATATATATATATATATATATCGATTTTTTAAACTGTGTGCCCTCACTTTGAAAAATCTGAAAAATTATATACACACAACCACGCGCGTATCAAAATGATAAAGCTGTAAAAATATAAACTTTGTATTTCTACGAGAAATCGGCATTTCAAAATTTGTTCTATTTTTCAAAATTCGGTTTCGAAGCAGAAAATTCTGAAAATATTCATAGATGTGCGTTCTAATATTTTAAATGTGCCTGATTTTTTCAGAATTTTCAATTGAACAGATGTACGTTCTGAAATAACTGAAATATTCCTGAATCTTTCCAGTATTTTCAAGTGTGTGTGTGTGTGTGTGTGTGTGTGCGTGTGCGTGTGTGTGTGTGAAGAGGATAAGAGAAATGACTATTTTGAGAATGCACTTACTGATTCAAACCAAGCTTCAATTGGTCCCCAGCATTCCTCAAAAGTGCGTGCGCCTCGCTGTTCGTTAGATCCCGAGTGCTTCTTCCATTAATACTGCTGATTAAATCGCCTTCTCTAACTCCCTGTTGAGCCGCTTTACTTCCAGGATTAACCTGCAAAAAAATTCACATTTTCAATAGTTCACTTTGTCAATTAATCTACTACTACTGATAGATATTATACATATAATTACAATAGACATGTGTATACAATAGAATATTAGGTGTGCAAATAAGTTCCTAAATTCAAGATTTTATTACATTTTACATAAATAAAATGTATTAAAATCTTGTCTGGCGACTCTCCAAATATCTTGCTTGTCACTTCTTCTCGCGTCTGGGTCGGATTTTCGTCGAGTAATTCCTCTAACTCACCGTCATCGAGCTTTCTCGATGCACCTGAACGATCGTCGTCTTCTAGAATGAAAACTTTCGGCTTCAAATATTTGGTAACGCTTTTTCATGGGACCGGAAACTTTGGGTGTTTGTTTGGACTAGTGAGGAGGTTATCGCTTATATCTCGGAAACTATGGGTCCTAGCGACAAGACCATTCCGTACAAAATTAAAGCTGATAAAATGTGCCACAAGATTGATTTAATTCAGTTTTTCGCTATCTCGCATAGTCTCCGAGATATCCGCGCTCAAAGTTCACTAACTCTTCAGCACAATTAGTGAACTTTGAGCCCGGATATCTTGGAAACTATGCGTCCTAGCGATAAGACCATTCCATACAAAATTAAAGCTGACAAAATGTGCCACAAGATTAATTTGATTCAGTTTTTCGCTATGTCGCATAGTTTTCGGGACATCCGCGCTCAAAGTTCACTAATTGTGCTGAATGTCCACGGAATCAATAACGAAAGACGATAGAGTGGCATATGCAGCTTGGAAAGTGTGTAAATTCGCGAACTATCTGCGGAAGTTCCGAAACATTTTGCTTAAGATTCTCACCGTGTACTTTCGTTGCCCGGACGTTCGGAACTTCAACATGTTGGAAAATTTCTTGACGTGGCCCGAGTTGTCGATACGTCAACGAGAACACGCTTCGAAAACTCGAAACTTTCCGGCCAAATGCGACGCAGAGCCTCCAAGAATGATTACGACGAAAGTTATTGCGGAACAACGCTTACGGTAAACGTCCGACACATTTGCAAAAAGTACTCTTGTGTACTATAATAAATAATAACACGAAAGGTGATTTCAAGAGAATGGTTTACTTGTAAATCCATTTGTCAACATAAAATGAATTATACTAAACGAAATATGTTGTCAACATAATTTCCTTACTTCAAAAATGTCTACTTTAATCATTTCACTAAGCTTCCAGAAGCAAACCTGACATTTTATTATTACTAAATTAATTAAAATCACAGAAGCTTATTCCGTAGTCGCTAATTGCACATCAAGCCAATAGTAGAATTTATGCTGAATTGATTTACCAACCGAGACTGATGGCAATGAAGAACTCTGCGTAGGAGACGCGTGGAAAATCGTGGAACTACAGTAACACGTTACATCGACGTTATCGACGTTATCATTAATTTTCAAAATGATTTTATAAAATTAGTCTTTTTTCAATTTCATCATTTAGTATTAACTATTGTTTCATTTAAGCACTTTGCTAAAACCAAATGAAAAACAACACGTCACCTCGACGTTAATACGTCAGTTAAATTTTTCTCAATTTTCTCGGAAACCGTTTGTTCTACAAGAAAAATGGATACGACATAAAAGACCCAGCCTGTCTAAATCTCCAACTCGTGTCTGACATATTCTTCGAAGCGGTGAATAGTTGAAAAGATATTCGAGAAAAACAATTTTTTAATGAATTTCGAACAACCCTGACACACAGCTCTTTCTTTGCACAGAGTCAATTTTATTAAACAAACGCAGTTTTCGACGATTGAAACTTTAGTTGAGACGTCTCCGAAACCCCTAATAATTAATTGTCCCCCTCTGTCGACGTGACGAGTGTCTCGTGAGGTTAAGCGGGATCAGTAGCACGTTGCTACTATGTATACTTGCAGTTAATTACACAAAGCCCTATCCAATTGTACGATTCGTCGATCTCACCCTGAATTAATTCAATTTAGACGAGACGAGAGAGTATCAAGCCGGGGCCACAGCGTATGTACATTCTCCACTGTCTAACAAGCAACTCAAGCTGTTGGTACGTGTCCATCGAGAGAACCATAGAAACGCCCACCCGCATTATCGGAGATCAAGAGGAAAAAAATAAAATTTGATGAGAACCAGATGTGTGTTGGTTTTCATCGATTTATTGATGTGCCTGTCAGAACAGCCGCTTCGACCAGCTATCCTCGTTTAACTATTTCGACCCCCACTCAATGGTAATCGTTATTTAATGTGTCAGTATTAATAATAGCACTATTTGTGGATTTATAGGAGATTTTACAATATGTAGTTACCATTTTAAAAAATGTTACATGTAATATAAAGATGAATACTAAATATCAAATGTAATATGAAAATGAATATTGAATATAAACTACAGACGAATATTAAATACGAAACGAAGATGAATATTGAATATTAAACATTAAATATAAAATAAAGATGAATATGTAATATTTAATATAAAATAAAGATGAATAATACATGTTAAATAAAGAGATGAATAATACATATTAGATAAACATGAATATTGACTATTAAATATTAAATGTAAAATAAAAATGAATATTAAGTATTAAAGAAAGATGAATATTAAATATTAAATAAAGATGAAGATTACGTATCGAATATTAGATAATGATGAATGTTGAATATGAACTAAAGATGAATATATTTTAAATGACGTTTACGAAAAGACCTAATTTCGAGCTGTTTCACGAAATGAAATTTTTTTCACGAATTCCATCTACTAGAAACGAGCGTGGTATCGCATTTTTTTCATTTCACGAGCTCTTCCCCAATTTTTGCCAGATTTTAATTACCTTTTCCCGTTGCGAGCTACATACGTTCTGGTCTTGCTACTTTTTTTCGTAAGCGTCGCTAAAGTGACCTTCGACTGACGAGCTTGAGGAAAACGTAGTTCGTTTTAAAATAGCCATTTGCTGGTCGCGTCTCAAGTTTCGCGGGAATCCTGGCGGAAGCCGGCACGCGCCGGCATACCACTCAATTCAAATTCAAATTCGCACTCTTCTTTGGGAATATTCAGTTGACCTTAACAATGCAGAATCTTCGAAATTTGTATTGCATCAAGTTCAAACTACATATATAGAAGGAATTGCGACAAGAATCAGCTGCTAATATGTGCGACCCTGCCTGTCGCAATTTTTTTAAGTTCAATCTCACCGAGACACGCATTCGCTGATACACGTGGACAGGGGCGAAGGACAAGAGATGCAGTCACCTACCAGCGATTAATCTCCGTTCGTTGAAACTATGGCGTAACACGCGCAACTGCATACTACACTTGTAATATGCGCAACTGCATATTACACCGTACACTAACCTAACTATTTCAGAAGAAACATTATTGCATTCACCAATGTTTTTTGTTTTTCTTCTTCTTTGTGTTTTCGAATAAAATGGTTCGCGAGATCAACGACAACGTGGTCGATGTCGATAGCGTCGAGACGGTTAGTTCACTGCGTGCGTCCGGCTTGTCGCGAGCCACCGGCCAGCACCTAGGACAATATTAGAATCACCGATTTGTAAGCGTCTGTCTCCCTATCTCTCTCTTTTCCTCTCTCTTTACCGGTCTCCTGACGTATCACGTGTTTCGTCACGGTTGTCCCTGTTCCTCTTCCCGGATACCTCTCCGTCTGCTTTTTGCCCTCTTTTCGCACTTAATTGACGGTTAATTTTGAACCTCCTTGTTATACATCGTAGTTGGCTCGTTACAGAGTTCCCTCAGGTCCAAGGACTATGCTCATGAAATTGTTTTTCTTGAATATCTTCGAAACTATTGACCGTGGCGAAAAACAAGTCAGACAAAACATGTAGATCTGGACAGACTGCGTCTTTCATGTTGCATTACTTTCTTCGTAGAACGAACGGTTTCCGAGAAAACTGAGAAAAATGTCAGCGACGTGCAGGTTAGTGGGCCGGGCGAGATAACTTAACACGTCGCCGACATTTTCCTCAATTTTCTCGCAAACCGCTTGTTCTACGTAGAAAAGTAATACGACATAAAAGACGCAGTCTGTCCAGATCTACAGGTTTTGTGCGACACATTTTTCGATACGCTAAATAGTTGAGAAGATACGTCGCAAATAAGTGTCACCCGATTGGGGATAAACAGTTAAAAAATGATAATTGGAGAAAATACCGCTGTAAAACGTTCGTTCCTTCCGCAGTAATAGGTGCATTCAGCAGTAATAGATGCATTTACCGTGCTGATTGGATGAAAAGTGATAGAACTCTCCAATCAACGCGTAACCTTAGTTGGCTGTAATACCTCTGTTGATTTCACATGCAAACTCTCGGTTTCCGGCAGGGATTCTCGGAGAACAGAAAAGTAGCTAACACTTTCCTCGTCGCTGCAGGCGCCGCAGTTCAAACGAAAGTTGCACCATTCCATTTCGATTAGGCGTGACGCGGAACGGCGGGGAACATGGAAATGTAATTTGTATAAAAATGTTTCAGTATTTATAATGATAGTATATATGTAGTAGGTCGTTGAATTCGTTTTTTAAACAGCAATAATTCCGCATATTTTTAAAAATTGATTTTGCAACCCGAAATAATTCACTGTCGTGTGTGCCACTAGGTAGAATGTTCGTCAATTTTTTCGTAATTTTTCGCCGAGTAGAACAGGAGAAATGAAGCATAGTGTAACCGAGATATGTAGTGAGGTTGGAGATCCTATCATAAATCTACGTTCCGGATTTTTTTCAGAATCGACGCTGCAGCCGAAAATTCTGAAAAAATTCACAGACGTCTGTGCTATTAGATAGAACAGTCATGAATTTTTTTGTAATTTTTCGCTGAGCATAACAGAAAAAAACAGAGCCTAATTCAACGAAAGAACGAATGGAGCGTGCCGAGGCAAACAGCATGAAAGAAATGCATTTGCATAAATGACGCGAGGCGTCGAACGTTTAGGCATGTAGTGAACCATAGCGAAGGAATTTTGCTTTCTACGGCCGCTTCCCTCTCTTCGAGTCTCCCTAATAATCTCGACGAGCGATTAATCATTTTGTCGTTCATTCAGACGGCTTCATTGGGGATGAACGAAAACGGGATGCCGCGACGAACCTAACCTTCGCCGTACAATAGATACAGAATTATACAGGGTGAACTAACCTAAATAGGATCGCGATAATAATGTCATCGATGATTCAGCAGTTACAATAAATAAATAGCAACAATAAATAAATAAATATCGAATAATCTCTGATCCAATGTAAAGGGTGGAGAGTTGAAAGAATCGGAAGAAAGTCAGCCATAAGTACAAACCTTGTTGCGATAAGTGTAGGGCAGGCAAGCCCACTGAGCATAACTCGTGTGAACCATCTCGAAAGAATTTCCTTTTATCCAAATCTCTCAACTTCAACTTTATCCATGGTTCGCATCAACTCGTTAATCCTTTCAACGTCAAACAACACTTCAAAATCACAAAACTGAGAATTTCCTTTTATGTATTATATCCAAACCTCTCAACTTTAACTTCAATTTTATCCACAAGAACGCATCAACTTGTTCATCCTCAACAACAGTCCAAAATCGCAAAACTGAGAATCGAGAACACAAACGTCGAAGAAAACAGAATCAACGTTCAATAATAAATAGTCACGGTGTTCGATAATTGCACTTGATCGCGTTCACAGTTAATATCTCAACTTATCTCGACTCTTAAGACGATTATCGAATAGAATAGATAAGGATAGGTGTCGATTTAGAATCCGGAACCGATAGCAATCTGTTTGATGAGTGTACGTTTGTCCATGATTTCTGTATGAATCACTGTTGCATTGCACCGTGGAGCCGTGGAGCGAACATTTCAGAATTCGTTAGTCCACCGGGTAGGTCGCGAGAAACACGTGCACGTTCCAAGGCGTAGCTCTATTGGTACTCGCCGCACGAACGATTGTACTCGAGAGCCAGCGATCCCTGCTGCCTGCCACTGAGCCAACTCTTCGGGAACCTCGACAACCGCTTATTGAAGTCGCGGCATACGGGACCCTCAGGCCCGTACTAACTATCGGCGACTTTGCCTTGTTTTGCCTGCGCCGTTACTTCCCACCACTTTCTTTAAACCGATTCACCCCGGAACGTTCTCACACTCTTTCACCCAATTTTCCATGCGTCCTACAACATTGACACGATTCTTAGAATATCAACAATTTCTCTTATCCTCTTAAATTGAAAATTCTGAAAAAAATTCGACGCATTTTAAATGTTAGACCGCAACCCCATGAATGTTTTCAGAATTTTTAGCTTTGAAACCGAATCTTAAAAAATAAAACAAACAAAAAATAAAATGTCGATAAGTTTTACTTTGCAGAAATATTAAGATAAATCAATTTGTTTGTGTCGAACAGAAAAGTTATCCCTTCGTAAACAGTGCATAAGTGTGACTCACAGCGAGCCATAAATTGATTATCATCGCGAAGCGGTAAAACTCTCTGTCAAACGTTGTTTCTGTTGCACCATATTTATACATAGTTTAAACTGTCTATCTGCATTCCGAATGTAAGGAGGTGCCCGGGGAGTTCATTGGTCATTCGGTAAGTTGGTGACTCATGTGCGAGCCAGCAGCGTGTGCCTTCCCCTTCGGTACAGTTCGGTTCTTCGCCCCTTACGAACGGAACACGCGCTTACGCCCGCATAACGCAAAGCGTAGAAAACACACGACTATTTAACGTCGTAAACCGAGCCGCTGTTCAGGGCCGTTCGTAGCTGTTAGCTGGACCCTGGACCCTGGACCCTGGACCCGACGTCCATAAAACCATGAAATCAATTTTTTACGACTCTCGAGGCACTGCGACTCGCTCAAATATTCGCACACTCTTTCACAATGAAATTATCAGGAAGAATCCAAGAATTCTTAGATTGATCACAGTTAAAGGTCGAAGTTCGTAACTTAAAAAAATTTCGGCAGACAGGGTAGCACATATTAGCACCTGATTCTTATCTGCATTTCTTCTATGTGGTTTGATCTTGATGCAATAAAAATTTCAAGATGGGACTTCTCGAGACTTTCTAGTTCTGCTTTGGTGATGTCAACTGTTGATATGAAGTAATAATATTGTATTAATATCAAGTGATAGTTCAGTTAATATCAAGTAATAACGTTGTGTTCGTTTATTCAAGTGATAGTAATAATTGAGTTAATATCAAGGAATAATTGTGTCAATATCGACTAACAATTTCTGCCAGGAATAACAATAATTGTTCTTGGCAGAATTCCCAAAAATTCCTAAAAGAATCTGCATCGAGAACCAGAATATCCTTGTTAAAATCGAATTGTATCGTCATCGTAATTCTTGAGTTACGTTTGGTTATTTAACGTTCCTTTAGCGTGCAAACCAATATTCACGTAATTCTTAGGCGCGTTCCCAAGTTCTTTGAACGATAACAATAAGCTAAGAGTGGGGAGTTTCCCTATCAATATCAAATGTTCTCTCTCGATGAGACCTTGAAAAACGCAACGGGACATTCGGCCGTGTTCGGAGGTAAAAGTGATCGATCGCGGCGCCTGCAGACCCGCGCAGCAGGACTGCAGCGTGCACGGCCGGCTGCATAGGAGTAGGCGTGACTGAATCAGTCCTACACCAAAGTACGCCAATGCAGTCGGAAAACCACGGAACATGTGTATAACACTACATTTTTTATAGTACCCCATACGATACTTAAATGTTTAGATTAGTAATCGATTAGATACCAACATATCTAACAATGTAAACAATATTTTAAATAATGCGACAGCAATTTTTAGTGGCGCTTCAGAGTCACCACTCTAGTGTTAAGGCTTAAGTTCGTTTTAAATATTGAGATATTGAAATATTGAGATATTGAAACATTGAAACATTGAAATTTTAAATAGTGAAATTGTAAATTTTAAATATTGAAATCGTTTCTATCCGCCCCTCCTTCATTCGACCAGCATTGGCTGACTGCTCGACGAAAAACCGTCGAGAATTTTCGTTTTTTGTCGAATTTGTGTACCAACTTGCTGGACTATTTGCCGAACCACAGCAATTTCGGATTTATTCGGGAACCGGGTGTCTCGACATTGCGAATGCATGGATCGGTCCGCGGGTTCCGAATTCTTTCGCGGTGTTCGAACACTCGAAACTCGTCGTCTATTTTTAACGGTCTCGGTATTCGGACCAAGTCCGCAGGTGTGCACTCCAGTTAATCGAAACGGATTACTTCAGCAGAATTTCATGCACGTGCCTCGCCGATGTACATACATAAAAAATGGATACAGGCAGATTATACGATCGGGCCACACCACGCGCTACCAGGCCAGTTTATTTGCTCTCGATTCGCTAATTCCCCCTGGTTCTCTTCTGCGCTGTTCGAGTCCAGTCAGAGAGAGAGAGAGAGAGAGAGAGAGAGAGAGAGAGAGAGAGAGAGAGAGAGAGAGAGAGTTGTCCAAGAAAAAAGCTTGAGGAAATTGTTCTGTCCACCGCCTAGGACAGGAATCCAGACGAGTAGCAAGTTACAATTTCCACTAAAAATAAGGACAAAACACTTTGGCACGGATATGCTCAGATGATTTAACATTCCCGGCGGCCATTTCATTAACCCGTTCGAACGCGTCCAATTGATATTTTTATTGTGTTCGACACATTTCGCACTCTTCGATATGCTACTACGGCGGATCGAAAAAGTACTCCAACACTATGTATACATATTTAAACTGTACTTTGAATATATCGGTCTCCCGCTAGGGTCAACAAACTTATTGTAACTACGACACGTAGACCATGCTTCATAACCGTAACAGTGTCAACTAACGCAGGCTGCATAATAAGGACGACAATCTATGCTTCTGATTGAGGTCATGCGGGCCACCATTGAATAAGCAATGCGAGTTAATAACGATCACTAAGCTCAACATCACCAGTCCGCATTACCTATATTCATCTTACAACAATTAATACTTTTTATTGAATACTTAACTCTGATCGCCTGACAGCCTATTTTAAGAATACCTTCCAATGTACTCCGAGTCGACTTAACTAACATTTTCGAAACATTTCAAACATTTGTATTCCTTGCTTGTATTACTCATGAAAAAAAGGAAAAACCCGTAATGAAGAGATATCTTGGTTGAGCAGGCTGTGCAGAAGGATACACAATTTGCATTAATTCCATATCGCCGCCTCCGGAAGCGAATATACGAGTTACGCATTACTATGCAGCATCGGATGCATCGTGTCCCCTCGACGATGATCATCATCGACGCGACGAAGCCTAATTTTCCAATGTTTTCTGTTATGTTCGGCGATGACGACGCTGCGAATCAACTGAAATAGACGCGAGAATACAACGTACCTGCACCTATACGTCATTACCGTTTTATTTATAATCCTGTGTTAAAACGACGGCGCCAATTCCACATCGCTGCGAAATGAACCGCAAATTTATAGCTGTGTAGTTGGTTAGGCTTTAACATAATGTAAAACTAGAAAGTCTCGAAGAGTCCCATCTTGAAATCTTTATTGCATCAAGTTCAAACTTCACATAGAAAAAATTCAGACAAGAATCAGCTGTTGACATGTGCGGTCGTGTTTGTCGCAATTTTTTCGAATTACGATCTTCGGCCTCTGACTGTAATCAATCTGAGAATTCTCGCATCTTTCAATGTCGCGTTTTCCGAGGCGTTCCCAAACGATTTTCCGTGCTGAACACTGCCGAGTTCGAGATAGGAGGATGTTACAGACAGGTGGATACACAGGTATGCAGTTGCAAATACGCGGGCGCAGTGGACGCAAGATAAATCAATAAAATCAAGATAACAGAGGGCTGTGTTAGAGAAACTTTCTGTTTAGCCGTTTCAGCTTCTGTACTCGAAGAAATCACCGCAAGGTTAGTTATAGGAGTTGTTGTTCACAATTCTTTCATGCGGACCTATATGTACATTGAAAATTTAAAATATACATTCAAAGTTCAACCTTAAATATCAAGTTTAAAGGCCAAATTCACAATTCAATTTTAAAATTCAAGCTCACAATTCCAGGTTAAAGTTCAAGTTTTGCAATTGGTATTTACTAGAATACCCACTCAATCCACCACTGTACGGTGGTACAGAAATTTTAAACAATTGCGAGAGGCAGAGTGGTACATATTAGCAGTAGTGCCAAGAACAGGCTCGTGGTAGTGAGCTGGAGGATACACTTCCGCTGAATGCGGAAAGCGGAGGTGTGATGCGTCCGGCGCGGCGGAGGAAAGGAGCGAGAAGGATCTGTCAAAGTCAAAAGGCCCTGGGCGGTGGGGTTTTATGTAGTGGGTATGGCATCTCTGGGAGTCTGGGAGAGCCGAGTCCCACACTAGCCTCTCCGACCACCATCGGAGGAGAGGGGTGTGCGTAACAGCATTTCCCCACCGCCGTTAAAAGGAGTGTGGTACATATTAGCAGCAGATTCTTGTCGGAATTCCTTCTACACATGTGTACAGTTTGAACTTGATGCAATCAAAATTTCAAGATGAGAGTCTCCGGGACTTTCCAGTTCTGCATTGTTTGGTGCTAAGCATTGGAACACACGGCAAGCTCTCGACATTGGTGTCTCGTTGCAAGGTCGCGGGAATATTGTAAAGTGGCGTGCATACACTTTGTGACGTAACACTGTTTGTAAATGGGCGACATAAGAGCGCCTCGAGGTCCTCGCGCAATTAATGCGGTTACGCAACGATCATGAAAGGTGAATTGCACCGTTCTGTGGCAGCAGCAGCATTAATATGTCACGGTTGTTGCAACCGACAATGTCAAGGAAATTTACGCGGGCGACAGATTGCGGAGAATCGCCAAATTTCCCGATTCTACCTCCAGAGAATTCAATTATATACATATATGTAAGTTATAATTATAGGTTAATCTTATATGTATATGTACATTGGTTGGGGATCCTATAACAATTTTATGCTTCCGGAATATTTAAAAAATCCGAATAATTATAGGTTAATATAGAATTATAAGTTATATTGTATAATTTTCCTCCACATTATTATTTAACGCGTCGACAAACGTAACCGCAGTGATAAATGCTAGTTCACACTCATAGCCACTAATGTAGATCATAAAGATCGTGTCCTGTTGCCATATATCGAGCGACGCTCCTCTGTTTGACACGTCTGTTCCATTAGCAGATGAACCGACTGTTTCCTTGACAGAAATTCTCTTCTGGCGAATTAAATGGTTGACAATACATACATCGGAGAATTGTCAACAGAAAAATAAGCTACAGTCTTCGAGAACCATTATCTTAATGAACAATGCGGTTGCACAAGCGTGTCGAAAATATTTTTAAATCAAGCTGGACAATATACATATGTATACATACAATAGTGATTGCAAGTGTTCCTCCTCTTCTTCTTCAAAATAAACAAATTTTATTCTTTACTACTTTACTAAAGTTATACAAGTTGTAAAGGAAATAAATAACTTAAATACTAAAACATCACAACCATTCTTGTTCTATACAGGGTGCGGCACAAATTAGAAAAGTGTTTCTTACCAAAGTTAATCGGTATTTAACCGACAAGAAATACTATAAAAATTAGAGTCGCTTATGAAGTGACCAAGTGTCTCGCACGCTTATTGTTAGTTTGCTACAAGTCTGCGTACGCTGTCCAATTTCGAAAGAAATAGCACGTGTAATTTTAGACGATCGCGCGCCTCTTAGGCACAATGGCACAGTAATGAATGCTAGCGTCAGGTAGCTGTCTCAATGTCGATCACTATCAAGGTCGCGAGTTGGCTACTGCGCAACATTTTCGGACTGCGAAGGGGCACGTGTGTATAATTACTGGACTGCGGATTTTATGCATTTATGTTGAAAATGGGTAGGTCTAATTTCCGACAGTACAATACAAATTTGAAGAATATAAATATTCTACTCTAACAGTTAACCGATTTAAATTCGCATGAAAACTGAAAAAAGCAAATATGCATGACGAAAGAAGACGAGATAAGGACTTCTCGTAAAAGATTTCAGCATTATTCAGATTGCCGAGTTTCGTAAATCGGGAAAATTTCGTAAACGAAACTGTGTTATGTATAATTCAAGCACTCGAACGACTGTCGTCTACTTTCGACCTTGCAAAACGTGTTCCATATTAATGACTTCGGTCGCCTTCGAGAAATATTCTTCGCATAGTTAAATAGATAAACAGCACGTCACAGTCCCTCGTGTCTGTAATCATTACTTAATTAATTATTCACTTAGAGCAATATTTAAAAAATTGTCGTCTTTTTTAAAGTGTCCGAATATTAACTGGCAGTTACTATATATATATGTATACATATAGGATGACGTATGATTTTTTCCAGCTAGATTGGGCATTGTCGTGAAATTGCTCGCAGTTTTCTTCGACAATGTAAGCTCTATCCTCCTCAAGTTCTCTACAAGCTCTTTGTTCTGGCAGCGTCCCCGCCGCAGAGGCCAACGTTCAAAGATACAATGAATGTCTTTCATTCGCGGAGATTTATCAGAAAACTGTATACATACGAATACATTGATCACATTACAAGAGAGAGAGAGAGAGAGAGAGAGAGAGAAAGAGAGAGATAGTCGGTATACGGTAGGGTGGCTCTTATTTATTCTTTTCAAACAATTTTGTAAAAATTTCTTTTACACTACCTCCCAGAGTTCTTCCAAGTAATTAAAAAAAAATTTGTGCAAACTTTCAGCTCGATCGGTTAAACATTAAAATTAGTTAATTTAGAAAATCGTGCAATCATTTTTCTTGAATGCCTTCGAAACTATTTACCGTATCCAAAAATGTGTCCAACAAAAATTGTGGATCTGGACCGTATGCGTCTTTTATATCGTATTACTGTTTGACGTAGAATGAACCGATTTCGAGAAAATTGAGAAAAACGTCAGCGACGTATCGCTTGCGGGTCAACCGGGCGAGATAACTAATACGTTACTGATATTTTTCTCAATTTTCTCCAAAACCGTTTGTTTTTAGAAAAAAAGTGATAAGACATAAAAGACGCAGCCTGTCCAGATCTACAGATTTCGTCTAACACATTTTTCAACACGGTGAATGGTTCAGAAGATTAACGCCGATTCTGGAAATTCAATTCGCGCATATCATGCGTCTGACGCGTCTGTCCTTTACTTACCGCTTTTACTTGCTGTTAACGGTGACGTAAATACAGATGGTATGCGTTTTACAGTCATCAGTAAAAGCGGTAACAGCGAATAATCGATGAACACGTCTGCCGAGGTACTTAATGCTTTTTCGATACGAAACAAATCGACGATGCTGACAGTATTTTCTGGATTTATCAGAAAACGTGCAGACAGTTTTCTAAAAATAAATTAACTAAAAATATTTCAATGTTTACTATTTTATACAAAATTATTTGAAATTTTTCGCAGCCCGAGAAATACCGTCAGGAAATTGTAAATATCGTGCTGTAAAAAAGCTTCTCTAAGGATATCGTTTTTCGCGAACATCTTCGAAACTAATTACAACATTGAAAAATGTATCAGACTAAACATCTAGATCTTGACAGGCTGCGCCTTTTATATTGTATTACTTTTTTCGTAGAACAAACCGTTTTCGAGAAAATTGAGGAAAATGTCAGCGACGCGTCAGTTAGCGAGTCGGGCGAGATAACTAATACGTCGCAGACATTTTTCTCAATTTTCCTCGAAAACTGTTTGTCTGACGATAAAAAGTGATAGGACATAAAAGTCGCAGCCTTTCCAGATCTACAGGTTTTGTTGGACATATTTTTCGACACGGCAAATAGTTTCGAAGATATTCGAGGAAAATGATTTTGCGTGCATTTAATGAATTATTTTATCGTATATCGCACAATTAAAAGCCGGAGAACGCGTCAAGGCCATTCAAAGTCCTCGAAACATGGAATTCAAGTACATCGAACCAGCAAAGAAACTCTCTGGAAGCGTATTGATCGAACGCAATTAAACCGGAACAGCTGAGCGCGAGTACGTTAATCGCGCCGTGTCTGTTAGGTCGCTCGTTTTATAACGGGCAAGTATGTAATGTTAATGCGATTGCTATCTCGTCGCTCGGTGGCAAAGGACACCAAGCGCGTCGTAAATTAACTCACGACAACTGCAAGAGATACATTGAGATCGGCCGGAACATTTTCAAAAAAGTGTGTTGAACAAAAAACTACCGCTTATTTACTCTTGTCAAAGATTTCTGTCAAAATTTACTTTATGGCACCACCCAAAATTGTTCCAAATAATTAAAATAAAATCTGCGCAACGTTTCAGCTCGATCGTTCACACATTAAAATTAGATGCTCTTAAAAACGTCAAACAAAAGTTGTAGATCCGGACAGGATGCGTCTTTTATGTAGTATTGCTTATTTTCGTAAGACAAACGGTTTTCGAAAAAAATTGAGAAAAACGTCAGCGGCGTGACAGTTAGCAATTTTTTCGAAAACCGTTTGTTCTACGAGAAAAAGTGATACGACATAAAAGACGCAGCCTGTCGAGATCTACAGATTTCGTCGGACACATTTTTCGGCGCGGCGAATATTTTTGAAGATATATTCAAGATATATTCAAGAAAAACGATTTTATGAGCAATAAATTAATTATTTTAATGTTCCACTGCATAGTTTGAAGATATCTATGTATGAAACATGAATTGAAATGAATAATTAAAAATAATATTATCTGCATAACTTAGAAGCAAGTTTCTTGAAATCGTTTTTAATGTTCAATTTTGCCTCGAACTTGTACCTTTTTATTCTGATACACCTTGTATAATGGTGACGACTGAAAGTGGCACTCATGAATAATTGAGCACGTTATTATTCAAAAGAAGTTTTGTCGCTTTGGAAAATGTCTACGTTACACAATACGCTTTACTTCTTGCCAGTTTTAATATTAGGTCGTCTCTCGTTATACGAAAGTGTAAGCAATTTCAATATCTTCAATTGAACTTATAAGAAGCAATGAGTCATCAACTTTTGAGTTTGTCAAATATTTTCCATTTTTCGCAAGCAGAGTTTGCAACGGAAGAATCGGAAAAAATACCTAATATACAGCTTACAATTAGTATCCGACATATGTCCGATTTTTTTTCAGAATTTTCAACTGCCATTCAACGGGGAAAATGCGCAGAAAACTGGTTTTCTATACCTTGAACAAGTCGACAAATGCAGATTTGTCATGGAAGTTCTAGAGCAACCATGTTTATATTTTTACAGTACGGATACATTGTTGTCAGCATTATTCATGAATTTCTCAAGATTTTCAAAAAATCAAAAACCTCAGAAAAAATCGTGAAAATATGTTTCTCATTTTTCACATCCACTATTTGCAACGGAAAAATCCGGAAAATATCTCTATCTACAGTATAGTATCCGCAATGTACAAGATTTTTTCAGAATTTTAAATCGTCATTCACCGCGGAAAAAGGGCCAAAAACTGGTTTTTCCATTTTCCTCTATAACTATGAGGTTATTTCCGGATGAGGTACGGGGCTGAAACTTGGCAGAAAAGTTTCCTTTTTGTTATGCTATTCTCCGATTTTGTCCCTGTAGAGTAAATCTCTAGGTGTGCCTCTCGAATTTCTACATAAAATCTGCATTTTATCGACTTTTCTCGTGTTCTTCAAAAAAGGTCTCTTGATATTTTGCCATATTTCGCATAGTTTGCGAGATATTTGCAGGTTTGTAATAAAACAGGAAATCTACTTTACCGGCTAAACCAGGCCGATTTGACAGTATGTTATATATATATATATATTTTTTTTTCTTGAAATAACCGCCCAAGAACACAAATATAACCTAAAAACGAGGGTCCAAGGAAATCGTACTCGTGCCAATTACACCACAACCCAAACTCGCTAAAACATCAGCCCCATAAAATAAATAGACTCACCCTGGATATGCGTAGTGGTTGATGCAGGTCATGTCCACCATGCATGCGGAATCCCCAAGGCGATCCGCCGGCTAGGGTGAGTTCCCTTGCAGTCATCCCGTTGGAGCGAGCACTTGGGTCGAGCGGCGGGTCTGTTATTCACTGGAGCAGACGCCACGCTGTCTCGTTTTACTCCGGTGGCGGACGATGATCAGCGGGGTCGTAGTTCTGCGATGGAAAACCGTTCTCTCCCGCGGACGCTCGCATCTCTACCTCTCCCTCTCTCTTTCTCTCTCTCTGTCACACTGTCGTCGATCACAGAAGATAATCCGAGCTCTTAGCGAGAAGGATCGGTGCACATCAAGCGGTCGATGAATCGAGAAACTGGACGGACGAAACACGCACAACGTCCAACGCGACGCGAACTCCTCGATGGTTCGCAGTACACTGACGCCGCATTCCCCCCTCCCCCTATCGTAATCGCTCGTCCGCCACCCTCGCTTACTGCCCTGTCAAACTCGCACCACCCCACGAGCACGCGTGCCCTCCCCACTCTCCGAGAATCTTCTTCGCTCTCGCGCCGTCTCCACCCCCCTACAACGTACCACCAACTCCACTCCCCCTCCGTCGTATCATCTCATAGATTCGTCTCTCGCGAAGCTACGATCAAGCCTTTCTACTATATGAGAACAGTGCAGATTCATTTTCGGAGAACCACTTGTGGCTGGTGACGAGATTCAGGGTGGACATTATTCTTAACTTTTGAAATTTCTGTTGCGACACGCTTCCCGTGGCTGAGGGGTTTGAGGGCTTCTAGAAAAATCGTTTTTCTTGAATATCTTCGAAACTATTTATGTACCGCATCGAAAAATGTGTTAGACGAAACTTGTAGATCTGGACAGGCTGCAATTTTTTCGTCGTATTACTTTGTTGCGTGGAACGGACGGTTTTTGAAAAGATTGAGAAAATCATTAAAATCGTTTGTCTCGAATATCTCCTAAATAGTCCAGTCAACCAATAGTTGTAGAGGGAAATGGAAGGAACACAATTTTTAACTTTGGGTCTTTGTTTGTACTAGCGCGAGGAGGTAAACATACTAAAAGTCACCACTCCTAGTAGGTGAGCGGGGTGCAGGGGGGCACGTAGAGCATCCCCTTTTCGGTTAGCGATAAGACCATTCATAAGACCAGAATTATAGCTGACAAAATGTGCCACGAGATAGATTGGATTCAGTTTTTCTTTGTATAAACCCAACACATATAATATATCATTCGATTCATTTCGCTTTATTAACGCAATAGAACAATTAATAGTCATATGCGATAACAATCTTAAATCGCTTTCGTCACATGAAGAAAGATCATACATTGTTCCAGAAAAACTGTAATAATAACATAAAATATATCGTTTAAGAATAATATAAGTCACTTTTCTACTACAAAAATAATCTACGTAACAATACAACGTATTTAGGAACATTCGTTTAAAAATACAGTTTCGAAACGAAGAAAAAATTTCGATACGTCTAACGTAACGAAACAAACAAAATAAAAACCTCTTAATTAATGCAACATTTTCGTTCCATTAATGTTTATAAAATGGCGTATCAAAAATAACATATTCATGGTATAGTCCATGGTACATATAAGTATAATTCATGGTAACTTGAAAATCTTATAAAGTACTTTTTATACTTTTGGCTATTCTTTCGCAACACTTCTCTTGCGCATTCGTATAAAAATATTGAAAATATAGAGGGTGTTTCGAAACTGGTGGTACAAGCGAAAATTCAAAGTCGATTTTCTCGAAAACAAAGCCTCACATGAAAAAATTTTATTCTAGATTTTCGACTTATTTTTTCATGTAGTATATCGCCCGCTTTTCGCTTGTACCACCAGTTACGAAACCCCCTGTATACATATATGTATACAAGCTGTTTCGTTTATCCGTTCATAGATAAACGAAACACCCTGAATATTTGTGTGTATAAGATACAAAATATATAAGGTATAAATATATAATCTACATATATGTGTTCAACGAAACCTGTAGATCTTGACAAGCTGCGCCTGTTATGTCTTATCACTTTTTTTCGTGGAACAAACCGTTTTCGAAAAAATTGAGAAAAATGATAGAGACGTATGAGTTATCTCGCCCGGCCTCCTAAGTGACACGTCGCTGATGTTTTTCTCAATTTTTTCGAAAACCGTTTGTCCTACGAGAAAAAGTAATACTACATAAAATACGTAGCCTGTCCAGATCCACAATTTTTGTTCGACACATTTTTGGATACAGCAAATAGCTTAGAAGATATTCGAGAAAAACGATAATTTATTTAGTACTCATAAAATTGGTTTTTTTCGAATATCTTCGGAACAATTTACCGCATCGAAAAATGTGTCAGACAAAACCTGTTGATCTTGACAAGCTGCGTCTTTTATGTCCTATCACTTTTTCTCATAAAACAAACGGTTCCTGAGACATTTGAGAAAATGTCAGCGACGTAATATATCTACTTGGATTTTCGACATTCTCTCGCCGAGATCTACAGGAATACACAGGAAAAACACAAAAATTTTTGGTCCGTTCAACTTTGAACACTCGTAACATTCGAAACAGTGGATTCCTAACATTGAAACTTGTATATCCAGCATTCTCTCGCCAAAATCCACAGTATCACACCCTAAAAATGCAACAATTTTTGGTTCGCCTGCGAGTAATTGAAGCTCAAAAACAAAAAGGTAAACGCAAACTGTCAAAGATCCAGGCACAATTAAAAAACCATAATCTATTCAAATAAATAAGCCCAACATCTACTTCTTGTCAGCCTCTCTCTGTTGAACCTTCCACTTTTCATACGCCTCCGCCAGAGCCTTGTACGCCTTCAACTCTCTAAACTCCTTCCTCTTGGTGTCGTTCATATTAACCTTCTCCAGCTTCATCCTCTTAATAATATCGACCACCGCATCAGTATTACCCTTAACAAACTTGGTAATCTCCATCAAAGGCGAATCCGTAATCGTGTCCACCTCCTTTTTACCTTTCTCATAGATACTCCTCTTGATCCTGAGGAACCCATTCAACTGCTCAAAATCATTAATCTTATCCACGGTGGTCCAGGAGACGCCCATGAGGAAGGACTTGAGGTATTCGTCGCCATTTTTGTTCCCAACGTGTTCTAAAATGTTCGGATAGTCGCCCGTAGTGGGGTACCGGTAATAATATGCCTGATTGTCCACGGTAGCCATGATGTCCGTGACCACGAAGCTGGGGAAGTCCTTTTCAGCGTGGAATTTGAGGATGTTGGACTCGCTGGGCAGGCTGCAGAGGCCGACATAGACGGAGGTGGCATCGACGCAGTTAGTGCTGAGCTCCACAGGGTCGCTGATGGTGCGTCCCAACGCGGCGTGGTACGTCAAGGTGTACGGCTTCAGGGGGAAGTTAATGATCTCCGGCTCCGCGTGTCTGAAAAAAGGGAAAAACGTTTGGCTCTAGTGACTTTAAACACTTGTAACTCTTGATCCAGTGAATTCCCAACACTGAACACATAAATTATAGCATAAAAATTTACAAATATCCACGTACCTGGGCAGTTTCATCTGTTCCTTCAGCCAGTTCCGATAAGCCGGCAACAACTGATAAAAATTCAAAACACAGCGAGCAATCCTCTTCCTGCTCCCATCCTCGAATCTCACCAACAACTCCAGCAAAACCTTGTGTACATCAAAGATCATATCCTCCAGCACAACAACCTTGTTCACCCCCCTCTGGTTAATATAAATATACTTAAAGTCCTTAACAAGAATCAACCCCGGAAAGAACTTGTTCGTCTCCACAAGGTTAAACGGCACCAAGCTGAAAGGCTCCACGCGGAACCTGTTGGGGTCCACGGTCTTCATCAACCTGTACAACCTCTGCGTGATCACGTGATGAAACGGAGCCATGAAGAGGGCATCGAAACTCTCGGGAATCCTGGGGTCGAACTTCCCACGGAAGAGGGTGTACAGCAAATACCGAAGGTCGAAGTGAAAGGGGATCTGCTTCTTAGTCTTGTAGCCAGCGATGGCGTCGCCGAAGCGCGCCAACTTCTTCAGGAAACCCTGGTCATCGGAACGAAGGTTGTTCCCAGTGAGTTCGGTGATCGTCAGGTCACTGAACAGCTCGAGCACGACGAAGTTGTTCCTGCTGTGCAGCTGCGGGGACTTGTTGATGGACCCCAGCTGCATCTTGTTGCCCGAGAAGATCAGTGTAATCTGGCTCTTCAGCGCGACTATGTACAGCAGCAGCAGCATCAGAGGATTCACTATGGTGCAAGCGTCCAGGATGATGACCTTGATGGACCGGGCCACGTGCACGTACTTGTGCGCGTAGTTTATCAACTTGAAGAGCACGTCTGTGTTGCTCAGGTTCTTCACCGTGAACATGCAGAGGGCCTCGCGATAGTTCAGACGGAAGTTCCGCATGTTGTAGGAGATGTACGTGTAGGCGGAGACTTGGCTGAGAGCTAATTGGCTGGCCTGGTCCCTTCTGAACACTGCGAATTCAACTACACCTCTGTAGTTTTGAGCTAAGGTTGAGAGGATGTGGGTCTTGCCTGTTCCGCTGGGGGCATCGATTAGGATCACTTTGGGCGCGCCTTTGTCTATTAGTTCGTGGAGGGTGTGGTATACGGAGATTTGGATGCGGTTTAAAGGTCCTTCGAGGACCTTTGTACAGGGGCAGTGGGCGGGAGTTGAGAGGCCGTTCGTGATTGAGAGGTGGGTTGTTTTGGATACTAGGGCGTCCATGGTGGTGGCACTATCTGTTAGAGGAAAACAGGATATTTGTTAAAGATGATACTGTGTTATTATGCGGTTTCCAACCTAGAGGACACGCCTACTCGGGGAGGAGATTATTGCGTAAGGAGGCAAGAAAATGATTGTAAAATTGTTTTTCTTGATTATCGTCGGAACTGTGTACTGTATTGAAAAATATGTCATACGAAACTTTATTTTATTACTATTACTTTTTTTCGTAGAACAAACGGTTTTCGAAGAAATTCAGAAAAATGTCAGCGACGTATTACATAGTTATGTATCTAGCTCGACACCCAAGCGAGACGCATTACTGAAGTTTTCCTCAATTTTTTCGAAAACCGTTCGTTTTACAAGAAAAAGTGATATGACATAAAAGACGCGGTCGGTCGAGATCTACAGGTTTCGTCTGACATATTTTTCGACGCGGTAAATAGTTCAAAAGATATTCGAGAAAAACAATGTTACGATCACTAATCTAATTATTCTAATTATACAAATTTTGTTTTTAATAAAAAAAAATAAGTATGTTCGAAGTAGCATAAAGGTTGGAAACCGCTGGTGTCATTATGGTAGTATAGGAGAGAAAAGATTTACCTTGACAAACACCGTTGCTCGGCATGATGTCGATACGAATACTTCGGTCTTCGTAGTTGAGGAATCTGTGATTATAAAGGCCGCCATTGAAACTATGTCTGTCGAGTTATCATTATCTAGAATTTATTTTTCTTCAATTATCTCGTAATATTGAATTCCGTTATCGTGGCAACTAACAGTTCGTGATGAATAATCAGATAAGGGAACAATAATGTAGAGGAACCTATCGTAAGAAATTGTATACTTACAGGAAATAGATAATTCGCCTTGATTAAGTAGATCGAAATGTATTTTTTCAACGTGTATCGATCGATAAACGACATTTGTAATGCGCCTCTGACTTCTTCTTCGTTCTTATGAATATACATATAACCAAATATTTATTTCTTATTTATAACCTAAATCGATTAACCAACATTTTCTGCTACAATTCATAAAAACACAAATTCATTTTTCCTGTAATTCTTTTCTCAAGTTTACCCAAATGTTTTTATCAACTAATAGTAATCAATTTATTCTCTAATCAATTTAATTTTACTCTAAAATCGAAGAAAAATGATTTATAAGGTGTTCGTAATCAATATATTTACTCTAAAATCGAAGGAAACTGATTTATCAGGTAACAATAATCAATTTATTTCTAATTTAAAACTGAAAAAGAAAATGATTCATCAAGTATATCATGTTTATCTTCTGACCCCCAGATTACCCAGACCTCTTAGTGATTTCAATAGTTTCCCATTTAGTTACAAACAATATAAAATTCCATTGCATTTCTCGTGTTCATATTATTTGACATAGAACCCTATTAAATCATCAGCTTGCTCGCGAACGGTTAAGAAAAATCCCAATAACACTTTATGAAACATATCACTTGTTTCGAATTACAAAAATAGAAATAGAAAACATAAGACAAGTGAATATCGCAGGCTCGTGGAACGATAAGCTAAATTTAGAGTTCGTATAGTTACCTTATGCGTTACTGGCACAGCGAGAAGGGAAACAAAGCAATAAAATACTTCACGTTCACAAAAACGTTTCTGAAAAATGTGAATAAAACTCTACAGTTGAACAAAGACAACAACAAAACACTGAAACGACGTCAGACGCCAGGCGAACATCCACGCGCGAGCTCTCGAAGAAAAAAGAGGAGAGGAAAACAGAGAAATGTCGACAGGAATGCACATGTAAATAATACGTCGACGATATTCCGGCGTTGTGTTGTCCGAGCAAGTGAAGACCTCAGTATTTATAGTGAGGCAGAGTCTATGACTGACTGAATGAGATTTAGCCACTGATGCCAGAACTGTGGTACTGTGGTACTAAACCATACCCCCACCATAGCCTACTATCGGCCCTACGCACCTTTCCAACGTGCCCGCGCGCTACACTCACCAGCGTATCACTCTACGGATGCAGTAGAGTGATACGCTGGTGAGTGTAGCGCGCGAGCGCGTTGGAAAGGAACGTAGGGGCGATAGTAGACTATGGTGGGGGTATGGTTTAGTACCACAGTACCACAGCTCTGGCATCAGTGGATTTAGCAGCTCTTGCTCGCAATATAAACGCAGTTAGGCGGGAACAGAACAGTCATACAAGACGTGAAACACTGGAAACCCCAATCACGAACTAGGGAATTCCCCAAGTAATACCAACTCTTGAATCTGAGATTTCTTCGAACGAAACCGATACCAATCTCTGCCTCTGCTGATAACAATGCTATATACCAGCCGATAAGAAATTGACTATATGGAGAGTATAGTCCGTTCATGATCAGAGTGTATAAATAGACACAGCAGTATTTAATAATTATTTAGGATTGAACATAATGAAGGATTTAATAATAGAAGGAGAATTTCTTGCCAATTTAATAGTAAACCAATCTTCTTGGAATCTTGAAAAATAATTCGAGTCGTTTGGTCGAATTTTGAACGATTATTTCTAGTTTTAAAAATAGGTTTCTATTAAAGTAATAGACTGGGTCAGCAGTCGAAACAATTATTTTTAATACGTTCCGTGCCGAGCTGTTTTTGCCCCATTTATCATTCAGGCCATTTGCTTTATTCTGTCCTGCATTTTTTATAACAGCTTATTCTTTTGGTCGGAATATTCTACAGTCTTAAGATGCTTCTACTTGACTTTACAATAAATTTTTAAAGCTTCAGTTTTATATGTTTTTTATCTATCATCTGCCGAATTTGGTACACATCTGGTTGTGGGCAAAATTATTCTTCGTTTTTTCAATAAGAATTTCAATCGGCCTGAACGGAAAGTTGGCGGCACGGAACGTGTTAAATGAAATTCACTTTTCAGAACGTACCTTTTGAATTGCAACAAAACAACGATCCTTCGATGGAGCTGCGCTTCAGCTGCACCAAGCTGCACTTTCATAAACCAATGAACAGCTCGTGCGGTTGACAAGACTGCCACTGACTGTGACTGCCGCTACATGACTGAATGGATCATGGTATCTGATATGAATCATACCGACGGACGGACTATACTCAGTGGTTCTTAACCTTTTTCAAGTCAGGGAACACTTTTGATTACATGAAAAATTTGCGGAACACCAAAATTAATCATCCAAAAAACAAACGGAAATATCCCGCTTAAAAATAAATATAATTTAGAAAATATATTATTAAATGTATTTAAGGAATTCGTGTAACACTGGACTATACTTATGTAATACAGGGTGGTTCACGCGCTTGCACACCTGTATACATATAACTTCCAAAGTATGCGTTGCACGAAAAAATTTTTTATACAGAAGTTGCATAGTCAGAAGGGGTACATTATGGGTAATTGTGCATAAAACTAACCTCATCGATTTCGATGATTTTTTTAATATGTTGTCAGGGTGAAGATTCTGAACAACTTTTTCTTTTACATGTACCCGCCACTCAGCCTTAGTTTTTCAGATGTTTTCGAAAAGCTGCAGCTACTACTACATTGAATTTTGCCTATACGTGCACGCCCGCGCTGAGCGTATGCGTCAGCATGATGCGACCGCTCGTCAACTGTTTCTACAGATATACGTATGTATCACTACGATCGTCGAACGATATTCTCTCTATTTATATACGGTGATACACAGAAAAATTGTTCCCACGTTACGTGATCATAACTCCGTCAAACATTGTCGTATCGATATCCTTAAACAATGGTTTGAAAGCCTGAAATCTCTAGTTTCGGACGCTCTGTTTCAAATTCTTGCCATCTTGGTTTTTTTACAAAGTTATAGCGAGATGAAGACAATATTGACGGTAAACAAAAATTTTGTGCAACTTTGGAACATCATACGGGAAGCAACAAATTTTTTCGATAAATTGCGTTAATATCGATTGGAAGGGCTATCTTTCCTGTATAAGTTGTGTGGTTGTTGAATATTGTGCGATTTTTTTATTCGAGTTATTCAACATCGAATAAATATGGGCTTTTTAACTTTAAGTGGCACCAGCAAGCGAAAAAATTATCGTAGAATCTCGTGCAAAAAACCAATAAAAAGAACGTTTCTTTCTCTTCAAGGCACTCCTTTTGTTTTTTCAATGACATTAACATTTCGATATATGTACCAGGTGTTTCTGAAAATATGCTTAAAAAA
>CM052285.1:201075-259983 GCA_028455765.1 Lasioglossum oenotherae
AAAATGTCGCTTGAAATGATCTCAGGAACCGCCCATTTTCGGCTCCCGAGTTAATTTTGAGACACTATATATATATATAACCTTGGGCTTTGATAGCCTTACTATTTTTGCAATAATTAAATGATTCAGCCAGACCTTCAACTTATAAACTTATTATAAAAAATTCAATTTCGAATCTTCGATCTTGGAGCAGAGTTGGCCAAAAATTTAATCAACGATTGACGACTGAATTTCTACTTGAATCAAAAATCGTAAATTGCGGTTAACGAATTTTCTACTTTAGTCGTTAATTGCGATTAACGATTATTAATCGTCAATCGGATAATTGATTAATGATTAACTGCTGAAATTTCGAAATGAAATCAAGCTCGTAATAATATTGAAATACATTTATTATCGAAAAAACACATTTATTGTATACAATGAAATGTTATATTACTATAATTAATTGTTACATATAGTTATACAACAATATAATAAAATATAACAATACACTTTCGGAAAATATAGAAGTGGACCGTTAAAGCAAAAGCACGCAAGCTTCGCAGATATTTGTCCTTACTTATTTTGCCCTTTGTATTTTTTATCATACGGTTAAATAACTCCAAAGTAGTATTATCGAGAGCCATAAGATTACAGAACGCATTCTCAGGCAATAATTTCTTTTACCTCATCCCTTTCACTATTTCTTTTAAGGAATGTACCTTTAATTTTAGATGTTTTACTTGTCGCTTCAACTTCTTGATATTTTCTTGGCTAGATTGTAGTCTTTTCCGGATGGTATTTAATTTTTTGAGAGTACTCCTCGGGGTGTTCGCATAGTGGTGGTCATGACGTATGTTCGCATTTACTGGCATGGGCTGGGACTCTGTTACGTTCATTTTTTATGTACTTGGCTCTTCGTCAACTGCAATGAAAAATATTGTCACAAAAATTGTTATATTACGGAAAAAATTGTCAATTTTATCATTCAAATAATATACAGGGTGGTCCACGCAACTTGCACACCTATAATAACTTCCAAAGTACGCGTTGCACGAAAAAGTTTTGTATACAGAAGTTGCATGGTCTGAAGGGGTACATTATGTAGTGTATTTACTTTTTTTACAGATGGACGCGTAAAGGACATATGAAGGTCAACTTCATTTTTTAAAATGGAATTAGGCATTTTTTAATACATCAATCGATGCAGCTGGACATTTTATATAAAAAAGTACTAAACTATGTATGTCGAAAAGATAGTAGTTCAGGAGATATTTCAATTTAAATAACTCTAAAATACCATACCCAACACTCTCTCTCTCTCTCTCTCTCTTGGTCATTCCCACTTTTCATACGCATCCACCAGAACCTCTCTCGCCTCCTCCAGGTCGAAATCCTGAATTTTCTCAATAACATCTATCACAACATGAGGCTTAGCCTTAACAAACTTGGTAATCTCCATCAATCGCGAATCCTTAATCGTGTCCACCTCTATATTATCGTTCTCGTAGAAACTCCTCTTGATCTTCAAGTACCTGAACTTATCATTCTCAAAATCGTCAATGTTATCCACGGTCTCCCAAGGGACACTCTTGAGCAAGTCCTCGAGGTATTCGTCGCTATTTTGGTTTTCCCAAAACGTTTGTAACAAAAAGTTTGGAAAGTCGCCCGTAGCAGGGCAGCGGTAATAATACGTCTCTTTATCCTCAGCGGCCATGATGTCCGTGGCCACGAAGCTGGGCAAGTACTGTTCAGCGTAGAACTTGCGGATGTTGGACTCGGAGGACAGGCTGCAGAGGCCGATGTAGACGGCGGTGGCGTCTGTGAACTTGGAGCTGATGTTTGTACAGTCGATGCTAAGCTCCACATCGCCGCTGATGGTACGTCCCGACGTGGAATGGTACGTCATGGTGTAGTGTTTTAGCGGAAAGTTAGTTATCTCACTGTCCCTGAAAAAGGGAAATTTTTTGGTAAGCTCAACTTTAAATACCTGTCACTTTTGAACCCCAGTGGAATTTCTAACATTGAAACTTGCATTCTCTCCCCAACCAGTGTTGGGCAATATCCCAACACTGACCCTAACATCCACCGTATTGCGTAAACAAAATTTCAAATATTCACGTACCAGGGCAGCCTCATCGTTTCCATCAGCCACTCCCGATGTTTATGTAATAGCTGATAAGACTTCAAAATACAGCGTGCAATCCTCTTCGTACTCCCATCCTCAAATCTTATTAACAATTTGATCAATGCCCCACTGTGTACATCATAGATCATGTCGTCCAGGACGACAACGTTGCTTATCCCCCTCTGGTTAATATAAATATACTTAAAGTTCTTAACAAGAATCAACCCCGGAGTGAAATTGCAACTCCAATAAGGCGTATACTGTTGGTTGAAATACTCCACGTGGTAACTGTTGGAGCCTACGGTCATTAGCCCGAGCAGCCATCTGTACAACCTCTGCGTGATCACCCCATGAAATTGAGCCATAAATAAGGCATCAAGTTTATCAGGAATAGTCGGGTCGAACTTCCCCCTGAAGAGGGTGTACAATAGATACCGAAGATTGAAGTGAAAGGGCTTCTTAGGTCTGTACTCAGCGATGGCGTTGCCGAAGCGCGCCACCTTCTTCAGGAAACTCTGCTTGTCGGAACGAAGGTTCCCAGTGAGTTCAGTGATCGTCAGGTCGCTGAACAGCTCGAGCACGTCGTAGTTGTTCCTGTTGTACAGTATGGTTGCAAAGGAGCTTTTCCCGCGGTGCAGCTCGGTCTCGTTCATGGACCTCAGCTGCATTGTGTTGCCCGAGAAGATCAGCGTGATCTCGTTCCTCAGGGAGACAATATACAGCAGCAACAGCATCAGGGGATTCATTATGGCGCAATCGTCCATGATGATGGCCTCGGTGGACTGGGACCTGTACTCCTGTGCGTAGGTTATCAACTTGAAGAGCACGTCCGTGTTGCTCAGGTTCTTCATCGTGAACATGCGGCGGACCTGGTCGAAGTCCTGATATTGTTGACAACAACCGAAGTTTTTCATGAGGTAGGTGAAGTGTGTTTCGACGGAGATTCCGCTGAGAGTTAATTGGCTGGCCTGGTCCCTTTTCAACACTGCGAATTGAACTGCACCTCTGTAGTTTTGAGCTAAGGTTGAGAGGATGCGGGTCTTGCCTGTTCCGTTGGGGGCATCGATTAGGATCACTTTGGGCTCGCCTTTGTCGATTAGGTCGTGGAGGGTGTGGTATACGGAGATTTGGATGGGGGATAGTGACAGAGTGGTGCAGGCGGAGCAGTGGGTTGTTTCAAATGAGTCTGTGGATATTTCCCACAAGTCCATGGTGGTGTCGCCGTATGCTGGAAGAAAGGAAAATTGTTAGAGTTGGTACAGTGTTATTATATGGTTTCCAACCTGGAGGACACGCCTACTCGGGGAGGAGATTATTGCGTAGGGAGGCAAAAAAATGATTCTAAATTTTTGTCTTTCTTGATTATCGTCGGAACTGTTTACTGTGTCGAAAAATGTGTCATACGAAACTTGTAGATCTGGAAGGACTAAATTAAAGCTGAAACTTTGCAGAATATGGGAAAAATAGGGAGATTATGGTACGAACGTTTTTTAACCTTGAGAAAATTCGTTAAACATATAGAATTTCAAGAAATCGATTTTGCAATATCCTGAGGTCGTAGAAAAATTTCGAAACCTGATTTGAAATCAGCGTGAAAAAATCTACGAGAAATGAAGTGTCGCATGTTTAAAAAAAATTTTTCCGCACGTGGTATTGGAAAAACAACAATTTTCTTGAAGTTGTGCAAGTTCAACGAATTCTTTCAACGTTAAAAAACATTCGCACCACAATCTCCTTAATTATCCCATATTCTGCAAAGTTTCAGCTTTTATTTTTAAAAAATTTCATCGCTCCATCTCATTTCTATCGAAAGTTCTTTGATTTTGACACAGATTTCGTCGGTTTAGCCCACTGTGCGGCGTCCCACCGTGGAACGAACGAGGTTGCCGCGAAGTAAACGACGACACACGGTTCTTCGCTAAATCGCCAGCGTTAATTACAATTCGCTAAACCTTATTCCCCGTGAGCTCGTCGCCCGACGACGGGTTCCTACCGTTCGCGGTCCTACTTCCGGCGCGAGTACCGCGAAACGCTACCCGAACCAACGCGGAGGAAATCACTGGAAATCGAATGGAAACCTGACGGATGCTTACCAAAAGCAACAGATTGCCGGCAGCTGCTATTCAGCGTCTTTCTGTCACTCGCTCTCTCTCTCTCTCTCTCTCTCTCTCTCTCTCTGGGCAGTCTTCGCACAAAAGATAACTTAATTATAGGCAGCCAATTAACGTCTAATTGCGACTCAAGCCAACGAAGCACTGACCACTGACCCAAACGCAGGGGCCGGGGATCGCGAAAGCAGAGCGCGCCCCCACTTTCTTAACTTTCCCCCGCGCGACGCTTCGCCTTATCGCTTCAGATTGTGTATGACGTGGTGAAGCTGTATTCTTATAATAGTCCCCCGTGGGAAACTGCCCTTCGAAAAACCGTGAAACCTGACACCGGTTGCAAGACAAAGAATATGCTGACTTTGCAAAATATGCTCGTACTATACTGCACATATTATTGTATTATATGTAGGATTCTTGAGGAATGGGGTCGATCTTATATTAATGGTCTTTAGTGGTTAAAATACTATATTCCACTTAATACACAGTTAGACGCTTGCTATTATGCTATTGGCTCTATCTCGAAACGCGCTGTCAGACAAACTCTGACTCGTCCGCCGAACTTCCACGCTTTACATCTTTCACCCCCTTGCATTCATCTCGCTTGCACTCTGTCTCTCGCATCCATGGCTTATCTTCATAAAGACATATACTTCTCTATTGCTCAGTTCTAAACACTTTTCATTCACGCCTTCTCAGTCACTCGAGTTTCCCAAACATACCGGCGCGCCGGTCCGTCGGCGTCGCGTCCCAACCTCCCAACATGATTCAGTCGCCCGCACGCACGCACAACGAACCATTCATCCTCATCAACTTTCATGAATAAGATATTTTCCATTTTGTTAGATGATCTTTCGCCAAAAAGAACAAATAAGAAAATTTGATTGATCAAAGAGTCTGTCCAAATCTACAGGGTTTGTTTAACATATTTTTCGACGCGGTGAATAATTTAGAAGATATTCGAGAAAAACTACACTCCTCAAAAGAATTAAGGGATCACTTGTGCGAACCCGAAAAACTGCTCCCACTTTACGTAATCATAACGCCATCAAAAATTGCCGTATCGATATCGTTAAACAATGGTTTGAAAGCCTGAAACCTCTAGTTTCAGTTATAGCGAGATGAAGACAACATTGACGGTAAACAAAAATTTTGTGCAACTTTGGAACATCACACGGGGAGCAATAAATTTTTTCGATAAATCGCGTTAATATCGTTTGGAAGGGCTATCTTTCCTGTATAAAATGTGTGGTTGTTGATTATTGTATGATTTTTTTATTAGAGTTATTCAACATTGAAGTAAATATTGGCTTTTTAACTTTAAGTGGCACCAGCAAGCGAAAAAATTATCGTAGAATCTCGTGCAAAAAAGTAATAGAAAGAGCGTTTCTTTCTCTTCAAGGCACTCCTTTTGTTTTTCCAATTTCATTAACATTTCGATATGCCAGGTATCTCTGAAAATATGCTTAAAAAATGCACAATTTCCATTTTTCCTTTAACTCGCTGGATCTCGGCGAGAAATGGTCGTAATACCATGATCCGAACGTCAGATTGAAGTAGAGATTCTGCCGATTCGATTGAGTACCCCATGAACACGCTGCGACTATTTTTTACCTATGGCAGCTGTGTTTGAAGTTGGTGCTTCGCAGAAATTAGCGAAATTGAGCGTTTAAATTAACATTAAAATTGATATATTTAAATTAACATTGAAAATTTTCATTTGTTTGTCGGTGTTAGGTTTAATTATTCACCCTATTCGCACTAAACGTACTCGAAGGTCAATTACATCTCCTAAATACATCTATAAAACACGTCATACAATCGAATAACAGTTACGCCAACGATCTCCATGACGGGTACAACAATAACTCCTGAAAACGGGGGGATGACGTAACTGGAGCACACGCGTCACGTCATACATAAATATAAATATGGCGTAGGGCGGTGCCATGTGTCATCATTACGATCGATAATTCTTCTTTCGATAAGACATCACTTAAGCCGATTAGGTACACACTTATCTATGCTCACCACGAGCGAATGTTTACCTATTTACTTCATTATGCTCTCGTTACGTTTCAAGCATTGTTTCGTGTCCGGAGCGCATGAGAAAATGTTGATCGAATAGAGGAAAGAGGTTAGAGTGCGTTCTCCTTTTGACAGGCGCGAGTCGCGCACTGTGGTGGGACGATAAAGAAGTCGATTAAAGGAACAGTGTTCAGTGCACCAGTCCGCGTTTATTCCTCGTTAATACTGCACCAGCTCGTGTTGTACCGCTGCTTCAGTGTGTTTCTTTTGTGATACAAGTTATTTATTTTGTGGAGGTGCACGATCTAAGCGGAATCTTCGAAAATGGGTGACAGTAAAACAGGTAAATTATCACGAACTACATATTGTATCTATTTATATGTAAATATGTATATTCTGAAACGAATTAATTCTTTTCTCTTCGAAAAGAAATACATTCACGACTTGCGCATAGAGGATATTGTAACACTAAATGAATCCCATATGATGTTGAAAGAACAAGTACTACCTAACAGTTCATTTTCGACGATATTGGAAAAATTACATCGTATTACTTAAATCTAATTAATTCTTAAACTCCCACTCTTTTTAAATTTCAACTTAGAACACTTTCATAATTTTATGGGGCACATATATCAGAAAAAAAGAAATATATAGCAAGTTTCAATCGATTGTTACATTCCTTAATGTTTGTCTGTGAAGGTACAATTCGCCAACTCCAATGGAAACCTATTTCCCTTATTAATAATTGCACATTACTTCTTTAACCAGTCCTAAACACCTACATCGGTCATAGACACTTCAACCAATATTTTAAAAATCTTCTTACTCCACAGAACACATCGTCATGACTCCCAAATGCAAGACAGCAAATTCAACAACGATTATAATAGAAAGACAAGCTTTACAACCTCCGGCAGAGAACGAAAAGGAAAACAACATTCACGTTGCCGGAGGAAATCATAAAGGAATAGTCATTAACAAACAAGCAGCCGCAGGTACATATTTCTCTATAATGCCTTCACTCTATATTACTCTATTTACTTTATATTGTCAGAACATTCTCAATATATACAAAACATGACGTTGCAAAATTTCTTTTAGTTACAAACGGCGAAGTACATCCAGCGCATCTCTGCCTGCAATTCAGAGTGTTTTTAGTCAGCGGCCAAACTGGAAAGCATACTCAAGAGTCCAGAACTCTGCAGTTCTGGTTCATTGATGCACTCTCCGAGGCTGAACATCCAAGCGTAGCGCAGGAGTTCTTCAGAGAGTTGGTCAGTCCCCAGGAATTTCCACGAGGTGAGAGTTATCTAACAGAAACTGCTTGTAAAAAATCCTTGATAATCCTGCTTGTAAAAAATGAGAAATCTCAGAATCTGCATTTTTCGAATTTTTCGAGGTTTTTGATTTTTCGCAAGCAGGATTGCTAATTTAAAAATCTGAAAAAAATGACATATTTTGGATATAAAGCCGCATATTCGGGAACTTTTTCGGATTTTTCCGTTGCAAATTCTGCTTGTAAAAATTGGAAAACTCGAAAAAACCTGCATTTTCTCGATTTCTTTGAGGTTCTTGATTTTTCAGAAGCAGGATTTTCAATTTAAAAATCTGAAATAAATTGCGCAGTATGTATTTGGGTGCTGGACACGTCTCACATTTTTCTCCGAATTTCTAAACATCGTCAACTAGGGAAAATAGACAAGAGAATGTTTCCATAAGTTGGTGTGTATGCTTTTCTTACAGATTACGTTGGATTTATTACGAAGATCATGAAGCTAATGTTACACAAGTATCCCAGTGTCAAGAAGATCGAAGTAGAATTAAAGCAGTTAGAAGAACCGGTGAATCTTCCGACGAGGCCACGTAAGTAGAAAATTCAATAAAAATTCCTTACGCATTATAAATTCTATTCGCTCATATCTGAGATTTTGTTAAAAATAAATTCGAATACAAATTTGAATTATTCATGCAGTTCTTTGATTTAATGTACTCAAAGATATATTCTCGTTTTAACGAAATCACTGCGGAACGAAAAGTTTATGTTAAATCTTTGTTATTCGCAGCAAATACTGGTCAAATACTGTTCGCACTTCCTCCATGTAAGAATATTTGGAGATCAGGTTGGAGAGAATGAAATTTACACGATAACTTTTACGTACTATCCGTCGCATAAAACGAAGTTTCATATTTGCCGGTCAGAGTTGAATTGAAAGCACCGTCGTAGAATGTATACATAAAATGTATGCTAGGGTGGAACGAAAAAAGCGAAATTCTACGATTATTATCTCTAATGTTGAAATAAAGTTGCCTTTTATCTTTCGGATGAAGTTTGCGCAAGTTGGGTTGCAATTTCGATTTAAATTGAATTGCTGAGACTTGAATTCGAATTTAGATTTAAATATAATGATTGAAAGTTGAATTTCGATTTAAATTGGGTTGCTGAGAGTTGAATTTCTATTTAAATTGAGTTGCTGAGAGTTGAATTTGAAGTTCGATTCAAAATCAAGTAACATTCGTAAAATCTATCAATCCTAAATATTCAAATTTTAACAGGTTATGTATTGCTACAGAAAAATGTACACTCTCGCTATTAGAACTCTCAGTTCCACCCTAATATATACATCTTATTATCGGCGAAGAATTTTGTTTATCAACATTAAAAAAAAAACGATCATGTTTCATCTGTACGTTGACCGGTAGATATAGTACATTATGCCGCTTCACTCAAAGCCACAATAACCGTAACAACAATGGCTGAACATCACTTTTTAGTATTTCTAAAACATTTCCTCGAGAGAATGTAATAGACATTGGAAATTCCATTTTTTGCGAACAATTCACAAATTAACAGGAAAGATTTTTGCTTAACCACATTATTCAACTAGAAATCGTTCCAACGAAACTGCATGACTATTAACACACAAACATTACTGTCTGCTGTTTCAAGACGTTTAGTAATCTGTAACTGAAACTACAGTTGACACTCACTTCCAGTTTAACTATGTATGTCAAATTTAGCATAATACTATTCGCATTAGACACGGTACAAAACTATCTATCTTCTCGTTGCTGCGTTACCATGTAGAGAAAGAACACACCCGTACAATGTACTCGCCTCGTACTCGCAACTGTTTACTTCCACAAAAGATGCATAGATTTCACTTCTGCGTGAGTGATCCTATGAAAGGAGTTAGTAGTGCAAGCTGCGACCTAGTTTCCGCTCACAACACACAGTTACTTTAATTACCTGTAAATCTGTAATGTGGTAGAGAAACATTTAGCATACACCAATCGTAGCAACTTAATTTCCAACGTTCTGTTCGCCAAGCTGATTACATTATATTACATATCATTTCTTCGACATCGAGCAATTGTAAGCTTCACAAACTCGCAATATTTCACTGCGTTGCATTTTAACGTGTCTTCTTTTTCTTTCACAGTGTCCACGGATGAAACAGTGCTGGGTCAGGTCATCGAGCTGACGCTGGAGAAGGTGCTGGAGCTGATCGAGTCTGCCTATCCGAATCCAGTTACAATCGTAGACCTGGCCAAGTAAGACTGGAATACTAGGGTGGCTCTTATTTACTCTTGTTAAAAGTTTTCTGATGGTTTTTCTCGAATATCTTCCAAGCTATTCACTGCGTCGAAAAATATGTTAAACAAAACCTACAGATCTCGACAGGTTGCATCTTTTGTGTCCTGTTACTATTTTTCGTAGAACAAGCCGTTTTCGAGAAAATTGAGAAAAATGTCTGTGACGTATTGATCCGACGTTTTTCTCAATTTTTTCGAAAACCGTTCGTCTTACGAAAAGAAGTAATAAGATATAAAAAACGCAGCCTGTCCAAGTCTACAGGTTTCGTTTAACACGTTTTTCGACGCGGTAAACAGTTTCGAAGATATTCAAGAAAAACAATTTCATGAGCGTTGAATTGATTATCTCCATGTTTAATCCATATGGAGCACGTTTTCCCGTTACCTATCCGATCGAGCTCAAACTTTACACAGATCTTTTTTAAAAAGAAATTCAAAATTCGATGATAAGACCCGCCATATTGAATACGCACTTCGCTAGATATAAAATTTGTTAACGTTGTGTTTCGTTTTATAGGGAGTATGGTTGGGATCCCTCAGCTGTCGAAGCGAAGCTGAAAGAGCTGCAGGAGAAGGGCGTAGTGAAGGCGATGGATCATGGAGCGTTTACCAGAGTCGTGCACCAAGATACGCAGATTCAAGTAAACGCTGTTTAAATTAATTCGAAAGAATTATCGAACAGTTTAAGAATATTTGATTCTGTGTTCGTAGGTGGTGAAGCAGATGCCAACGATGGCGAGCGCCAAGCAACCTACGATAGCTATCATTACGGCGCAGTACTGCGAGAAGCTGGCGGTGGATTCGATGATCGAGAACAAGGAGACTTACGTTCGATATACTACTGTTGGTAAGATACCTATAACTTTCGTTTGGTATTATTTCTATTGATTACGTGTTAGTCTGTTATATCGGTGGGACAGGAAACTGATACGTGTATGTTAGGGTGGAGCGAAGGTTACCGAGGAATTCTAATAGCAAGCAGAAGTTGCCTAATGTAGCGATACATAAGCTGGTATACGAATAGAATTTATTAAAAATCAACATATTTATTAAATGTGTAGCTATTAGCTCGATATTATCCTCTATTCATATGACACTAGAAGTTCTTATAAATAAAAGATAATACCGATTGCCCAGGTTTCACCACGAGGAGGTTGCTGCACAAGAGACCTGAAAGGGAGTCAGAACGAATGTAATATTCCTTCTGGCTCCCTTTCTTACAACGACGACTTATACTAAATTACGCAGATATGTCGAGTAATTATTGCAGGGCAAAAGGTGTGAATCGGAGAAGAAGTCCGACCCACGGGGTATCAAAGGCGAATCAGGCAGAAGGCTCTGATTCTTTCAAAGTGAGAAACAGCGTCGAAGGTGACGCGGCGCGTACAATGCTTGCAGCTCTGGTCAGAGCCGATACCCGACGTGTCCTCACCAAGAGAAATGGACAGTGAGAAGTGTTCAAACGATATCCCATTTCTGTACCAACTACCTGTCACCAAGCAACACAAGTTGAGGTGAACTCGGGTAGGATGACGAATAGAGAGGACACTGTAACGTCTGTAACATGGCTACACGAGTGAACAGGTCTCACTGAGCCACGCCTCTCAATGTATCGATGCCAAATACCGGCTCCAACCGGTCTGGTACATGCAAGCAAGGTCCGACACAGCAGAAATACGCGTGCGTATAAACTGATTTTCAAATGCAATTTTCTAAATTACATTTGGATACGTCATCTTGAAATACTGCAAGTTTCAGGAAAATTATATTTAAATATAAATTCAAATTCAATTCTCAGCAACCGAATTTAAATCGCAATTCACCTTTCAATCATCATATTCAAATCTAAATTCAAACTTACCTTTCAATCATTATATTTAAATCTAAATTCAGAGAGAAAGATCAAAAGCAACTTTTTATTTCACTGTTAGATAATAGTCGAACTTTTTTGCTTTCTTCGTTCCACCCTATTGCGTATATAGTATATGTATACACATACGAAAGGCGCGTACATAAATATAAGCTAATACTTTCTTTCTTTACAATTCCTATAAAATAATTCCGATCGATATGCTAAACGTAGGAAACGTGTTTGAAAAACATTTCTGTATTTGACGACGCATGACACTTCAGGTACGGCAAGCTCGACAGACGCAGCGAATGGAGCACTGCGTGTGACATGCCGTTTCGGTAAAGTAGCTTGTAAAATAGTTGTTCCGTTTTTTCAATGTCACACCAATGTTATAGCTTGCCAATCAATCAATCGCTTGGATCCAAGAAAGAGCCATTTCGCTGAGGAGCATTTTCATTCAAATATTCTTTTCGTCGTGATAACAGAAATTTTTCTTATATGTATTTCTCGTTTATTGGTTATTGTGTCGTAAATGTCATACGTCAACTCGTTTCAGCGATGGGTATTCGAATCGTCCGCAACGTGTACGTCGTCATAAATATAAATTTGTTTATGTTTGTGTTGATATTCAGGAAGAATCTAAATTTACATACTCCCAGTGACAAGAAAATATAAAATTATTCGACCGTATATCCAAGAGTTCGAGACGACACAATTTATTTACATTCACTCAAGCTTTGAAAGATCTCATTCTGTTTCGCATATCTACGTACTTAAATGTTTGCATTTTCAGGGATATCCGTCGAATAAATTGAATCTGCTGCTCTCATGCATTTTGAAGGGGCATAACTTCAGTTTAAATTCATTTTTCATACCACTTCGGTTTTCTATTTATTCATGTTCTTTCTATACATATACACTTCATCAAATTCATAATTTGTTTCGTACGAAGGGTGGACATTGGCTGTCATGTCGTTTTGTTTTGTTCCATTTAAATGTGACTGATATTAACTTTTTCAACTACATAATATTTTGCATAAAAGTAGTTCACACAAATTCTATGATTCACAAATGCAACCAAGTTATGCTAGTTACTCGTCACTTGTTACGAAAGATTTTCTTTTTGAGATTACTAATTAACTGTTTAAACAACTAATTGAATTATATACATTCGGCGATAGATTCCGAATATAATTGCATCTGTATGGAATGATTAATTTTTCAACAATTTATGGTAAATGTTACGTTTAGGGGAAGCTGCCACCCCTGAATGTAACATTTACCCAATTTATTCACATATAACACAGGTTCGATATCAGTCTGCAGATAGTAGCACAGTGCACAATGTATCATACACAAGTTTTTTCGATTCAACGATATAAAATCCCAGAATATAGACAACGATTACTTTTTGTTATAGGGGAGTCGAACGTTTATACGTTGGGCAACATTGGTGCACACAGAATTGTGTGCACGAAACTGCCTACCGTAGGCCATACCAGGGAAGCGATGACTGCAGCAGGGAATACCACCACTAGATTATTGGGTAAATATTGCCCTAACTGTCTATTAGGTCTTCGCATATGAAGTTGTCCGATTTTAGAATGCAACTCTTAGAAAACGTTTTGATCAAGAAATGCTATTACAGTCTGTAGGTTTATTATACAAAAACTTGAGGTAGAAAGCTGTTCCTTAACGCTAAATGTACCACGAACGGTTCTAGATTTTTAAAGATGCTGTTATAAGAAACGATTTAATAAATATCGTTATTACGGCACGTATTATAATAAGAATCGATCAAGAAACTTAAAATTTCCAGATAGAATACATTGGATATACAAAATTGCGTCTGTTTCGTGTCACTGAAAAAAATCGGACAATTCATATATGCAACAACCTAATACTAATATAATAATTATAGTAATATCTATATACATAATTGTATAATTATATCTATATAATAATATTTTTCTGAATAGCTGCTCTATTTAAGAAGACCGTTTTAAAATGTTGAATTACACCAGTATCTTAACAGTAGGAAGTTTCCTACTGCAATTTATTGCGCTAGAGTAATTGAAATTCCGATTTAGGTACATTCCAAAAAGTGGATTATGTGTTTCTAATCGGAATCGGAGGAGGCGTGCCTCACTACACCGATTACAATAAACACGTACGACTTGGGGATGTTGTTATTTCGCATCCCACTCCGAATAACAAGAAATACATTTACGTATATTGTGAAAGTGCGAAGATGAACGAAAGTGGTAATTACCACTTCGAGACGAAAGAGTATTGTCCACCGAATTTATGTCTTCAGGAAATAGCTGCGAATTTGAAGGAACAGGTACGTTACTGTTACTTAACTACTGAAATTGTTGCGAATGGATTGGTTAGATTGTTTAAACGTTCTATGGTTCCGCAGTCTGAGAATGACGAGAACCCTCCGTGGCAAGCGTACCTAAAGGATGGTCTCGATATTCTGAGCAATCAGACGGAACATGATTTCAAAGCGCCTCCACCGGAGTCTGATAAATTGTACATGGCTATCGGAGAAAGAGACGTCATCGAAGTGGCGCATCCAACTGCTCCTTCGGACGCGACCAACAAAAGGTTCTTAATATTTTACGTACATTTTATAATATATACACTCCTCAAAAGAATTAAGGGATCACTTGTGCGAACTCGAAAAATTGATCCCACTTTACGTGATCATAACTCCGTCAAAAATTACCGTATCGATATCGTTAAACAATGGTTTAAACAAACAAAATCCTGAGGTCGTAGACAAATTTTGAGACCAGATTTGAAATGATCGTGAAATCAAGTTTTGAGGATGTAAGACTTTCAGACTTTAAGACGTCGTGTGCTATGACTGGGATTTAATTCTATAAATTAAAATTCAACTCTCACGGCTTGCTAACCAAATTGTACCTTTCCAGAACGGACGGCTGTCCTCGGATTCATCTAGTACCAGTGGCATCCGGCAGACAAATTGCTCGCGACGACCAACTTCGACAAAAATTCGCAGCTCGTTTCGGAGCTCTAGCCTTCGACGCTGAAATGGACGCAGTGGTAGAAAGCATTCTTGGCAATTGCCGCGAGAGCTTCGCCGTGATTCGAGGTATCTCTGACTACAAAGACGGCTCGCGCATAAAGGAGTGGCAGCCATACGCGTCACTGGCTGCTGCTAGCGTGATGAAGTCCATCATCTGCGCCATGGATCCACCGACCAACGTGTAAAACCAAAAACAACGTTCGTTCCCACTCGCAAGGTGGACCAGCTATAATTCCGATTAGCTAAAGAGGACGGAACACTAGGGTGGCTCTTATTTACTCAAATGATTAAAACAAATTTGCGCAGTTTCAGCAGGATAACGGGAAAACGTGCCCCAAATGGATTTAAACATTGAAATAATGAATTTAACGCTGATAAAATCGTTTTTCTCGAATATCTTCGAAACTATTTACCGCGTCGAAAAACATGTCAAACAAAACCTGTAGATCTGGATGGGTAGCGTGTTTTATGTCGTATCACTTTTTCTCGTAAAACGAACGGTTTTCGAGAAAATTGAGGAAAATATCAGGGGCCCGTCAGCTGACTCGCCCGGCAGTTTTTCTTAAATATCTTCGAAACAATTTGCCGCACTGATGGGTGTGCCATCAAAGAAATTCGAAAGTCGAAAATAAGAACCACCCTAACGAAACACTTACGCTTCCAAATGATTTGTACGTCGCTCAACTCAATTTCCCATCGGACTGAAAAAAGGCAACCGTTTTGTTTCCCTACGCGGAGGCGTTTACTTCTTTTTACAATTCGCATTTACACACATTCTGAAGCTGATCGTCTAGCTGATTATTAGGCTGGTCGAATTTCGAACACGTGTTTTTACAGATTTATTCATATACACTTTTTCTAGACACTTAAGGACGCGGTTACTATCGTTACTTTGTATTATTTCGACGGAACAATAATCTAAGAGAAATCGGTTCGGCGATCCTAAGACTGGTGCCATTTTAATTCTGTGCCGCACACGTAGGTTTCTTAAAAAGGAAGTATCTCTTTTGCGTAGAAGGAAAGTTAAGGCGAATACTTGTAACGTTTATAGCTTATAGTTTATAGCGTTAAGTGTTACAGTGACGAGGCTCTCGAGTAGATCGAATCTTACCGGACAGGCTCCGAGGTATAGTAGGGAAGTATCGAAAGCTTTAAGCGAAGCCTGCACAGGTAGTCGAGATGATTTAAGTCTAGAGTACGATACCTGAAATTGTCCTAAATATTACACGTTTCTCAGAGTATATCGTCGTTTTGAACAGATGTATGCACTATACCCACGCACCGAATGCAGTTCGAATCTTTCGATTCCCTGAGATCAGAGGTTCAGCTCGCGTTTAAAGCTGGCGGAAAGATAAAGTAACAGATATCAAATACCGTGTACAAGTATTGCGTATCGTCTGATTTTACCGTCGATTTTACCAGCGAAAGTTCAGTAAACGCGTAACGAAGATAATACGATCGAGGTGAAAATATAATATACAGACTGCGGATCTCTTTACGCGTTCACGAAGAAATTGGTTGGGCGAAATGTAAAACAGTAAGATTTACAAAACATTGAAGAATGCTGTAATGCTGTTTTTAATGTAAATAAGTCGTTCAGGGATGAAATCAATTTTTTCTGTTGTTCCTGCTTCACACAATCAATGCGAAACATTTTCATTTTACATAAAGATCCGCAGTCTAATAATATATAACCGTATACGCTGCTAATACGGAAAAAACTTTCTGGTAAAACGTGATGAGATGACTGCTAAATTACACGATGTTAATCAACATAGTTTCCATTCCACGCTGCTCGACGCGTATTAAATATCACAAGCGCCTTTTTCGACAAATCTCTTTGTTCCACTTTTTACGAATCGGTTGAACTATGTTTTCTTTATAATATGTGACTTTTCGAGTGTTTCATTATCCAGAACTACTTTTTATGATGACTGCGAATGTCCTCCAGAATTATTGACAAATTTCATAGATTTATCAGATCACAATTTGCCCTGCATCGATTAATTTCGAAGTACATATATATGTATATCGAAAAGTTTGTATGATTTTTTCTACTGCACGTGCCATGGTTGATTTGTTTTGTACAATGTTTGAGAAGGACAAGCTTTTTGTTGGGCATAATATATAGGGTCGAGCTGTTTACTTCTGACGAGAATGGAGAGATCAGTATCATATTGTAAATGGTTCTGGGCCTTGAAATTTACTCATGACCAAAGCAGAATTTGTGAGAAACGTTTGGCGTACTATTGTATACCACCCGAGAGTTCGATCGCAATATCCTGAACAACACGTAAAAAGTTTTTCTTTTTCAAATTCGGATTTAGTCCCTCAAAGTAAAAACAGATCGATTTCAATATTATTGCAGTTCCTATATGTATATTGTATATCTCGGAAGGAGAGGATTCAGTTTCCTTGTTTTTAGTAATTCTTTCCGAGACAAACTTTCCAACGAATCGATCGCATTGATTTTTTCCTATTGTGTTATATTTTAATTTTATATTTTAATGAACTGTTATATATCGGACGATCGCATAAGTTCGTGCCCGATTTGAAACCGAAAATTCAATGGTTTTTATTTTAAAGAATATTCAATTTTCATTCATCAATTTTTATATATTTATTTATATCATTCTTTATTTTTATATCTATATTTATATTTTATAATTGTAGAAGAGGATGGTCTCTAGATGTATAATTTTCTTTGTATAGCTTGCGACAATGATGGAAAATCGGGCATGAACTTATGCAATTATCTAATACATTCATATTTTATTTTGTTAAGATATTGTTAGGTAGTCAGATATTTCTTTTCAACGTTTTATACACGTGAACTTTCTACACCGAACTTTTACACATACTGAAATTTCGGAGAACTTCTTCCTGTATCTTTGTATTTGAAATTTAAGAGAAACGCGATTGAACCTTTGGGCGATAATATATCTACTAAGTATATTGAAGAGAAACGTACAATTAATTAGCGGTAACTAAAGTGCCAATGTGTTCAACAAATGGGTTGCAGAGGTGACGAGAACCTTTTTTAAGAAGATTTATACTATGAACAGGATTCAAACATATTTTAGGCGGATCGAGAACACTGTACAACACCAAATCTGTTCAAAAATTACTATTGGGTGATTATTATAGAGTTTGTCATTCTGAATTATGCTTTATTTCTTCTGTTCTACTCAATGAGAAATTAGGAAAAAATTCATTAATATTCTACCTGGTGGCACACACAACAATTATTTCAGAATTTTTCGTTTGAAATTCAATTTTTAAAAAAATTCGGAAGTTTAAAATTGTGATAGGATAGATCCCCAACCTCATTATCTGGGTTACACAATGCTTTATTTCTTCTGTTCTGCTGAACAAAAAATAACGAAAAAATTGTTGAACATTCTACCTAATGTCGCACATAACAGTGAATTATTTCAGAATTTTTGGTTTTCTTTTTAAAATTTTTAAAAAATATTTAAAGTAAATAAACAAACTCTATAAGAATCACCCAACAGTAATTGCTAAATAAATTCGTTGTTGTACAGTGTAATTGGCATGGTTAAAGTGTTTCTTTACAATGAAAGTAGCAGTTTTAATCTTAGGGAGCTAATTAATATTAGATTACAATATACAATTAAATTTTCTCAAAATTAAATTAGCTTCTTTTTCGAGTGAAACTTTGTATCTTTTAGAGGAAGGTTCTCTCCTACTTATATGTACAGTGAAAATATCAGTACTGAATTTGCACTGCCTCGTGATAATTATTCAAACATAAATTTTCCAAACTTTCGAATGTGTTAAATAAATTTCGAAGGTACCGTTAACTCTCTTTTGACAAAGTCCAACGCAACTTCCTCGCATTTCAACGTCTTTCTAGATTCTAAAGCACAGGGTAGTATACGGAAAAGAATGTTCTATTAAATGACTTAATGTCTTAATATATATCGGATTCGAGCATAAATCCAAACAGATAGAAAAATTAGTACTCCTATACGAGCTCATAAAAATCTATAGTTATGATAACTAGACTGTGAATCTTTGTGCATAACAAAAGGTCTGACTTTGTCTTCAATTTGAGAAATTTTCCAACAATTTATATTCCTATAATTTTCCTATATACGCGTAAAAAGATCCGCAGTCTACTTCTAGCTTAAAAGTTTTAAGATTCTGTGTACAATTATTTATTTCTATTATATTCGAAAAATACGACGATATACAATAATATTGTAGAGAGAAGGCTGTTCTTTTTTTTCGGGAATATTATTTATTCTACTATTAATTTTACGAATACAAGGTTGACGTATAAGACGATAAATAAATAAATAAATAAATTATGAATCTAAAGGTAGAAGGACCTCAGATCCATATATAATTATATCGAGAAGAATCACTTGTTGCACAGATGCACATCTTTCAAATTCTATGAAGTATAATAAAGAGCGTATATCTTAACGTACATTTATGTATATTACATGATAAGTATAGATGAATAGGTGAACATAGGCATAGACATATTTAAAAAAGCATTTATTATATTATAGTTGTAAGACGAACAGTCACAGTTTATTCAAGTAGCAGTGCTCGAGAGTGTTCAATTTCAAGTTCAAGTTCGAATTTCTTTTTCAGTGAACACTTTTGAGCACCGCAGCACATTGTGGTGAATTAATTGATTCTTCTTCCCGGTTACGGATTCCTATTTAAGGCCTAATTTTATTTCTGTGCGAAGCCTCTTAGCGATTCCTGTCACCGAGAACAAGAGTTTCGAAACAGTTTTGTCTGCGTTTGTTGCGAAATAATTTGGCTTCTTCAGATATTTGGAAACTAATTCTATTGGGTTGTGTTTGAATTTTTCTAGAAGATAGCGTCGGAAAGTACATCGAAGAAAGCATGAAAGTAACGAAAGAAAAGACGTTGTCATTCCATCGGAAACGTATTCCTCGTACGATGGTACAGGGCTTTACTTCTCGGTGTGAATTCAATTCCTAACATTTTCGATTTTCTCAAGTTTAAACATCAGTAACTTTTGAACCGGCACATTCCTAACATGAAATTTAAAAAAGTTCAAGTTCAAGTTGACATTCAAAATCTGCAGGATTACGCAAGAAAAAGTCAAAAATTTCTGGTTCCTGGTATTCCTCGTGCGATGTGTACAGACCTTTATGCTTGACAGCGTTCTTAACAATTACCTGTTTCCATGTATTCGTACATTAACGAAGTATACATCAATATCAAATTGTAAATGCATCTTGTGGTTGAGGAAACCAATGAAAGGTGTGTTTCGTTCATATTGTTGTTTTAAAAGCGCGAACGAACAATATACATATACATTTGTACAAGATTACTATTATATCACGCGCTTTTAATCCTAGTCGCACTATTGTGTTTTCTATGTATTTACATGTAGCGCTTACGGTATAATTCTAAGTGGCAATTGCGATAGGTTTACGTTTACTTACCTCCTAGTTAAATAATTTAAAAGAATCTTAATAATATAGCTTTCCGCACAATTTCCAGTTCCTTTCGATGATTTTCAGATAAATCATGTTATCATTCGTATCATGTTCCGAGTCATTGGAAGACGTTGTGTACGGAGCGCAATAAACTTCGATTCTCTCCAATTATAATTTCAATCATTTAGCTCTGCAACCAGTATGAAATCTTATGCCAGACCGTCGAAAATTCAGTAGTAACAAGTCAACGATGTGTCAGACTGTCGAAAGTTCAGTAGTACAACTCAATGGTAAGACAGGCCGTTGAAAATTCAGTAGTATAACTAAATGGTAAGTCAGAAAGTCGAAAATTCAGTAGTAGAGCTGTACTACTCACAATCAATTTTAGACAGTCTGGCTTATCGTTGACTTGTACTCGGTGATGCCAGACCTTAGACCCTATTGTCTAAGTGCCAGACCGTGGTACTGTGGTACTAACTAAACCATACCCCCACCATAGCCTACTATGTATGTAGGCTATGGCGGGGGTATAGTTTAGTACCACGGTCTGGCATTACTGAGTACAAGTCAACGGTAAGCCAGACTGTCTAAAATTGAGTAGTACAGCTCAATGACATGCTAGACGGCCGAAAAATTTTCGAAAGCCGAGAACGGATATTTTCCTAATACGAAACTCGAATTTTGTCGAATTTGAAAAATTTTGACGTATCATCCAGATTTTAAAAAAAATTGATTTCGCAACAAAAAATTCTGAAATAATTCACTGTTATGCGTGCTATTGCATAGAATGTTCATGAATTTTTTCGTAATTTTTTATCGAGCAGAACAGAAGAAATAGGTATTACTAAAAGTCACTGTATATATGTATACATGTTTTTATATTTCGTTACATCGTATTAAATACGTTTCTTCATCTTCCTCCTTTATTTTTAGAAACTCGACAACAATGGAATTGTATGCAATTATATCTAAAATTATTTTAATGGTACCGTTTTTTACAAAAAAATCTTATTGCGAGGTCTAGAATAGCATTTGAATTCGTTATCAGTGACGTAAGATGACGTATGATATACAATTTACAACGACACCGCATAGGTCGACGTCCTCATGTGTACGAGTTTTGACCATCTAGATTGAGCATTCGGTATAGTGTGCGACAGGGGAATGAAGGGTGTGTGCGCACGAAAGAGAGGTTGGTGGGGGGAAACACGCGTTTCAGGAGCCCCTACGCTGTCCGGGCGGGCCTGATCTACTGTCACTATTTTATCTTGTTGTCAGCATAAACGTTGTAAATACGAGCGCAGCTATAAAATAGAAACATTCACCGGGATTTGTACTTTGTTCCTGCGGTGGCCTGCAAATGTTATGCATTCGAGCGAACGTTTATTGTAAGACGAAGGAGACTTTATCAGAAATCTCCTCTGTGTAACTTGGGTATAACCAAAAATTCTTGCCTTCTTCTTATTCAATTTTAGGAGATTGGTGGTTCAAAAGTTATGAGTGTTTAAAGTTCTGTGATTTACAGTGTTTTTGAGAGGTAAGGCTGGCCTGGACACGGGTGGAGCCCCTCAAACGGACGCTTCCCGCACCAAGCTTCCTTCCGGTGGCGCTTCTTGCGGGTCCGATGCACGAGGTCTTGTCTCAATCGAGACAAAAATGCCCAGGTCTGATCTACAGGATCGCGCAAGAAAAAGGCTGAAAATTTTGGTTATCCGAGTTACAGTTTAACCCTAAATCAGAAACGCCTCTAATGCATAAGACGTGCAGAACAGCCAATGATAATCGGTAATACTGTCGGTAGCCAGCGCCCCACGTCATCAATGAATGCTCGGGGATTAAGAAATCCGGATCAATGTCGATTGATCGTTGCTGCCTACACGCGGTCGGTATCACTACTGTCAATACTTCTAGATAGGCTAGCTTCTTTAGTAGCTAACTTATTAGTACTGATGCGACAGTATTATTAGCCGCGCAAGATCCGCTTAAGGAATCTCATTGGTCCCTGTCTTTCTCGATGTCAGTGTAATTGATTCCGTCAATTTTTTGGCGAGAGAATGCCGAAAATCCAAGGTTTCAACGTTAGGAATCCACTGGTTCAAAAGTTACGAGTGTTCGAACACTTTGAATACTCGTAACTTTTGAACCAGTGGATTTCTAACGTTGAAACTTTGGATTTTCGGCATTCTCTCGCCGGAATCTGCAGGGTTGCATTTTAGAAGGTTAAAAATTTCAACGCGACAGTATTATTAGCCGCTCAAGATCCGCTCATGGAGTCTCATTGGTCCTTATCTTTCTCGTTGTCAGTATAATTGACTGGGTCCCTGTCCCTAAATCTGCCGACTTCCTTCTCTCTCTCTCTCTCATTCTATCTATCACTCTCTCTCTCTCTCTCTCTCTCTCTCTCTCTCTCTCTCTCTCTCTCACTCTCTCTGGGTCAGCACGCTCGTAGCTGACCTTAACACGGAATATCACGTAACACTCGCGCTTTTACAACTATATTTACAAAGAATTTTGACAAGATTCACTGGTCGATGGCGTCATTCACTAATCGATGGCGACATTCACTGATCGATGGCGTCATTCACTGGTCGATGATGTCATTCACTGGTCGATCGCGTGATTCGTCGTCGATCGGTCGCTATAATCTTGTGCAGTCGATCTTCTGCACGCTGCCGGCGAACGCAGGATTCGAGAGACCGCTTTTCTTTCTGTGCGACTTCTTCAGCATCTCGCTCCTGAAAATATCACGGAAAGTCAACAACCAACACTTTCAAATTTCAAAAGGACTGTCGATAAATGGATAAAAGAGTGAAAATAGAAAATGGTACTTACGAGGATATGCAGGGGACCCACCAGAAGCTTTGATCCTTGCCGAAGTCATTGCCTTCTTGGAGGGTTTCCGGTAAATCTTGATTCAACGTTTCTGGCAAGCAGAGGGTCAGGAAGGCGTGTATGAAAGACAACAGGCCGAGCGTGACGAGGGGCAGTGAAGGATCGACATCAGCCTAAAGACAAAGATAAAGAAATTTTAGACTTTTCATGTTCTTTTACGGCACCCCCTCCAGAGTTGTTCACAGATAACATAACAATCGGTTTTTTCGAATATCTTCTAAACTATTTGCCGCGACGAAAAGTATGTCGGACAAAACTTGTAGATCTGGACAGGCTGCGTCTTTTATGTCGTATTACTTTTCTTCGTAAAACAAACGGTTTTCGCAAAAATTGGGAAAAATATCAGCGACGTATCAGTCAAAGTAATACGTCGCTGACATTTTTCTCAATTAAAAAAAAACCGTTCGTTCTACGAAAACAAGTAATGAAATATAAAAGACACAGCATGTCCAGATGTACAGATTTTGTTTGACATGTTTTTCGACGCGACGAATAGTTTCGAAGATATTCGAGGAAAACTATTTTACGCGCATCAGCGACCGTTGCTTACCAGAAAAATGATGTAGGGTCCCAAAATGTGGGCCAGGTAGCCGATGATATGGATCAAGGACACTCCTTGCGCTCGCACCACAGTCGGCAGCATTTCCGCCGCGTATTGGAAGCCGATGTTCGCGGCGATATTAACTCCAAGACGGGCTATGATTGCCATAGCGACCGTCGGCGCACCTTGAACAAGTTGAGAAATATGTAAATGCCTCGTTGCGTTGCGATTCGTCGTTGAAGCACGCGGCTGGCTCGTAATGCAATTACGCGAGTAATGGTAATCGTAATTGTATCGCGTTCGGTGACATTTCGATTTTTTTCCCGATTTTTTCGAGGTTTTTAATTTTCTAGACGCAGGATTTTCAAGTTAAAAATCTGAAATAAATCGCACAGTATGTATTTGGGTGCCGGACACGTCTCAGATTTTTCTCCGAATTTTTGAACATCGTTAACTAGGAAAAACAGGGGAGAAACTGATTTTCCGATTTTATGCCATAATACCCTTGACATTTTGCACAGCATGCTATCTCTCGATGCTCTTGATTCTCTGTTAGCGCGGACTTACCAGGGGGTGTGGACAGAGCAATGAAGGAGAAAACTCCGCAGAGGACCATCGATGCGAAGCCCATCCATCGTCTGCCCCATCTGTCTAGGAAAAGGGCGAGCAGAACAGCGGCGGGGAGTTCGGTCAGGGAGGCCAAGGAAAAGGACATGAACACGTCTGGGTCCAGAAGCTTCATGTTCCAGACGTGGCCGTCGAACACCCACACCATCAGCAGCCTGGAAACGTAATGATTCAGCAACACTAGTTTAACCACTCAAGATGGCAGCAGTCAAACATCCTTCCGCTCACAGCAACACTTAATCATAAATCTACTTTACGTTCAGTCAGTCCTTTAGGACTGTATCTCACTCACCAGTATATGATCAGCATGATAGTGATGCGTGCAAGTCTCGGCTTCTTGAAGAGGTGCAGAACGGTGTATTGATTGTGCGATTGATCTTTTTCGATCATAGATCTGCAGCTCTTCTCAAACTCGTCGAAGATCTCCGGCTTCACCTCTTTGCCGTTCACCTTCGCGAAGTTCTTCAACATCACGATCGCCTTGTCGATTTGGCCGCTGGTGATGTACCAACTGCAACCAAAGAACGAAAGTCTCGAAGAATCCCACCTTTAAATTGTTCATGCTTCAAGGTCAAACTATGTAGAAGGAATTCTGACAAGAATCGGCTGCTAACGTGTGCAACTTTGCCTGTAGAAATTTATTAAAATTGCGGCCTTCGGCCTCTGACTGTAATCAAGCTAAGAATTCTTAAATCTTTTTTGAAAACTCGATTTTGCAACACAAAAAATTCTGAAATAATTCACTGTGATATATGCTATTAGGCGGAATGTTCATGAATTTTTTTGTAATTTTTCGTTCAGCAGAACAGAAGAAACGGATCACGTATAGGATTAAAGTTGCCCAGACCTGTTCAAATTAGTTAAAAGCGTAATTGTTGGGTTCCGTTCAACTTACCGTGCGCTTTCCGGGACAATCCACGGTCCTACAAAGGCGACCACCATAGGGCAGGCGGTGACCATACTCAAAATCCGCCAATCAGAGATCCAGTAGGCGATCCATGGCAAGAGACTCGCAGCCGCTGCAAAGTAGAGTCCGAAGGACATGTTCGCGACGAGCGTTCGGTACTTCGGGCCGACATACTCGATCACTGGAAAGACACGAATGAAACGAAATTAAACTTCACCTGTGGGAACCAGAAATGTTTGCCTTTCCCTTGCGTAATCCTGTAGATTTCGACGAAAGAATGCCGGAAATCCAAGTTTCAACGTTAGGAATCCACAGGTTCAAAAGTTATAAGTGTTTAAAGTTCAACGATTGATTTTCAGTGTCGTTGAAACTGCTTACCGATAATGAAGAGAACGTTGAAGCAGTTGTCGAATGACGTGCCGACGACCAATCTCGCTAAACAGAAGGTCCAGAAGCTGTTGCAGAACGCCGTGCCCACGGACGCGATAAATCCGACGGTGTTGCAAGCGACTAGCGCTGGAATTCGGCCATAATGGTCGGCTATGTAACCGAATATCAAGCCGCCGATAATGCTGCCGACGAAAAAGGCCGATTGAGCAGCGGAGCCGAGAAAAGCGTGTTCGCAGACCCATTCCAGCTGGAACAACAAAAGACGAGCCGTATTAACTGATCACTCACTCCTTAAATCAGAATCACTACTTTTTTAGCTGGGCCGATAACGGAAAATTTCAAAGATGTGTTTTGTAAACCGAAGGTATAAAAAGGAAAAACGACTCACCTCGACGGCAATGGATTTGTACGGTATCATCGTGTGGTTGAAAGACCATCCGTTCTGGCACGGTTTAACGGGCCAAGATGGATCTGCTTTCCGGACGCCGTTCTGCAGCAAGTCCTGATAGTTTATGTCATACATCGTGCACCGCGAGAACAGTGTAGCACCCTCCACCTTCAACTCTTCCACCGATGCCGGTGGTATCGACAACGCGATTCTGAAAGAAAAATTAAGAAGTATGTATTTACTGATATCTCCGATCTGAAAATTGCCGATCTTCTAGCCGGTACTCTAGAGACTTGTGGATTTTTTAAAAACTCGAATTGACAACAAAAAATTCTGAAATAATTCACAGTCATGCGTGCTATTAGGTACAATGTTCATGAATTTTTTCGCAATTTTCTCTTGAGAAGAACAGGAGAAGTAAAGCACAATTCGTCTGTAGTAGAACCCAGATATGTAGCGAGGTTGGGGATCAATCCTTTGATTGAAAAATTCTGAAATAATTCATAGCCAGGTGTGCTATTAGGTAGAATATTCATCAAAATTTTCGTAATTCTTCGACTCCGTAGAACTAAATAGGCGCTAATGAATCAGGATCGTGGACAGTTCCTATGATGAAACACGCGTGACGCCATTGAGACTGGAACATGGAAAGAGATCAGGGAAACAGTGTCCAGCGTCTTGTGTTTCCCCACTGACTCACGATCTGCAGAAAAGCGCGGGAACGGTAAATCTTCGGTCGAAGTGACGCGACGGCGCGTCGGAAACCTGTTTGGTCGCCGACCTCCTCCCCGGCGGACTCGAAACTTCTGCGAACCGACCTACCAGGAAATTCTTTACTATTCCCGGCGGTGTATCCTCCAACTTCTACAAATAAAAGCAAATCGAACGCGACGCCAATAAACGAATCCTCCGGTAACTCGAAACGGATCTAACCCAAGAAACTGTGTGCTCTATTCCTAATATTGTGCTCTGTTTCTTCTGTTCTGCTCAACAAAAAATTACGAAAAAATTCATACACATTATACATAATGGCACACATACCAGTGAATTATTTCAGAATTTTCGGTTTGCAAAATCCATTTTTAGAAATCAAGAAACATAAAATTGCCGATATTACGGTACTCTGAAAAGTTTCAGATTTTTTGAAAATCGATTTTGCAACCAAAAATTCTGAAATAATCCACTATCGTGTGTGCTACCAGGTAGAATGTCCATGAATTTTTTCATAATTTTTTGTCGAGCAAAACAAGAAATAGAGCATAACTTGTGTAGTCCAAAATAGTCCAAATAGTGAGGGTTGGGAAATCTATCGCAATCTCATTACCAGGTTTTTTAGAAAATCTACCTTGCAACCAAAAATTCTGAAATAATTCACCGTTATGCATGCCATTAGGTAGAACGTTCATGACTTTTTCCGTAATTTTTCGTTCAGCAGAACAGGAGGAATATTACATAAATTCATGAAACCGTGTTATTAATTCGCTCACTTTTCATGATCGGTGAGATTCCAGGCGTCGAGTTCCGGCACGTTGCACCAGTGCTCGGCGGGCAGCAGCGTGATGAAGAACTGCGTGAAGTAGAGGAACGCGTACACGAAGGTGAAGGGCAGTAGCAGAATGAAGAGGAACCATTGGTAGCGGCTGGCCTCGCCAACATATGGAAGGATGTCGTCGAAGGCTGTGATCTTCGGGCGTTCGCCCTCCTCCGCTTTCATGGACTCCACCATGACTGTCATTATCTCGATCTCTGGAAATTAACGATCACCGATATCACTTCATTGAAATTATACAGCGACGCATTAGGCTCATGGCGAGTCTTCACGGCAAAAAAGAAATCGTCGATCGTGTTCGCATAGAATTACAATGAACGGACGCCATCATAGATTTTGACGGACCGTCTAATCACAAATCTATCGACGGTCGCGAGGGAAAGGAAAAAGATTAATTGCACGGTCACTTCTCGGAAACAATAAGAGGAGGAGACTGCCAATTAGATGTGATGATAATTCTTATAGCAGAATTAATCATCGCAGTAGAGAGATATTTAAAGTAAACGCTACTTCTTTACTGGAATCAAAATGGCCACCGATACAGTCATAGTAATTGTTCTGGTTGATCGTAGCGATTATTGATAATTAATGAAACGTTAACGAAACACTTATCAATGCAAATTTAACAAATTAAGAGGAAATCAATATGAAAATCGATGAACTTCAAACACTCATAACTTTTGATCCAGTTCTGGTTCAAATCTCTCGTCAATATCTACAGGATTACAGTAAAAAAGTTGAAAATTTTTGCTTGGCCCAGGTGAAGTTCAGCCATTTTTTTACTTGCTTGATATAACATTCTTTTATTCCTAATATAATTGCCGATGTTCAAATTATTTATGTTGAAGCTCTCTTGAAACTTTTTTCGTGCTACATCTGGCTTCTCATGCGATACTAACGAATTATTTGCAAAAAGACAAATAAAAAAAGCAATTCTTTTGCAATTTGTTTTTTAATGTTCTTTTGTTTTTTTTGTTAATGTTTTTTTTTTTTTGTTAATGTGAAAAGTTCAAACGACATGGAAATGGAAAGGTAAACGGGAGCAGCACCGTTATAAATCCGATAAAAGAAGTAAAGTCATTGAGAGATCTATCGGAAATGATAATTAAGTGCATAGAATGTATATCACCGTTGTTCGCGAGCGATCAATGTGTATGATACACGTGTACGAGTAATATGAAAGTTGATTCAGCGACCATTTGAAAAAAGCAGCCGGTCTAGTGATAATTGCGTTTCTAATCAAGTGCTTTTTCCGATCAGATTTGTCCTTTACGAACCATTTTTTGACTCGAAAAGAGAAATCTAGAGAAAACGAAAGCATTTTTGCACTATTCTAAAAGAACGCGCCGTATAGATAATTCAGTGAAACTCAAGTTGCAAACATGGGATGCTTCCGGATTTTTTTAAAAACCTATTTTACAATCGACAAATTCTGAAATAATTCACTGTTATGCGTGCTATTGCATAGAATGTTGATGAATTTTTTCGTAACTTTTTATTGAGCAGAACAGAAGAAAGAGGATATAATTCGACTGTACAATTTGACTGTACCCTTTGTCGATCGATCAACCGATAGTGAATCAAGAATTGATAGTCTTTGTGTAAACAGTCTGCAATTAAAGGCGACAGAAAAGGATTGAAATGCACTTTATACGGGAAAGAAACGAGTCATGTCATGTATCATGATCGGACTATTTACTTCCGTTTCAGCTCACAGTGTACCGAATGCTCGATCTAGGTGGAAGAAATAATCATACGTTATCCTGCATCGCTCATAACGAATTCAAATACTATTCTAGACCTCGGAATCAAGTTTCTACGTATGCAATAACTTAAAAAAATTCCGACAGACAGGGCAATCAGGGCATATTAGCCGCTGATTCTTGTCGGAACTCCTTCTATACATACATATAGTTTGAAACTCTTTGGACTTTCTAGTTCTGCATTGTTCAACTCTATAGATTCTTATTTATTGCTCCGACACAGGTTACACAGAACTGAACACCTTGAAGAAACGGCACTGTTCCGGAGACACAACAATAAATTAATAACACGGTCGCAGCACAAATCCATGATTTTGCATACGATTTCCCAGAGCCACTCTGTCTCCTCTCTCCCTCGTATCGTGACGTCGTCTCGATCAGGGAAAGTGAGCGTCATTAGTGGGATTTTTTAGGTTGCAGATACCTTTGCGAATAACTTCGTTATCAACAAAAATACGGAAAAATGTGTCAAATAAAAGTTGTATCGTTCGACGAAGCAAATACATTGCCAGAGGAAACTTTGTGTTTGGAAATCAATTTTCGAAAGTTTAAAGTTTTCTCAATGCTTTTTTACGATGACCTTGTAGTTTATTTGCATGTAGTTATAGAGCATGGAAAGACAGATCCAAAGATATATCGGATCGTATATTTACGATGCACTATTAACGGAGCAAATTCGATGTAAACCTTCCTTTGATCCGATGAATTATTTCAATTTTCTATAGGATTCTCGAGGTTGCAAAATTGACTGGAAAAGTGTCGAGGGAATGGAGATAACACGGGCAAACAATCACATGCTTAGGAAGTAATAGTGCACCGTGTTATGCGTGTTTATCAAAGTTGCCTCGCATTACCGAACGCATAAATTCCGAAACGAGCTTCTGTAATTTGTTAATGGAAAATAAAGATTTCGACATTCTTTTTTAAAATAGTCGTATCGTGCAAGTGTAGCGATAACGCGGTGAGAGACGTTCGGAAATAACGGGTTGCTTCTGTATGAAGCATAGTTGTGTAGAGAATTCTAGCATGACAATTAAATATTGAAATATCAACAACTAGACAGACTGTGAAAGACGGACTGTAAAACGGAAAGATTAAAAGATACACGTTGTATGAGAGAATGTTAATTTTTATTCAATTCGATTTTTTAAACATCGATTTTGCAACAAAACTCTGAAATAATTCAATGTTGTGTGTGCCACTAGGTAGAATGCTCGTGAATTTTTTCGTAATTTTCTGTTGAGCAGAACAGAAGAAATAAAGCATAATGTAACCCATATATGTACATAGTGAGGTTGGGAGTCCTACCGCAGTTTTAATCTTCCGGATTTTTTAAAATATCGATTTCACAACCAAAAATTCTGAAATAATTCACTGTCACGCCTGCTACTAGGTACAACACGTTCACGAATTATTTCGTAATTTTTTCTCGAGCAGAAACTCAGAAAATATTGTTTATACATATTATTAATAAACGCACAGTTTGCGTTCTCGATTTACCTGTTCAGCGTTTAGTTTCCCGTCAGGATGCCTCAAAGAGAGAGAGAGAGAGAGAGAGAGAGAGAGAGAGAGAGAGAGAGAGTCCAGTTCACCGAAGAAAACGGAGAACGAATAAAATCCGTCGAGGAACTATCAACTGTTCTCTTCACTGCGATCGATGCATGAAAGGACCCTTTCTACAATTGATCGATATCAATTTCCTTATTCACTTATATTAATGAATTCTTCGATTTTGCTAGTCAATTAATTTTTGACTCTGTGAATATATGTATACAAGTAGCGAAGAACGAAACACGTGCTCGATCTAGATCGCGATCAACGATGTGTACGCGCGAGGTCCCGGAGTTTTCAGTTTTTCGGACGGCGCGCTACATCGTCGCTTAAAAAGGGGCACGCGCGGACTGTTGGTGGCGTCGGCAATTAGTGGGGCTTTATAGCGCGTGCGGACAGCGGACGAAAGTTCTCCCCACCACCACTCGCCGCTGAGCCGCCATTGGTTGGGGCGCTACGGGCCCCGCGGTGCGTGCTAGTGACGTCACTGGAGAACCACTCGGTAACCCGACCCCAGCACCTGTCCCTGTCCTTGTCCTTGTCCCTGTCCCACCTAATTGCAACGCGGGTTTTCTCGTGACGCACGTCGTACGCGACGCTTTTTCCCCGTTTTTTCATCTTACGACGATCCTGTGCTTCGTCACGAAAGCCCTAAGCGATTGATCCAGGTCCGGGATTGTACATATGTCCAAGAGAAATACACTCCTCAAAAGAATGAAGGGATCACTTCTGCGAACCCGAAAAATTGCTTCTGCTTTACGTGATCATAACTCCGTCAAGAATTGCCGTATCGACATCGTTAAACAATGGTTTGAAAGCCTGAAACCTCTAGTTTCAGAGGCTCTCTTTCAAATTGTTCCTATGTTGGTTTTTTACAAAGTTATAACGAGATGAAGACGACATTGACGGTTAACAAAAATTTTGTGCAACTTTGGAACATCACACATATCTTCGAAACTATTCACCGCCACGAAAAACATGTCAAACGAAATCTGTAGATCTGCACAGGCTGCGTCTTTTATGTCGTATTACTTTTCTTCGTAGAACCAACGGTTTTCGAAAAAATTAGGAAAAACTTCAGTGACGCGTGTCAGTTAGTGGACCGGACTAGACTAGATAACTGATAAGCCGCTGACATTTTTCTCAGTTTCCTTGATAACCGTTTGTTCTACGAGAAAAAGTCGTACGACATAAAAGACGCAGCCTGTCGGAATCTACAGAGTTCGTCCAACACATTTTTCGGTACAGTGACTAGTTTCGAAGATATTCGAGAAAAACGCTTTGATGACCATGAAATTACTGTGTGCATTGTATACTTCAAAGCTTGCCGCTTTGTTAGCAGAAATATCCAAAATAAAATTTGCAGAAAATTCTGATCCAGCCTTACTAATAAGATACGACGACTAGCTTTCGGTGCGTGACGTTAGCATAGATAAACTAAAGTGGCATCGTTAAAGTCAGATAACAGTAAACGTTTCAAACATGACAAGTATGTACATTGTACATAGAGTGGCGAGCAATCGTGTAAACACTCGAGACTCTTGTCTTATGAATAGCGACTAATAATTTTAATCGTTTTATACAGTGTTATTGAATTATTTTGTAATTAAAACTCGTCAAGTAATTCAATCGTAATTCGATACAACACTGCTTGCGTTTCTCTCTACGTTTTTCTCGAATATCTTCGAAACCACTGACCGCCTCGAAAAGTAGGTCAGACGAAATTTGTTGATGTGGACAGGGTGCGTGTTTTATGTCGTATTACATTTTTTCGCAAAACAAACCGTTCTTGAGAAAATTGAGAAAAACTTCGTGGGGGTGAAAAACAATGCGGCGAGGGTCCGCCAGGCGAGATAAGTAATACGTCACTGACATTTTTCTCAATTTTCTCGAAAACCGTTTGTTGTACGAAGAAAAGTAATACGACATAAAACATGCAGCCTGCCAAGATCTACAGGTTTTGTCGAACACATTTTTCGATGTGGCAAATAATTTCGAAGATATTTAAGAAAAACTGCCGGGCGAGTTAGCTGACAGGCCCCTGACATTTTCCTCAATTTTCTCGAAAAGCGTTTGTCCTACGAAAAAAAGTAATAGTACATAAAAGGCGTAGCTTGTCTGGACCCACAGATTTTGTCTAACACATTTCTCGATGCGGTGAATAGTTGAGAAGATATTCGAGAAAAACTCTCTCTGGCAGTCCCGGAATCGTCACGTGACCGGAACGTGGCGGAGGGGTGGGGGACGGCGTTGTGGAGGGGGAAGGTAGAGAGTGGGGGCACAAGTCTCGATCTAACGACTCTGATTTGCATAATGCAAGGTCAGAATATCAATCATCAATGAAGCAAAGAGCAGAAAGCAGTCGGTATAGTGAACGTCGATTACTATCGTCAAGAGCTTGCGTTTCCCGTCATTTGCATGGAAAAACAGAGCAACGTGTGTCATAATTCATTTGATTTCGTTTTTTTCTTCTCGAAGCATTTTTCGATTTCAATCGATAATGATCGTCCGAATGATAAAGCGTGACTATTAATAGCGCATGCGCCGATCATTATTCAGGAGCGATCAGAGTTTCTCATAGCGATTTCATGAACGCGTTAGAGGAAAGTATACATTGTAATTTTCACGGAACACGGGAGAAGGCTTTTTAATGCCTCAGCCCGATAATTATATCGGCATTGGCGTTCAAGGACGTCGATTCTACGCGGAACAATCTACGGATAACTCTGATACTAATTGCTCATTGTATTCACCATACCTGCGAGTCTGCGTTCCATCTGGATTTTAGTCCGTTATCGTTTACAACAATCACCCTTTCCGTTTAATAATATCGCACCGATTCTTTTCACAAATTGGTTTTAACCGTGCCGGATAATCGATGATCTTCACGAGCGACAATTTGAACATCTGAATTTCTTATCGCTTATTCTTTGCGATAGAATCGAAGATAGAATTAGAAGAACAATCGATAAGAAAGTGTCTCAAGGTCACCTTTTTTCCAGACATCAAGGTCAACGAAATGTTTTTGAAATTGGTACACCACACACTTTCATTGGAACACTCTTATGACTGATAAAAAAAAACAAGTGTTTTCGCGTGACCTTCACGCGACAAAGTAATGTCTCACGGTCACCTTCTTCGCGATTTCAAGGTCACCGAAATTTTCGTTTAAATGGGACTACATAATATACTTTCATTAGAACAATCTTCCGGCTAAAGAAAAAACAAATTCAACGAAGCGCGACACGTTAACCTTCACAAGACAAAAAATTATTCAGCGCCCTCGAAGGGCGTCCGAACAATCTTTACACTGACTCTGTTCTTCCGGGACAGATTGTGAACACAGTGTGGCACACATTCCGCAATATTAAGACACACGGATTTACGAGACGTGCAACATCATTAATTAACAGTCGCGATCAACAATGCAAATGTTTTCGTCTGGAGAAGTGGCGGCGGGGGGCTTGCGACACAGATGTCTCGAATGTTTATTTCCTTGTGGAAGACAAATCCCCGCTAGCGTATGCGCACATAATCCTAGGTATTGCATTGCAGTGTTAACAATTGCAGCTCGATATAGTTTATTGCAACATAATTATCAGCGGAGTATCTTTCCGTGAACGAATCTGTGTTAAGATCGCGTGTTTCGAGCGAAAGATAAGGATTTTATCAATGTGCCTAAATTTATCTCGTAATTGCAAGTCTCTGTGACAATATGGGGTGGCAATATTATTTACGACACCACCCAGGATTGTTCCGATTCATTCAAAAAAGAATTCTGTGCAAAGATATGTACGTCAAAAGAATACTATGTCTGCACTTTACCTTGCGTAACCATTAAATTTAGCCTTGTTCTTGCGCGAACCTGTAGATTTTCGCGAGAGAATGCCGACAATCTAAGTTTCAATGTTAGGAAGTCAATGGTTCAAAAGTTACAGGTGTTTAAAGTTGAGCGAACCGAAGATTTTTACCTATTTTTTATGCAAGCCTGTAGACGGTTAAATAATACGGTTTAATGTTCCATTTATAATGCTCTATATCTTCGGTCCTGCTGAATAAAAAATTACGAAAATATTCACGAACATTCTACCTAGTGGTATGCATGACTGTGAATTATTTCAGAATTTTTGGTAAGAAATAGGATTTTTAAAAAAATCCGGAAGCATAAGAATGCCCATTTTATATTCAACTTTTTAGAGTACCACGTTTAGATTATTATGTCAATTGTGTCTCATCGTGATTGGTATTGTGTATTTTTCACGATTTTTCGGATTTTGCAAACAGCTTTAAAAGAAAATTGGAAATCTCCAAACATTTGAAAAATTGCAGATTTCATACTTATATATATATCGTACCCAAGTTTTGTAGATACTGGTTTTGTACAAATTCTTATTTGCAACTTAAATATTTGGACTTTCTTAAGAAAGGTCCACTTGAACAAATACTCTCTTCGTTGTACAGCAACATTTCATCTTGAACCTCTGAAGAAGATTTATCGCCGTCCCACTCCCGATTTTGCCATGAAAATATATAAATATTTCCGGAGTACGACTCGGCGCGACATAGTGATTTATTTAGTCAAACACTGCGCGGAGTAAATGAACTCGTTACTCGGGGAGAATTGAAAGCGTGTTGCCCGGTAAGAACTGGTTTGTGGAGCTCCCTAATAAAACATACTTTATCTTCGTTTGTTCGTTCGCTTTATCGTTGAACGGATTTGCGAGTCGTCGATACGCAACACGACGATACGAACCTAAAGGACTGTGCTTGTTTCAGAAGGGGTGGAGCAAAAGACGGAAGGGGTGTCAACTTGAAATTTTCCTAAATTTAAACTTTACATTTCCCTTAATTTAAATCTTAAATAATTTTCAATAAAAATTAACTGAAATCAAATATTTTATATATGAATTTCTCTTAATTTTCCAAAATTAATTTAAAATTGAAATTTCCCCCGATTTAAACTTAAAATTTCCCTGAATCGAGAACTTGAAATTTCTCTCAATTTAAACTTGAAATTTCCCTGAAATCAAAACTACAAATTTCCCTCAATTTAAACTTTAAATTTCCATCAATGTAAACTTGAGATTTCCCTCAATGTAAACTTGAAAATTCCCTCAATGTAAGCTTGAAATTTCCTTGAATTTAAACTTGAAATGATAAATTATGAATTTATCATATATTGCTCGTTGTGAACAAGTTTGAATGTGCCGCACGGACCTAAAGTACTGTGCACGATTCTGAAGCGGTGGAGCGAAAGACGGAAGTTGGCATAACGTGTCGGCCATCTTGTGTGGGTTTAAAACTGTGGCGAGCTCTATAGGCGACTTTAAATACTAGTGCAGGCGCCTGTAGAATACACACGGTCACGGTACACCGATACAGGTGTCCGCTAGTGTTTTTTCCGAAGTATCAATACAAATTAATTTATAAAAATACCATTAAATATATCGCGTTGTTATCGATCCTACACATCGAAAATTTATACATTCCTTATCAGAACACTGATCATTTTTCAAAATACATCCTTTACGATAACAAATACATAGAAACAAAATTATTACACTAATCACAATTAACTTGGATTATACACCAGTCAATTGTATATTTTAAATGGTTGCGCGACGTTATATAGATGGCAGCACTAGTTTAACTACTCAAGATGGCGGCAGTAAGAAATCCCCTCCCTCATCCGTAAATTTACTTTACGCTCAGTCCTTTACGTCCGGGACTCCTCCCGCCTCCCACCTTCGCGAGTGAGGAGCGAAGGCTGCCTTGTGGCTCGTGCCAGGGACACTGGCATCTTCCTTCTTCGTTCTCTCCGGTGAACCGGTTTCAAACTTGTCTGTGACTTCTGGTAATCACTCGAATGACCTTCTTCAGGTTATTCGACGTTGCGTTGGGCGATTTTACTAGTTTCATACCGGCAAGCATAATACTCGGGATTTCCCGGGCGGTCATCCCTTTCAAGGTCGTCCATCTGGTTGTTACTGGACAAAAAATTACGGAAAGGTATAACTGTGTATAATTTCAGAATTTTTGGTTGCGCGACCGATTGTTTAAAAAACCCGGAAATCTTCGGAGTACCCGAAAATCGACAATTTTGTGCTTCCGGATTTTTTAAACATGGATCGTGCAAACCATGGTCGTGCAAAATTCTGAAATAATTCACTGTGATTCGTGCCTTTAGGTACAAGGTTCATGAATTTTTTCGTAATTTTTTGTCGAGCAGAACCGAAGAAATAAAGCATAATGCGTGTGTCGTCCAACTCAGATAGTGAGGTTGGGGCTCCTACCACAATTTTATACTTCTAGATTTTTAAAAAATTGGTTGTCCAACCAAAAATTCTGAAATAATTCACCGTTGTACGTGCTATTAGCTGCAATGTTGATGAATTTTTTCGTAATTTTCGGTTCACTATAACAAAAGAAATGAAGCATAATTCAAGAAACCGTACTCACCCTGTAATATTTCTATTTACAAATTATTTGATCAAGGAAAGTATTTTTTATTTAGTTATCTGCTGAACCAAAAATTACAAATAAATTCATGAACGTTCCACCTAATGCCATGCATCACAGTGAATTACTTCAGAATTTTTACCTGAGGATTTGCAACTGCACTATTGCTGTAACAGAAACGTAACAATTCTTTCCTATGGTTGTTGACATTTTGATTGGAGGGGATTATATAAATACTGCAGGATAGTATGCAATTTATGCGTAGACGCCAACGACTTTGCTGGAAAACGACGAGAATTTCAAGTTTCACCGCGTACACGCAGTTGTCGTCATTTACGGTTAAAAAATCTAATGGAATCTATTTGTTTGTTCTATTATTAGAGAGAGAGAGAGAGAGAGAGAGAGAGAGAGAGTACGGCGTGAATTAAAAACATATAATATTCTTAAGAAATTAATAAACAAGAAAAATTAATATAAACTGTCTTTATATACAAAATGAAATTTTTGTACAAAAATTGCAACAAACTCGAGTGAAATGGACATTTATTTTTCTTCTTAATATGTTTAATAGGTTGAAAATGATGCAAGAGTATTTTTCAATTCTTCTAATGTTTTAACTGTTTCAGATTACTCATTTTTGTCATAAATGCATCAAATGCGCTGTCTAATTATTACACAGTAATTTATTTTTATTATTTCGTATCACATCTTGTAATATTCATATTTGTTTTTCGATTTTAATTGCACGAGGTCTGAATTGTTCTCGGAAAGGTTATCCCCAAAATTCTTTGACCGGGTCAATTGATCTTTTAAGTGCCCAATTTCGTGGTGCCAATTATACTCATCATTTCTATTGAACACAACTGCCTGAAAAAGCGCACTATTTTATGACTAAACACTTTCGTTTATTAGTTAAATTTATGCGTCCTTCATATTGTAATTGATACTTTTGTTGAATTCCGCAGCTGTTCCAAACTTATTTCTGGACTGTGGCAATCTATTACGAAATGAACATTTTTCTCTTTAATCGTTTTAATTGAAAGATAGCACGATCATTTTGTTATTAAATCGTCCCAGAGAGTAGTTAATGAATCAAATTTTTGGAGTCAGATCAATTGCTGAAAAGTGACAGTAAAGACAAGTTTCATGTTTCAAGACGGTACCCCGGCCACAAAGGTAGTCACAGGGTGACCACGGTTTAATGGATTATGCTCTGTTTCTTCTGTTCTGATGAACAAAGAATTACGAAAAAATTCGTGAACATTCTACCTAATGGCACGCATAACACTGAATTATTTCAGAATTTTTCGTTGCAATGTCGATTTTTTAAAAAACCCGGAAGTCTTCGGAGTATGTACCAGCAAATCGGCAATCTTATGCTGTCTGAAATTCTGAAATAATTTACAATGATGTGTGCCATTAGGCAGAATGTTCTTGAATTTTTTCGTAATTTTTTGGTCTAATTTGATAACGTTACTTTTATTTATATTATTTATATTAGAACATGGCTTTTCTATTTGAATTGGACATGCCTATTTATTATTTCTGAGTAACAGCTATTTCTGTGAGCAGAGATCGTGATGGAACATTTCCTCAATTCGTTCATTTAAATTGTTGGAATGTTCGTGCGTCATGGAAAGAAATAGAAAGTTGAGGAAAATCCTACTTGACAAATATTTCTTGTATCACATTTTTTTAAGTATGTGCCCCCACTTTGAAAAATCTGAAATAATTCTACGTTGACCACCATAACAGGATGCTGGTACTGTACAAATATAAACTTAGTGTGTCATTAAAATTCGATTTCGAAGCTGAAAATTCTGAAAAACTGATGAATTTTTTCAGTGAAAAAATCAAAGAACTTTTAGTAATAATGCAGAACTAGAAAGTCCCGAAGAGTTGAAATTTTTATTGCATCAAGTTCAAACCATATAAAAGGAATTCCGACAAGAATCAGTTGCTAATATGTGCTACCCTGCCTGCCGCAATTTTTTAAATTTACACAATTTGAGCGTGTTTTTTCGGTTTCTTGTTCTTGAAAGGAATCACCCATACTGCGGCAACCGTCGATCTTTTCTCCCGTCCGTGTAATATCGATCGAGCCAGCCGAGCGTGACCAAGCAGACTCACCCAAGGATACCGCTGAAAACGCGCCGTAACGCGGATTGAATTGAATTACGCGCGCCGCGCCGCCCCGCGCCGGAAGTCGAGGGAAACGTCTTTAATGTTCATAAAGTCGTTTTTTTTTTAATACCTTCTAAACCGTTTGCCGAATCGAAAAATACGTCAGACAATATCTGCAGATCTGGATAGGCTGAGTCTTTTAGGTCGTATACCTTTTTATTGTAGTGCAAACGGATTTCGAGAAAATTGAGAAAAACTTCGGGCCAAATGAATGGAATATTGAAATAATTAATTAAATGCTGAACTAGAATCGTCGCACTCGAATATCTTGTAAACTATTTGCCGCATTGAAAAATACCTCCACCAAAATCTGTAGATCTATACACGCTGCGTCTTTTATATTCTACACCTTTTTCTCGTAGAACGAACGGTTTCCGAAAAAATTGGGAAAAATATCAGTGACGCATTAGTTATCTAGCCCGGGCGTTCCGCAAGCAAATCGTTGCTGACATTTTCCTCATTTTTTCGAAAACTGTTTGTTCTACGAGAAAAAGTAATAGAACGTAAAAGACGCAGCCTGTCCAGATCTACAGTTTTTGTTGGATGTATTTTCCGACGCGGTAAATAATTTCGAAGATATTCGAGGAAAACGATTCTATGAGCATTTAATTGTTGTTAATGTTTAATCGATCCATATATATATAGCTGAAACATTGCACAGATTTTTCTTACATTCAACAATCGTTCTTGTTCTTGTGCTTCGTGCTTGTTTTTTGAGGTAGATTGTAGATTGTAGATCGTCCGCCATTGCAAAATTCGCGAACTGGAAGGACACTGGGACAAGAACGTTCTTTTCCGGAATCCATCGTCTTCCCGGTCACACTAATTGCCCGCGTTCCTCGGCCGTCTCCTATTCCAGGTACTCGGTCGGGAATCGAATTGAATCGAATCGAATCGAATCGCAAAAACAGCGACAGTCGTCGCGTTTTGAATGGTTTCAAGTATTTATCCCGGCCAAACACTGTGGGCCAGAATGATTTCACGGTTCATTGTAGAAGACTTTTCAAATATCTCCGAAACTATTCACCGCCGCGAAAAGTATTTCAAACAAAAGCTCTAGATCTGGACAGCACACGTCTTTTATGTCGTATTACTTTTCTTCGTAGAACAAACGGTTTTCCAGAAAATCGAGGAAAATGTCAGGGGCCTGTCAGCTAACCCGCCCGGCAGTTTTTCTTAAATATCTTCGAAACTATTTGCCGCATCGAAAAATGTGTTAGACAAAACCAGCAGATCTTGGCAGGCTGCGTCTTTTATGTCGTATCACTTTTTTAATAGAGTAAATGGTTTTCGAAAAAATTGAGAAAAACTTGAGCGACGTGACGGTTAGCGCGCCGGGCTAGACAACTGATAATCCGCTGACATTTTTCTCAGTTTCCTTGAAAACCGTTTGTTCTACGAAAAAAAGTGATACGATATAAAAGAGGCAGCCTGTCTAGATCTACAGGTTTTATCTAACGCATTTTTCGACGCGAGAAATAGTTCCGAAGATATTCGAGAAAAACGAGTACAGGGTTGATTAGGTAACATTCAACTGCGAGAATTCGTCGAACTTGTTCCCGCCGCGTCGCGCGTCGCTACACTTGAACTTGAAGCGACGCGGTTCCGTAAAAACTGATTCTGACAATGAGAGGAGGCCAAGAGTTGTGCGGCCTTGTTCGCGGTCGATTCATCCATTCTATTCATGGAGGTCTACTCTTCCAGTTGGTTTGAAGCACAACGTGACCAAAAGTTTTAAAGAAAATTGCTCTAAAAAATTTCGACAGGCAGAATTGCACACATTAGTAGCTGATTATTCTCGGAATTTCTTCTATATAGTTTGAGCTTAATGCAATAAAAATTTCAATATGGGACTTTTCGGGAGTTTCTAGTTATGCAGTGCTAAATTATTGTAAAAGACGAATTTTTGTTACCTTATACACGGAGGTTCGACTGGATTTTCATGAATGACTGCCGGCGACCAGTGATCCAGTTTCAGGAAAACAGTGAACGCGGAAAAGCTGTTCAGGGGAATCACAGTGAGTCGAGATTTACGGAAAATCGCGTTGGATTGTATTACTCCGCGGCGTGAGTCGGTGTTGACACGATGAAACAACATTCCGCCTTCCATGTGCACGGTTCATGGTGCATTAAATATCTTGGAAACTATTTGCCGCATCGAAAAATGTGTTAGACAAAACCTGTAGATCTAGACAGGCTGCATCTTTTATGTTGTATTACTTTTTCTCGTAGAACAAACGGTTTGTCAGACAATTGAGAAAAATGTCAACGACGTGTTTCTTGCAGGTTGCCCGGACGAGATAACTAATACGTCACTGATATTTTCTCAATTTATGCGAGAACGGTTTGTCCTACGAAGAAAAGTGACACTATATAAAAGACGCAGCCCGTGTAGATCTACAGATTTTGTCCGACATATTTTTCGACACGGAAAATAGTTTCGAAGATATTCGAGAAAAACGATTTTTTGAGCATCAATTATTTTATGGTTTAATAGTCGTGTGGGCTACTGAAACTTTGCACAGATTTTTTTTGTTATTATTTTGAACAACCCTGGCCGATGCCATAAAATAAATTTAAAAGTCGTAAATAAAAACCACCCTAATTCATGCGGGCAACACCTGGCCGGTTCACCTGCGTGCGTACGAAGGGTTCGAACAATTTCGAAACGGGTTTCCCGGGACACGCCTTCGGAATTTCCTCGTTTACCCAGAATCAACGTAACGAGAGATTTATAGTTATGCAGCAAGAAGCAGAAAAAGACGTTGATTTCAGGTTCTCGCTAAAACGAACACGTCTTGTCTCTTCCTTCTTTCCTCTTACACGATTTCAATGCTTGTGCAAACTTACATGATACAATATTTATATATAATATTATGCTCAACAAAAGAGTACGAAAAAATTCACGAACATTGTACCTAATGGCACACATCCCTGTGATTTATTTCAGAATTTTTGGTTTGCAAAATCGACTTTTAAAAATCCGGGAATATAAAATTGCTTTTGATTATTTATGAACCGATCAGGCAACCAAAAGTTCAAGAACAGAATCATCGGTGTATCTGATTTCTGTCGAAAATTCTTTCGATCTTCGCACAAAATTCGTCCACTGGCGTCAAGGTCACGCAGCTCGCGATTAGTCATAATGGCAATTATTTTATTGTGCAACGTTTCCCTTGTTACCAATTGAATTGCCAGTTACCGCAAGACGGTTGCTCGACACGCCCGCGTCTTTAACGTTAAACACCTTGAATATCAATGCCCGTTACGTCCGATATACGCACGCAGCTCAATTTCAATGATGAAATCGTTCGGCGGCGCAGTATCGCAAAACGGGGAAGAAGAAATAGTGTATCGAGGGCGTGATCTGGGCTGTTTCTGCTCGATCACAATCGTGTTGGTATATTTCTACGTAACAGTGTATGTAGGCTCATACAGATAAGCGAAGCGTTTAAGGTAATACAGCAACCGAGGTGTATGTGTGTGTGTGTGTTATTACGTTGACCCTGACGTAAAATCGTTTTTCTCAGATATCTTCTAAACTGTTCACCACGCAAGAAAATCTATCAGACAAAAACTGTAGATCTGGACAGGCTTCGTCTTTTATGTCTGATAACCTTTTTTCGTAGGACACACGGTTTTCGAAAAAATGAAGCAAAATGTCAGCGACGTGTTGCATTTCCTCGTTGCAGGCGAGTTATTCAGGTTGCCTGTTTTAGGTGCCGCACCCTGTATGTTATACTGGTGTGGGTCAGAAATAATCTGGGCATAGGCCTAACAAGCGAACTTGGTACGTTCGATCTACATATTATATCAATGCAAAAACGATCGATTTTTAAGTCTGAATAAGTATCATACCGGTTATTTTCAAGGTGTACTACACAAAACCGGTAGATTATACTGAAATACCGATTAGACGAACTAAAATTTACAGTAAGGAAAAATCTGAGGATAAACTTACGACGATGGTTAATAAAAAGTGTAAAAACATCATGGACCGTCATTAATCTAACATTGTAAGCGACAAGTCTATCGCGGGTGCGACAGTATCGTTGTATCAATCGCAATACGATATTGATCAACATCGATGAGTCATACGACCTCTGATGAAGCAGAGCGCAAACCTTGCGAATTAATCGTATGTTTTATTCAGAAGGATAGGCTTTTTTTAATACGCTGGGAATACGAAAGCCTCAAATCCATCTGCTGCGCGACAAGCTTGAAGTCGGTACTGGGTACCCCTACCACAAAGGTACGGTGCACACGGTTTAATGGATTATGATTCGTTCCTCCAGTTCTGGTGAACAAAAAATTACAAAAAAATTCATCAACATTCTACCTAATGGCACGCATAACAATGAATTATTTCAGAATTTTTGGTTTGCAAAATCTATTTTTAAAAATCAAGAAACATAACATTGCCGATATTCCGGTACTCTGAAAAGTTTCAGATTTTTTCAAAATCGATTTTGCAACCAAAAATTCTGAAATAATTCACTCTGATATATGCAATTGGGTAGGAATGTTCACGAATTTTTCCGTAATATTTCGTTCAGCAGAACAGAAGAAATACAGCTCTTATGTAATTTTCTGCAATTGACACTATTTCGTCACGGCTTAACATCCCCGTTCGCTGTTTGCGTAAGCGCGGCGGGCACAGGGCCCGGGCTGCCCCCGCAATAGCAAATCAATCGTTTCGACGCAGATCGATCATTTCTAAAGTGAACTAAACCGCTTTTAGATTCGTGGCAAGTGGCCTGTCGCCAGAAATCAAGGGTCAAACAAAGTAGTAACAGTGACGCCGATCCCCAATACACGTACGTGATCGGTTTCAATTATTCTCTTATTAGCAGACCTTCTTCAGTTACAAAAAAAAAATGATTGTATTTCTACATCATCATTTAATTAAATTTGACCTTCCAGGTCAAATATTTTTCTCATTGCATCATATTCTACACGTCATGGGGATAAAAAATGTTTCCCGTCCTAGGGTTAAATTGGACCACCTTTTTTCCAAATTTGTCGGAACAAATGCAATACTAATTAAATAAGCTGTGAATGTAAATGGAACAATATTAAAAAAGTATAATAATAAATACAAACTTGAGGTTGGACATTTGCTAACAGTGAGCGATCTATGGTGGTCGGACGGATCCAGAAAATCAGGTCGACCGACAATGAGATAGGCTACACCAAGAGAAGGTTTCAAGTAACCGATCGGAACATTCTGAAAAGCAAGGAAGCACGCGGAACGGGACAACAAAACAATTTGAGAAGATTAATAGCAATCACCACGTAGGTCAGGTTGCACCATTGTTTGACCAACGTCCCTCCACTGAACTTCGAAACTGGGTTGCATAACCGACAGCCAGCCGAGGCAATTTCGCGTACAAACTGTTAAGTCGGAAACAAACGACATTCAAAATTCCCGCCATGCAGCCGACGCGCGAAATTCAAATTAAATAGGAAACCTGCAATATCTGATCTGGGCACAGTAAGTATAGCTGGATAAGGTGCTGAAGAATGCAAGCTAAAGCAAATTGATCTTTGGTTGAACCTATTCGAGAGGCCTTTCGAAGAAAATCCTCTGTGACAAGTTTCAGGTAGCACTGTTTCATGAATTATGCTTGATTGCTAGTGCTCTGATGAATAAAAAATTACCAAAAAAATTCATGAACATTATAGCTAATACCACACATCACAGTGAATTATTTCAGAATTTTTAGTTTGCAGAGTCGATTTTAAAAAATTTGAAAACATAAGATTGCGATTGGACCCCCAACCTCGCCACCTGGGTTAGACTATGCCGCGTTTCTTCTGTTCTACTCAACCAAAAATTACGAAAAAATTCCTGGACATTCTACCTAATGTTACGCATAACGGTGAATTATTTCAGAATTTTAGGATGCGAAGTCGATTTTAAAAAAAATCCGAAAACACATAAGATAGTGATAATGTCCCCGACCTCACTATCTTGGTGAGACTACACACGTATTATCCTCTATTTGTTGTTCTACTCAACCAAAAATTACGAAAAAATTCTTGGACATTCTACCTAATGTTACGTATAACAGTGAATTATTTCAGAATTTTCGGTTGCAAATTAAATCCCCGGGAATTCTTTTCCGTTGATTCCGTTGTGACGCGCGACGAAGAGAGTCGGATAGAGTTAAAAGTGTGCAAGCAGACTCACGGCAGGAATCCCGCTGAGATCCTTCCGGTCCTAACCGCTACCGATAAACAGAGAGAGGACTGGCCGCAGAGAAGACTGGCACTTCACTCATCGCCGACTAACCTTGCACTAAACTCTGTCACCTCGCTCGTTGCAACGATAACAAAACTTGCGGACGTGTGGCCCGCATTTTAGAGAGACCCTGCGACCGATCAGGGCAACCGTGCAAGCGTGGAAGCGTGCAACCATACAATTCTTCGCCACTTATGGCGGGTCATTAACGATGCCCTCGACAATCCTTGGCAAGCAACGTCGTTCGGTCGCGACATTTTCTTTGTCGGCCGCTTTTTCCCGCCGTTCGAAGGAATTACGCGATGTGCGTGCCACACAATTCGTTCTTGACTCTACAGGCTGATTCATAAATACATGTCAAGACGTAGTACTGATGTAGTCCTGTAGATATTCACGAGACAATGCTGAAAATCCAAGTTTCAATGTGTGAGGAATTCACTGGTTCGAAAGTTATGAGTGTTTAAAGTTCCGCAATTTTCACCGATCTTCACTGGTGAAGGCGTCATTTAACGGTGATGTCGATAATGTAGAAAGACTACCTTACCTGTCAAATACGATGATAATCGCTAAATTTTAGAAACGTGACCATGATGAAAATATTTCACCCGTCATAATGTTTGTCGACTTATTTGCCGTTTGTTCATTTATAAAGTAATACTTCGATGACCTTGAGGTCCGGAGAAATCTCACCTTGACGTCTAGAGAGACGTGACCTTGAGAAGAATGTTTCTTCCGTCATAATGTTCGTCAATTTATTGATGTTTCTTCGTTTACGACGTGAAACATCGGTGACCTTGAGGTCTGAAGAAATGTGACCTTGAGGTGTCGAGAAACGTGAACTTGAGAAAAAAAGGTCATCCTACGGTGACATAGTGAAACCTGAAGAAAATGGAACTTGACTTTTCGAGTCGAAGTGATTCTCTCGTTAGAGAATCAGTCTCTGGCGACTGGGATCAGTACAGGGATGCGTCTCGCTCTCGGATATACATAGAGGCTCTATCCAGTCCTAGTGGCCCCGATGTTGGAAGAGGCCTCTATTGTGCAAAACCCACGAAGATGGAGGTAACGTAATGAAACTAACTGGCTTGCTCTGACCAATTAACCGACCCGAGTATAACGATGTATAACGTCGAACGTGTGCTCGACGCATTCCCCCGTTCACGTGGTCGTTTACGCCGTCGAATATAGCGTTAAATGGAAACACGTTAACGCGGCAATACCCCCGCGGGATCATCAATTCTATCGAAACTACTTTTGTTTAAGAGCTATTGAAATCAACAAAAAATTACGAAAAAATTCATAAACATTGTACCTAATAGCACGCATAACAGTGAATTATTTCCGAATTTTTGGTTGGAAAACGAATTTTCAAAAAATCCACAAGTATAAAATTGTGATAACATCTCCAACCTTACTATCTAGGCCAGACTACACACGAACTATGCTCCATTTCTCCTGTTCTACTGAACGAAAAATGACGAAAAAATTCATACACATTATACACAATGGCACGCATAACAATGAATTATTTCAGAATTTTTGGTTGCAAAATCGATTTTTAAAAAAATCCGGAAGCGTAAAATTGCCAATTCTCTTTTACTCCGAAGACTTCCGGATTTTTTACAAAATCGGTCTTGCAACCAAAAATTCTGAAATTATTCACTGTTATGCGTACCATTCCATGGAACGTTCATGAATTTTTTCATAATTTTTCGTTCAGTTGAACAGAATTTTCGTACGAGTTCCTTGGAATAATAAGGCTTGCGGAGTGGCGCGGTGCAGTGTGGGGACGGGAGGGTGAGGTGCAGATCCAGCAGGGGGTGGCATAAATATTCCGAGGTTGCGCATCGCGGTCGACGCGACTAGGGGTGGTGACGCGCGACGGAGCAGGAGAACAAGTGGTGTCGAAGGAACACGAGGACCCTGGACTCGTCCGTTTCGCGTGCGAGTCCACGTCAGTGCGAGCTCTGCGCGAGTGTTCTCCAGCTGGTCCAGCCGCCGCCGCCATCGCCGTCACCATCGCCAGCACAACCGCGCTCACTTCCTCCGACCTCCGCGCGAGAACTTCCGCGGTGAGTTCGAAACATTTCGTCAACAAACCGTTCGTTCAATAGAATCCTTTTTTCGTAATTTCTTCGTCATCGAGGTTTTCAGGTGCACCTTGCCACTCGAATGGCTAGATCACTTGTTGAACGTGCGTCTCTTTGGACTCTTCGAATCTTTTCCTTGATCCTTGGAGGATCTTCATACGTTCGTGGCTTCGCGAAAGTTTTCGGAAAATCGATACTCCAGTACATTCTCCTTTGAAATCAGATTGTGATAGGATAGTGGGTGATGCTTTCTGAGTTATGATTTGTTTCATTTGTTCTGATGGTCGAAAAATTACGAAAAAATTCAGGAACATTCTACCTAGTGGCCCACATTACAGTGTATTATTTCAGAATTTTTGAACAAAAGATATATGTAGAGCATAGAGTAACCCAGATATTGAGGTTGGGGATTCTATTAAAATGTTATAACGTTTCCGAATTTTAAAAAATCGATTTCGCAACCAAAAATTCTGAAATAATTCACAGTGATCCGCGCTATTGGGTAGAATGTTCTTGAAATTTTTCTTCATTTTTTGTCAGGCAGAACGGAAGAAATGGAGCATAATACAGGAAACGGTTCTCACTCTGTAACTATCCTTGTGGTAGAGGTAACAATTTAAAATTTGTCACAGAGACTCTTGGTTTGGTAAATAACCTTTTTTCCTAGTTTTTCATTAGTTGTAACTTAAACAATTGAAATAAACCATCGCTGATTCAGCATTCTACAATGGCGACATAAATTCCATTCTATGAATGATTGATAATACTACATTTAGTAACATACTGAAACTTTTATGCATTCTATTATTATTGTATGAGAGATATGCAGAAATGTCCTTTGTTGGATATTTATGTATTATGTTTAAGAGCTTGACACGTTTCCCGAAATGTTTGCGCAACATGACGAACTGTTTGACTTTTCCAGATCACGATAGGAAAAATGGACGAGAGACAGCCATCGTACAAATTGATCTATTTCAACGCCCGCGGCCGTGCCGAGCATATACGATACATATTTGCGTACGCCGGCATCGACTATGTAGACGAGAGGATCCCCAGGGAACGACAGAAAGAGCTGAAGAAATGTAAGAAGAGAAAATCCAATTTCACTCTGCATCGCCCTTTTGCATCGCGGGTATCTTGAAAAGTCCGTATGCAGCATAAATCGTGTGTAGTCTAACCCAGATCTTAGTATGGTTGGAGATCCTATCACAATTTTTCGAATTTTATTAAAAATTGATTTCTCAACTAAAAATTCTGAAATAATTCACAGTCATGCATGCCACTAGATAGAATGTTCATGAATTTTTTCGGAATTTTTTATTCATCAGAACAGTAGAAATAAAGCATAATTCATAAAACCGTTCTCAGCCTATATCTACCCGCATGGTAGAGATATGTACCTTCTTGAAACTTGTCACAGAGCATCATTATTCATCATCTTACCCTACTATACCCTTCGCATAATATTGTTCAAAGTAAAACATCGAAAATGACGTGAAACATGACATTTTTCCACTTACAGTGATCATTCGGTATTGCTGTGCAGCGCGACGTCCCATTAGTAGGCCGGGTTGATTAAAATCTTCGTGATTCGGCCGGCTATTCAGAAATAGACGTTCCGTGTATCACGGCCTCGAAGGCCGTGCAATTTTGTATCGATCGACGCCGTGGCTCTGCATTCTCCATCGAACTGTATTTGTTCATAGCGATGCCTTACGGAATGCTACCGGTGCTGGAGGTAGACGGGAAACAGATAGCCCAGAGCAACGCGGTTGCGAGATACTTGGCGAGGAAGTACAATCTGACTGGAAGGGACGAATGGGAGGCGATGCACTGCGACGTTCTTGTCGATACTCTCGGCGATCTCAAGCAATGTGAGTGGAAACTAATAAAAACTATCAGAGAGGAAATCTCTGAAACTATCGATTCCTAAATCGTAACTCCTACTCTGACAGCAATGTTCCGATATCGTCCAAGATGGTGGCGCTTTCAGCCTCAGTAAAGTAAGATTCTCAATACAATGTGGTACCTTGAGCACCCGACAGAATTTGAAAAGATTTGTATGATTTGATTCTGAAAACTGAATGTATAACATGTATATTTGCGTATATTTTGTAACTTGTAGGACACGTCCTGAAGTTTTTTTGTCCGGAACAGATTGTTTCGGTACTATCGCGCCAATATACACAACTGTCTCAAGGCGCAGGGTGCAGGCCTCCACTAAATAGCTCTTCGTCATCATAGATACGTTGCTGTTTTTTCTGCGCAGCGCCTCTAGCGACCATCCATCGTACGAAAAATCTTGAACGATATCGGAACGCACAGTCGATTCTAAATAGAGAATACAGTCTATATTCGTTGACTTTTAAAAAAATGGATTTTAGAACCAAAAATTCTGAAATAATTCACTGTTATCCGTGCTATTGAGTAGAGTGTCCGTGAATTTTTTCGTAATTTTCTGTTGAGCAGAACAGAAGATATAGAGTTATAGAGCATCATTTTTAGTCTAACCCAGGTGGCGAGGTTAGGGATCCTATCACAGTTATATTTATGTTTCGGATTTTTTTTTAAATCACCGCTGCGACCGAAAATTCTGAAATAATTCACTGTTATGCGTGCTATTAGATAGGATGTTCATGTATTTTTCCGTAATTATTTGTTTAGCAGAAGTGAAGAAATAAAGCATATATTGACTATAGTCAAACTTATAGTTAAATAGTGTTAAATCGACCGGAACGAGGAATCAGTACGAGCACGTGGCCGCAATTCGATTTCGTCTTTTTTACGTCGTTCGCATAGCAAATAGAAAATTTCAGCCGTAATTAACAATACCGAGGAACATCGATTGAATAACATTATTGTGCATATAGTTTTTTTCTGTGCACCGACGAGAAAAATAATCGGCGTCGGTATCATTTACGATTCAAACGGTCGTTTGTTATTGTTACTCCGACGATTTTCCCGACCGATTCGTCTTTCAACGGTCCGAACGATTACATCGTTACCATAACAGAGCTAGACAAAAACCACGTTACAGCAATACGCTTAGATTTTTTCCCCTAATTATGCTATATCCACAATTGTATCTCGTAATATGGGAATAGAAGCCATTCCGAGAGGATATTTATCAATCTGTCACATGTAAAATCATGTGCCATCGCAAATTGAACGTGACAGAGAAACAGATTAATTTGGACTAAATAGGTTCTTCATAGTATTCGATCTAAGTCAATTCACCCTCGATCTAAGTTAATGTACCGCTACAACGTTAATCTAAATACAGTGTGCTGTGATTCGTTTCAGTAATCTCCCAGTATCGCACCGAAGAGGACCACTTCAAGAAAGAAGTGAGGAAGGCGAAACTTCTAGGAGAAACGATACCGTTTTACTTGAACAAGTTTGAGCAAACTGTTGGCGAGAATGGAGGATATACCGTCGGATGTACCGTGAGTCGTCGTTCCACTTGATTTATTAAAATCGTAACTATCATTTCTAAAAGTTGACAGTGTTCAATTCAATCATCATAAATTTTTCGACGCGGTGTATAGTTTCGAAGAAATTCGAGAAAAATGACTTTGCGAGCATTAAATTAATTATTTTAATGTTTAATCATCTTGGGGTATGTTTTCGCGTGATCCGATTGAACTCAAACTTTGCACTTGATCTTTTTTCAATTATTTCGAAAAATTTTGTATTTCTGAAACTTGATTTTCTCCACTATAGTACATGATAAATATACGTTCCGACATATCGTTGAATTTGTTTTCCCACGCTTTATAACTATGTGCAAATAAAATACAAGGTCGCCTTGAAAAAAATTCCTTCGTATATAATAATCATCATTTTTTTCAGACCACATGGACGGACTTCGTGTTCGCAGTGGCGCTCGATAATTTCGAGAATATCTTCGGCCGGAACGCTTTAGAAAATTATCCTGCGCTACGCGCATTGAAGAAAAGAGTCCACGAGATTCCTGCGATCGCTGATTGGCTAGCGAGACGACCCCAGACGGACTTTTAACTATTTTTATTTGTAGGTGAAATCGGGCACATACATATCTACACATTGTGTGTGTTATGAATTGTCGGTGTCGTCATGTGTTCCATTGATGTGCGAAGAGATCTGTTGGCTTCAGATTATTTTTCTTTTTATTACAATAACAACTAATCCGAAAAATTAGAGTGAAAACAGCAATAACAGAATCGTTTTTATCGCATAAGTTAAAGATACGAATAACAATGTGTAAAGAAAATTGTTCGAGAAACAGTACGATGAACATTTTGGTCACAATTAGCGTTAGAATTCGAGTGCCACATTAAATTTTAATTAAAAGTTTGATTAAAGTTCATTGAGATCAAATGTGAATTAAATCATATATGTAGTTAAATTGTATATTAAGTGCCACTCGAAATGCTCAATCGATATACATATACATATAAGTTCTCGAATGTTGCTTACATAAATATAAATGTATTCCACATAAAAAATAGCCACGTAAAATCATTTATTTTTCTATGATCGCGTCACAAGTGGAAATTATTATTATTAAAAGATACGAATGAAACAAAATCGGTGCAGAAAAGGGGAAATCGAGAATGGTCATTTTCAATTTTCTGTTTTCCGAACGGTCCTCGCTTATTTTCATGTGAAAAGTGTGTATAGGAGGAAAGACATGATAAGCGATGAAAAGATAAACAATTAGTGAGATCATGTGTGAGCTACGATTAAACGTTAACGGTTAAGTGTTACAAAACAATATATTGTATGTTGAATCGTTGTAATTACAGAAAAGCCGAATGACCATATTATAATAAATCATTCCATGATTAATTTACCCATCGAGATTAATGATCGGTATAGGGGACTGCAAATTTTTGCGTTACGAGTGTTTAAAATTAAGCGAACTAATAATTCGTAACATTTTTAAAATGCAATCCTGTAGATATTGGCGAGAGAATGCCGAAAATCCAAGTTTCATTGTTAGGAATCCATAGGTTCGAGAGTTTATGAGCGTTAACAGTTGAGCAATTTTCACAATTTTCGACTGGTTATCAGTCAACGTCTATGAAAGTTGCTGAACTTTAAACACGCATAACTTTCGAACCAGTGGATTCCTAACATTGAAACTTGGATATCCAGCATTGTCTTGTCAAAATCTACAGGATCGTGCAAGAAAAAGACAAAAATTTCGGCAGCCAAAACCAGTATTGTCAAAATCTGCAGGATTATGCAAGAAAAAGTTTACCCGCATGTATATAAAAGAAACACGTAATACGCTTAGTATACTGTAAATCAGGATAATCATAAATATAGTTCTAGCACGCAGAGTATTAACTAGAAATTGTTGATGCGAGTGTATCGCGTGTAATTACAAAAAGAAAAGAAATACAGAGAACATATTCTAAAAGAGTAGTTAAAAAGTAAAACATATTAATTCTGTTGCAAAATAATAATATTTATATTTTGTGGAAAAAGTAAGTTTCGTATTGTATTAAGGTTCAATCTCAATGTATTAGAATTAGAATTGCACGGATAATTTTAGGATCACGCCTAGTCACACCTCCTGTACTTGAGACAAACGGACAAATAAATATAGTGATTCAGAAATTGTGTAATTCTAATCTAATCGTTACCGTTCAAGCAGACTTTTATTATTTAAAGTATCGACAAAAATGCTGATCTTGTGTACGTGTGAAATTATCTATTGTGTTTGGTAAGTTTCCAGGAAATTTGTAACAGATAAGATTGATAGTAATTTTATAAGTGTCAACCAATAATTACTATAAAGTTGATTCAATATCAACAATTCAGTATGTTATGCCATATACATGTTATGTTCATCGCATAATATTGACGAGATAAGAGTTACTGATTTAGCGTAATCTTCCCATGTAATCGTGAACCGTGAGGTTACGGAGATTACTTAAATAAGCACGGTGAGCTTGATTCTGTGACAGTTGTGTAGTGAACGGTGTAGCAGACGAGTTGATTTTGTGGAAAAGTTCTCATACCATAGCAAATACAGTAAGTGATATTATATTTGCAATTAATAGTAATGAAATACGTTATGCATCTTTATTATTTAGCGAAAGGAACGTAGGGACAATAGTAGGCTATGGTGGGGGTATGGTTTACAATTAGTACCACATGGTACCACGGTTCTGGCATCAGTGCCCCCGATTCCTTTTCGATTACCCCAGATGAGATGATCCTGGATGATCCCCAAATGAGCCCAGAAAGTAGGTGGCACAATCAATTCTATTTGTCGCTGGAACTTCCATAAATATGTGTTAATAATTTCTAACCGTAACAATTTTGGGTAAATTCTGCCAGAAATTAATTCGTTATTATTTATTCTCCGACACATTATATTTACATTTCATTGATGAAAAATCAAGAATATTGGATATTCATTATAGCAGCAAATGATTCGTACCGCTTTTCCCATAAGACGTAATGCAAATTCCGGCACGAATTATTTGAGCTTCGTATACGTACTTACAGCGCCATCTAGCGGCAGAACGCTCAAACTGCTAGCCAAATGTTACCGACAGAGCAAATCAGGCCCGTAACAGCGACATCTAGCGGTACATTTGGAACTAAATCAAACCGTTAGGTCTACCGTTAGATGGCGCTGTTCCCGGCCTGACTTGCCCTGCCGGTAACATTTGGCTAAGAGTTTGACCGTTTTGCCGCTAGATAACGCTGTTATCGGCCTGACTTGCTCTGTCGGTAACATTTGGCTAACAGTTTGAGCGTTTTGTCGCTAGATGGCGCTGTACGGAAGTTTAGAAAGAGCAAATAATTCATGCCAGAATCAACATTGCGTCTTATGGAAAAAAGCGGCACGAATTATTTGCTACTGTAATGAATATCCAATATTTTTCATTTTGCATGAATAAATTATGTTTAGTGTACAATACAGACACAGAGGATTCTCCAGTATACACCCACCAATTTTTTAGCCCTTGAATAACAATTTCATTGAATATTTAACCATCCACGGTCCACGGTTTAATGCCAGAACGTCCTAACTGGTCCTTAACCTAAGTACTCGCACACCACACCACATTCTCCCACACACGTGGCGTAATTTCAGACAAATCTGTTATTGTTGAAATTGTTTGGTTACAGATGGCTACACGATGGGGTATAGCAAGCGCTGGGAAAATCTCCCATGATTTCGTAAGTGCTTTAGGAACACTACCGGAATCTGAACATGTGGTTATCGCGGTCGCAGCAACGGACCTTGCACGGGCCCAAACTTTTTCGAAGACGCATAAAATTGAAAAAGCGTACGGCAATTATTTGAAATTGGCGCAAGACAAGGACATAGGTGAGTAGTCAGGAAGCATATAAAAAATTGATTTAGATTTTTTCATCTACGATGTACTACATAAAAAATTCTGATAAAAATTAAGAACAATGGTTTCAACAATACCTCGTTACTGAATTTTTATAAAACTGGTATCTCCCAAACTTCGATACGAAATATTCTTCATTTTCTAGAATTTTTGGAAATTTGCAATTTTTAACACACATTCGCGAAATTTGAAACATCTGAATACAATTTATATTGATAATCACGACGAAACGGAATTAGCATATCAATATAAACGCGATATTCTGAAAACTTCGATGCAACATCGGCGATTTTCGACTTTGCAGTAAAAAATCTTGAAATAATTCACTGTCGTGTGTGCTGTTAGGCAAAATGTTCACGAGTTTTTCGTTGAGCCCCTGCTATTTCATTTCTTATCGCAGATATCGTGTACATCGGTGCGATACACCCTATGCATTACGAAATTGCAAAATTGATGTTGAACAATGGAAAACACGTCCTATGCGAGAAGCCTTTGACCATGAATTACAAACAAGCAAGCGGATTAATTGACTTAGCAAAGAGCAAAAAGCTGTTCTTGATGGAAGCTATTTGGAGCAGATGTTTCCCCGCTTACGAGATTCTGCAGAGGGAGATTCAATCCGGAAGTATAGGGGATGTTTATCAGGTTCTTGTGTCCTTCGGATTCAACTTGGCAGACGTTGACAGGCTTAAGTGAGTTATTCGAAGAAATTTTTTAATTTTTTAAAATAGAATCCTGTCGATTTTGACGAGAGAATGGTGAAATCCAGGTTTCAATGTTAGGAATCCATTGGTTCGAGAGTTACGAGTGTTCAAATTTTAACAATTTTCACGATTTTTGTCTGGTAAGGGCGTCGTTTAACGAGCGGAGTCGCTAGATGATAGCACAGGCACGTGCTGATGTCGATAACGTAGAACAGCCACCTTACCTGTCAAAAACTATGAAAGTCGCTGAACTTTAAATGCCCATAACTTTTAAACCAGTGAATTCCTAATATTGAAACTTGGTTTTTCCAAAATTTGTGGTCCCTCAAACCGAACAGCCTTTAAACATATGAAAAAAAATTTTTAAAACTCATCTGACCGACATTTGTGTTCTGTTTAGCACAAAGAAGCTTGGAGGCGGAACAATATTAGATTTAGGCGTGTATCCAATACAATTCGCCTGTCTAGTATATAATCACGAAGTACCACAAATTATAAAAGCTTCCGGTTGTCTCAACGAAGAAGGCGTTGATATTTCTACATCTGCAATTTTGCAGTATAAAGGAAATCGTACCGCCACTGTAGTGTTCCATTCAAAGGTGAATATGCCGAATGAAGCTTATGTTATGGGAACGAAAGGAATGATCAAAATCCCGGAATTCTGGTGTCCTTCGAATTTGGAAGTGAATGGAAAAGTTTTAAAAACACCACTGCCAAAGACTGATAAAAAATTCAACTTTATCAACAGCGTTGGATTGAGATACGAGGCTGAAGAAGCTCGGAAATGCATTCTGAAAGGTGTGTATCCAATACTATATTGGAATGAATGGATATCGATGGATTTTTAAAAAATTGATTTTGCAAACCAAAAATTCTGAAATAATTCACTGTTACGCGTGCTATTAGGTAGAATGTTCATGAATTTTTTCGTCTTTTTTCGTTCAGCAGAACAGCTACAAAAAGTGCATTTCTAATCATTTTCATCATTACACATTTTAGGTTTGATCGAAAGTCCAAAGGTGTCCCACAGTAATTCTCTGTTGATCGCACAATTAGAGGATGAGATACGCAAGCAAGTTGGCGTTGTATACGACGAAGACTAAATTATAAAATCTAAACACGATTAAATGGATTAAACGATAATTTTTTCATAATAATAACGAATGATATCGTTCCAAATATATTGCCAAAACCAGTAAAATTATAATTATTATTCTCCGATCAATCCTGAAAATGATTTGTACAGGATTGGTCTGAAATAATATTATTAAAATAATCAAATAAAATAACACAGATCTACAAAACATATTTTTCCAATTTTCGATGTAGGCTTACAGAAAAAAGGGTGTGTAATAAAAGAGAACTACACATGAATTTATCTGTATCTGATTTTTATACAAAATTCTGAAAAACTAATGAAACGTTAGATTCGAAAAATCGTATCACATGAATATCGTATGTAACACAGTTTAACGCAAGAAAGCAGTTATAATGTGAAATAAATACCGTTACATGTGTACAGAGGAGAATGTACGTGTATTTAAACCGAGCTTAAGGTTTCCATAATTTCAAAAGACCGTCCTCACTGTATGAACACAGCAGATTCTGGTGGGGATGGTGAGTTAAGCCTATTACGTCCTTTTCGTGTATCTGCGACAGAAAAAGAGATACGATAATTTCGAAGATCCTTCTTAAAAAATTGATTTTAGAACGAAAAATTCTGAAATAATTCACCGTTATGCGTGCTATTAGGTAGAATGCTCATGACATTTTTTCGAAATTTTTGGTTGAACAGAACAGGAGAAATAGAGCATAATTCGTTTGTAGTTTAATTGGGATAAGATCTACAACCTCACTATCTTGGTTACACTATGCTTTATTTCTCCTGTTCTTCTTGACAAAAAATTCATGAACATTCTACCTAATAGCACGCATAACGGGGAATTATTTCAGAATTTTTCGTTGAGAATTCGATCTTTACAAAAATACGAAAATCTTCAGGGTACCGGAAAATCGGCAATTTTATGGATCCGGATTTTTTAAAAATCGATTTTGCAACCAAAAATTCTAAAATAATTCCCTGTTATGCATACCACTAGTTACAATATCCATGAATTTTGTCGTAAGTTTCCTTTCAGCATAAAAGAAGAAATATATTATTTTACATTTCGCTATGCGTCCGGAGTCCGTAGAGACATCAGAAAATTGTCCCCTTAGTGTTCCACGGCTTGACACTTACAAATTTATTAAAACCAAGGACAAAGAGACGGTACTTACATTGAGAGTTCTTTCGAGCTTCCCCGACGACGTGGAGAAGCAGTAAAGCACCAGATCTTCGCCAACGCAGTAGATAAACTCTCCTCGCGGGCTCACAACTGTGCAGACGAAGTCTCCGCCTTCTCTCTTACCGCTGGAGAACGATCTGACAATCTGTCCCTGCATATTCATGATCACCACAGTGTTCGAGCGATTGCAGACAACGAAATGTTCAGGGTTCCGAGGCAGGAGATGTATACTGTTCACTGTTAAATCCGCAGCGCCTAGAGATTTGTACGTGCCGATGCATTCCGTTGTTTTCAAGCTCCAAATCTTTACGGTTCCATCGGAAGATGCACTTGAAAAATAAGTGGAGTGATAGAAACAAAGAAATAAACTTGGTAAATAATTCCTCACAGGGAAGCATCTTTACAATCTTAATAATCGGAAATTAAGAATATTAGAACCCGTCTGTTCAAGATTCGAATTGTGAATTTGCCGGTCGGTACGCCAACCGTCGAGCTCCATTCGCTCTGCTCTTTTTTCAACCCTGTTTAGAGTCGCGTAGCGATCATGCGTAACCGTAGCGCGAGGCTACGGTGTGTTTGTCAGCTCCCATCACCGGCAAATCTCCACGATTCGAATCTTGAACCGTCGTCTTCCCGGATCATGCGATCGATCCGGAACCAATCGCGTGCGACCCCGCCTGCCGTTTCGGCGAATATTAAAAGGCCCTCCCTTGGCGGAGCGACTCTCTTCCGATCCAGTTCTGCGAGTGAAAACAATCGTTCAATTAGCA
>CM052285.1:260083-374507 GCA_028455765.1 Lasioglossum oenotherae
TTTCTGAGCGGTTCCAGCGTCAGGCGCCTCCGACCGTCGGTCGACGCCGAACACCGTCGTTTCGGTGAGTCCCGTAAATCTAGCGTTGAGAATTCAAATGAAATGTTACCTTATTACGCTGTGACCATCCGGAGCGAAGACCACTTCGTTCACGAAGGATGAGTGTCCTCGGAACTCTTTCAAGGTTTTGCCGGACTTCAGACCGTGTATTCTGTAGCAACGATAGAAAAGCATTAACGTAGTTATAGGGTGATTTCTTCGGTTTTGCTGAACGAAGAATTACGAAAAAATTGATGCACGTTCTACCTAATGATTAAAATTACCGATTTTCTGGTATTCCGAAGATTTATAGATTTTTAAAAAAATCGATTTTGCAAACCTAAATTCTGAAATACAATTCACTATTGTGTGTGCTACTAGTTACAACGTTCATGAATTTTTCCGTAATTTTTTGTCGATCTGAACCCAAATACCCAATGTAACTTGTGTAACCCAATAACCCAGTATAACCCAAATAGTCAGGTTTGGGTATCCTATCCCAATCTTATGCTACCGGATTTTTAAAAAAATCGATCTCGCAGCCAAAACTTCTGAAATAATTCATCGTTATGCCCGCCACTGAATACAATGACCCTGAATTTTCTCGTAATTCTTCCTTCATCAGAACAGAAGAAACAAATCATAATTTATGAAACAATTCCGCCCAAATCTCTACACCTACCTTATCGTAGTATCGAAAGATGCAGAGAGTATCTGACTATTATCTCTGCTAAACTGAAGACAAGTAACACCTTTCGAATGTGCCTTCTCGAACCTCCTCAAACACTGTCCGCTCTGCACCCTCCATACTTTAATCTTGCCATCCTGTCCTCCACCAGCCAGCATCTCGCTATCCCGGCTAAAAGCCATCGACAGCACCGCCTGCTCCATCATCATAAAATTATCCTGTGCCTGGTACTTCAAATCCTTCCTGATTTTACCAGTCGTGAAGTTCCACACTTCGATAAACCCATCCACGGAACCTGTGACCAAGTATTGACCATCCGGAGAGAATCTTGCGCACTCTACGTGAGACTTCTGACCAAATTTGATCTGTTTGGACAGCTGTGTTGGATACTTTTCATCTTCCTGGTCTCGCACTGCTGCTTTTCCTCTGAACAAGTCGATGGTTGTGCCCGGAGGAAGCAGACCCTGGTGCTGCTGCCATTTTAACGCTTGTCCTAACAGTGCAAGTAATCTGCTCGAAGGCACCACTGACACTTCGCCAGCCAGAGCTGTTGCTATGTAAGCTCTGCGCTTCTCCTTTGTGCTTCCGTCAGGATATGCTTCACGTGGGTCGAAGTAGGAGCGAGCGAGCAAGTTCTCTGTGTGACGAAATATAGCATGATACGAGACGGTAATGATTAGACTGCGGATCTTCATGCAAAATAAAAATTGTCTGCATCATTGATCGCGAGAAATAGAAACTAAATAGAATGTTATTTCTTCCCTTAATGATTTGGATAGAGGGGAAATCATATATTAACACCTTGAATTTTTAACATTTTTCAACAATTTTCAATTTCAGAGAATGTTCATGAATTTTTTCGTAATTTTTCGTTCAGCAGAATTTTAGGTGCAAATCTTAGGATAATTACTAATCTGATATTACAAAATATACTTCACCTAAATGAATGTATCGTTCAGGTTCCTGCTGTTTCATCATAATCATGGGATCTGTTTGACGCAATAACGATCTGGCTGCGCCTAGTTCTCGTAGCTCGATTAATTCTAAAACAACCTACAAATTAGAGACAAAATGTGTATATAGTGAATTGTGCACCTTCCCATTATATACTGCACTTATTTAATAGTAACTTAGCTTCACTATACACGTATAGTGAAGATTGAGGATAGCTGCGAGGTGAATAATCACTGTAATGCGACTGCATATAGTGGAGCAGTAAGATGAAAGAACAGTGGTGCACCCGCTATGTTTCAGTATTAGCGCACCTGTTCATACAAGTCGATGAGCTTCTTATCTGGTAGTTTCAACGACTGGATCGCTTTCAACACCGTATCCCAGTGTCCATTATTTATATCCGCTACGAAACCATCTACGCTGTCCACTGTGTTCAACGACACGCCGGTTTCTTCCTGCAAACGTAACGTATTAATTTAATGAAATGTGAATATTAATTAAATTGACATTAATTTAAGTGGAATACCTGGAGCGTTTGCAACGTTTTCACGAGGTTAGACTCCTTGAGGTATTGTTGTATTAACCGAATTACACTGGAAATAAATAATGATATATATGTAGAAGATAAACAGATCGTAGCGCATTAATATACATGTGAGAGGTACATACTCGGCAGACTCGATTTCAATCGACATCGTGTACGATATCTAAAACATAATACATAAAGAAATACGTGAATACCGATGTTTAATGAAGAAAACTAATATTAACTCTTGTAAATACATATGTATCTTATATTATCATCATTATTGGAGCCAGTCAGAGAGTCAGAGCAATAAAGTCTGAGTTAGGTATATGCAGGTATATGCAGGTATATGTATACAGAGTAGAGTTGTGTTGTGGAGTTGTGCCAGATAATAATAAATAACTATCGAGGTACTATCCATGGTTATCGATATAGTGAAAAGTATCGAAAACTATCGATATTTACTTTTACTGTCGATAGTTATCGGTAGCGATCGGGGGTTTGAATTGGGACAGTTTGTACAGAGAGTATATCTGGTTTGTAATCGTTTTACTTCGCAAATATTACTGAATTTCTGATAAAATTAATAAAAGATCGAACTTGAAAAATGTTTTTTATTATAGATTAACAAAGAATATATCGAAATTCATTGGATAAGCATCCAACGAGCTCAAGTCGAATTCAAATTCAAATTTCATTGAATCCAAAATTGTCGAAAACTAATCGATGATTTACTCCGAAATCCAATGTTAGTAAATATTATACATTCTAAATTAAAGTAGACTTGTGAAATTAATGTATAAATACTTCGCAAACCAATGTTAATAAATACATTACATTACAAAATGCACCACTAACAGCGCTGCGCAACACAAACAATAAATTTATACGAGAGCTCCCATCTCTACAGTCAGATACCGTATGACTATTCACATGAACAAATACATATTGTTTATGTAAGTTGTCAAACGTATTTATCTAAACAGTATCTGAAAGTTTTCAAATATACCTTTCACAAAATGTCTACCTTCTTCTTCTACACATTGTCCTATATTCTAATATCAGGATGCATCGTGTATCCTCCGACAGAATTCATCTCAGCCGGACTAACGATAAAAGATATATTCTCAGACCTGTTAGGCCGTGAAAACGAGTTCTTCATACAATACCATTTACGAAGAAGTGTAATCACGTTATTCGTACACTCTATGCTTCCATTCGGTAAATATAACATTTCTTTATTATTCTACATTCTATATAACTAGCCTACACGATATCGAAATTAATAGTTCTTTCCTTTTAGGTTATATTTGCGGATTAATTCTATTCGAGCATATCAATATTGTAAGGGTTCTACAAGGTTATCATAATCTCTGGTTAATATTTATCATCTGCACTTTACATCTTCCGTTACACACGCTGTACAAAGTCCTGACATGGTCTACCAACAACTGGTCCAAGCATCCCATAGTACGGAACCTTGTTACTTATTGTAATAACAATAATGTAGAGAATAATAATACTACGTGGTCTACGATCGCTTCCGACATCAACACGGAATATCGAAGGTAACACATACTGATATTCCCCCAAAATTTCCAGTCACTAAACTCTCGTTTGAGGATAATACGAGGGATAATTGCCTGAACTTCATCATTTTTTTTCTCTGTTGTTAGTGAAGATATTGAGATGAAAAAATACGGGAATAGTCGGGTTTGCCTCCGGCATTTCATAGATTTTTTTCGGTATTGTGCGTAAATTATGAAGGGTAGAAAAGAAATATTTATTAGGTTTGGGGTACCGTGTTCACTCTTTAAGTAACTTCTATTTACGAGTTATTTGCTCAACAAAAAGGCTCATGTTTGAATGAAATAATGATTGAAAGTTGAATTGAACGTATGGACTCAAATCTATCCATTCTATCCCATAGACGTAACTCAACAACCAAAACCTAACTATACACAATTTACTTTCAGGATAGACAAGACCATCATAAACACAAACAGCGTATCCTGTGTGATAGCAACAGACAACTGGATAATCAAAGTGATGCCTTACAAAATCCTAGTTGCGCATCAAAGCGACACAGTTCTGATAGTCAACAAAAGCGACACGCATAATATGTCGCCCGTGACAAGAGGGGAAGTGCAATTTATTAATATCCAGGTAAATTCTCATATCCTATTAAAGCATCCCACCGATCACAGTTTGCGACAAAAAAATCGGAAAAAATTCTCTAAAATGCGCCTTGATATCCAAAATATGACTGTAATTTTCTTGTGGCTATAGGTGAAACCCACGAGGACTGGAGCGGAGCCTTTCGACGTCAGGATAAATGCGCTGGACTTCAAGAACTTGGAGGACAGAGTTTCGCGTCCAATCGCGATCCTGCAGAACATTAAGTTCCATAAAACTTTACTGGACCGGTTTATCGACAATTTTAAAGAGCAGGTCCAAGAAAATCCGGTTTACGAGTTCACAGATGTATGTTACCGAAAGTCTATTTTTTCGCGTTTTTCGTTATTGAGGCGATTTTTGGCTTACATGTGTATTTTTTAAGGAAGTAGGTCAATGTATCGGCTGTATGCAAGCTGCGTCGAACGTGAAATTGTTTAAACAATGTACCACAGACGTAGGTGGCCATTCTGAAGATTGCGTGACGTGTTACTGTCGGCCCATGTGGTGCATAGATTGTATGGCAAAATGGTAAATATTCGTGTTATTTCATGGTTGAAAGAGTCCACAGCAGGATAACCAATTTTTATTGGTATTGTGTGCAAAACGATGCTTTTAGGTGGAAAGATATTCCTCCAAAATTTCGAGTTGCTAAAACCTCGTTTGAGAGTAATACGGATTACTCTCCGTATTATATAATAGGGTATTGTCTTTGAACCTAGAAGCATTGTTTTGCACAGGATAACGATAAAAATCGTGGGACTTTTTGCAAAGATTCGAGTAGTCTTATCGTAAATATATTGTTGTAGGTTCGCGTCGAGACAGGACGAGAATGCTCCGGAAACGTGGTTGTCTTCCAAATGTACTTGTCCCCTGTGCAGAGCGAAATTCTGTATTTTGGACGTGTGTTTGATACAATCTGTTCGAGAGAGTTAGGTGATCAATTTTGGAGTGATATTATACATATAAATAGTATATATATATATATATATATATAATAGTATATATATATATATATACTTGTAAAGTACTGGAAAACGTAAGCTTGGTTTTTATATAAAAGTGACTTGTAATAGAATTAATAGCAGCGTCATTAAAAAGGGCTCTGTCTATTCAGTTCATGTACAGTATACAGTGGTCGTATTTTTCATTGATGTCGACGTTACGTTGTTTATAAAAGTTTAAAAAAAATACGGGAATAGCCGGACTTGCTTCCTGCATTTCATAGATTTTTCTCAGAATTTTGAGGAAATTATGAAGGGTAGAAAAAAATATTTATTTAAACGTGTGACTCGAGATTCACATTATCGACATCTGTGTCTCCACCACTTGCAGGTACTCGCACAGCCCTGATTCATAGTACATGGTTTACGTTGTTGTTGTTACATATAAACAATAACTGTTTATAGATATAATTGCAATAAATCTTGTGCGACCTTATCATGCAATTTCTGGCAGAAGCAACTGTTACGGACGACAGTTTACGTAACCACGTCGCGCCTAATCGTTTGATCGCATACTCAAACAGAACGTCATACACGAGATCGCGTACTTGTGATTTCAATCAACAAAGATAAAATTAAAACGTCGACGCGTAGCCGCCGCCGTCGATAAATATCGGCGGATTAAGAGATTAAGAGATCCAATAATGCCCATCGCTTCCAGATAAATGTGGACATCGGGGATCGGAACAGAGATTATGCGGATTTAAGTGCTTCGTTTTGCAAAGCGATTTTTATTGTTTATTTACTCGATTATATCGTCGTTTCACGGAGCATTTGAGCGTAGCGATTGATATACGACCAGCCTCGAAATTAAGCACGCCGACAGGTGATCATTTCGAACAGACTTACCATAGGCCACCGCAATTTTCCAGTCGCATAATCCGCTCCCCAAAAGGGATTAAACATTACAAATAATGAATTTAATGCTCGTGAAATCGTTTTACTCGGATATCTTCGAAACTATTGACTGTATTAAAAAGTAGGTTACATCAAACCTATAGATCTGGACAAGTTGCGTCTTTTATGTCGTATTACTTTTTCTCCTAAAACATACCGTTTTCGAAAAAAAGCGAAAAATGATCTTTTCTTTACGATTCGGTCTGAATATCCCGCGCCGATTTCCGAACAGAACCGCTAGATGGCAGCACGGACACAAGAAAGTAGTTGAAGCTAGTTCTGATCAGTTCTGATCCATAAAGTGGGTTCTGTTTCCTGCTAAAAATGGTGTACGTTCTGTTCCATGCTAAAGATGATGTAGGAGCTGTTCCAGGCTAAATACTCCCTGGCTGATGGACAAAACAGTCCAATGCCGCCGCTAACATAGAGCAAAATAACTCAGACAATTGCGTATAAGCGGGATTTTAACGAAAGTGCCCACTGTGCGCCGTCCGGCCGGATGGCCTGGTTGCGAGGGCGTGCTGGAGGCACGCCACGACCAGCTAGTACATATTCATATATTTCAATATATAAACATAAACAGCACACAGGTATTATCCTTTCTATTTCTTTCTTCTCAGGGTAAACAATTTACGAAACAAATTCAGCGTGCCTAACGTAACTGATCATCATCTTCTTCCGCGAAGAGGCAGAGCAAGCCTAGTTTCGCGAGCACCCGGACAGGTGCGTGCCGTCAGCAGACCAGTCCGCGCGGCTGATTCATCCACTGAGTGCACCGTTTATGCAACACACTCTAAGCCTGTCTAAGCCTTAGGGCAAGCCGAGCATCCTGTTCTAGATAGCGAGGGTGGGGATCCCACCATAATTTTATGCTCCCGGAATTTTTTAAAAATCGCCACGACGACCAAAAATTCTGAAATAATTCACAGTCGTATATGCTGTTACGTAGAGTGTTCATGAATTTTTTCGTAATTTTTAGTCGAGCAGAACAGTCGGAATAAATAGTCTGACCCAGATAGTGAAGTCTTGACTCAGGAGAGGGGTAGCAGTGTAAGGAGGGACCATTGCATTGCAAGCACTGCAAGGAGGAGAAGATAACTTGACTGTGTGAAGAGGACGGACGGCAGGTGGAAGGGAGCCACGAGATGAGACACGAGACCCGCATCGGTTGCGTCGGTCTGTATTCGCGCGGTCGTCGCGATGCTGAGGACGAGACGGACGCGGCGGCGTCTTCGAAGAGACGCGATATTAACCGCGTCCCTATTAGAAGGGCGGCCTAAACTCCCACCTACTCCGCGCGTCGCGTTACGTTGCTCTTCTAGCGGGACACATATACACATATGTATATGTATATACCTGCGCAGCGCCGAAAAAACCAGGCTAGTCGGGCCTGATCGGGCCTGACGTCTGTCACCGTTGTTCTGCGCGGAATTTCCTTCGCGCGATAGTCTTCGCTAGCAATCTCCAATCATTTTAACAAAAGAGAAACACCAGCGTGGGTTCAGGAACGACCCCCACAATGTGCCACAGTCTTATAATGAAAGTCTATTAATTCTAATAAATAATTATTAATTCTAACAAAAGAAGAACGCCATTGTGGAACCCCCACAACGCGGCGCAATCTTCGCTAGGATCTCCTTGGACTAGGAATCAGATTAATAGAAAAAGGACGCGATCACGGGTTTAGGAGGGACCTCCACAACGCACCACAGCCTTCACTGTTAAACTCCTCAGGAGCTAGCAATCATTTTCATAGAAAGAGTTCAGGACGGACCCCTCACCGCGCCACGGTCTTCTAAAGCTAGCAATCATTCTAATAAAAAAGGAACGCGATCAGCACCGACCTCCACACCGCGCTGCAGTCTTCGCTGAAGCTAGCTGTCACTCCAGTAGAAGAAGGATGCCATTGTGGGTTCAGGAGGGATCCCCACACCGCGCCACAGTCTTCGGAGGTTGCTACCTCCGTTCATTCTAACGAAAGAGGAACGCCATCGTTGGTTTTAGGAAGGACACCAAACCGCGGAACAAACTTCGCCGGCAACCTCCGGCCTTCGCCAGCAACCTCCAATCATTCTAATAAAAAAGGAACGCGATCGGGACGGACCCCGACTCCGCGCCACAGTCTTCGCCAGCAACCTCCAATCGTTCTAACAAAAGAGGAACGCGATCACGGGTTCAAGACGGTCCCCCACACCGCGCAACAGTCTTCGCTAGGACCTCCTTGGACTAGGAATCAGATGAACAGAAAAAGAACGGCCGCCACAAAGGACTGGAACCATTCGAATCGCGAGGAACGCTTGCGGAGAGAAAGTACGCGGCCCGAAGGACGCGAATACATCACCAAAACGCGCTCCGTCACCTGTCCGTCGTCTTTGTCGAAACTTGTACTTCAGTCTTGCGCGGAGACTTGTACGTTACAGATCGCTCTGCGCGTAGATCACAGGTATATCGCGATTATCTCCGCGGCTATCGGGAAGAACGCCGCATGTCACACACTCTCACTTTCGGGGCATTGCCGTTTGATGTTTCGATCGCTAATGCTTTAACATATATAGAACATCAGTTAAATTCTAACTTATTTTTCAGCCTTTGCGAACTTGTTTTCACGACTTTTTTTCTGGTAAATACATCGATCCTGTACGATAGAGCTGAGTTAATGTATAAACTGAAGTTTTTTGACATTGTGACACGTGACGTTCTTCATTGCAATCACAGAACTGTGGCCATAGAAGCGGTTCAGATGGTAGAATAGGTCTGAGAAGGAATTGTTGTAGGATTGTGCGGACTTTGACTCGTTGTGCAACTCAATTGTGCCCGGGATTTGTCCAGTATCTGATCGATTCTATAGATCGTTCGGTTGGGGAGAGACCTGCTGATAAATTGTTATCGCTTGGGGTACACAGTTAGACACCGGAAAGAGATAAAAAGAAGGAGAACGAGAGGTTGAGAGTGATTCGAAAGGGATCCGGTGACGCATCGGGGAGAACCCGCGAAGGATCAGTTGAGGATGTAAATAGAAGGTTACGCGGAGAGAATTCATTCACGTGGACGAGCTAAGACGCGTCGGGGAACACGAGGTCCCGTTCAATACACTACAGACGTCCGAATCGGCAACACGTGTACCTGATCTACTGGGAATAGTTGGCTGTCACGTGAGTGTTCGACTTTTCTTTTGGAGATTTCATTTTGAAACCGAAAATTTTGAAATAATACACTGTTGTGTGTGGTAGTTGGTACTTGGTTGGTGAATTTTTTCGTAATTTTTTGTTGAGGGGAACTCGAGAAATAGAACATGATTCTAATCCAGATAGTAATGTTGGGGATCCTATTACAATTCTGTTTTTCCGAATTTTTAAAAAATTGTTCTTGAAACAAAAAATTCTGAAATAATTCACTGTTATGCGTGCCACTAGGTATAATGTTCATGAATTTTTTGGGGATCCTATCACAATTTTATATAGTTAATGCGATTGCGTGAAACCGTTTCCGAGATGCAACCAACCGGTTCATCTACCTACCGTGTTACGCAACCGCTCCAGACTTTCGACGCACAGCCAAATTGAGATCGGTTTCATGATTGTGTCTCGTGTTCACTGTACCCCCCCCCCCCCCCGTGTTCGTCGAAAGTTATCGTGCACCGATCAGAACGCTTTTCGTGTTGAAGACAGATGCCTCGCGACAAGTATCGGTTCGCGCGATATTTGTTTTGATAACGACCGCGCCAAACAGATAACTAGCCGCCGCTCCCGCACAGTAGGAATCCGATTGACCGTGTCGCATTTTGTATACATATGTACATAAATATTGTCGCGACGAATTTTTCAGATTTTTAACCTGAAAATCCTGCGGGTGAAAAATCAAAAACCTCAAGGAAATCTGTATTCTGTCGATTTGTTTGAGACTTTTGATTTTTCACAGACAGGATTTTGAATGTAAAAATCTGAAAAAATTCACGAACAATAATAATAACAATATATCGATACTGTAAAAATATAAATGTGGTCACTCTAGAACATCCACGTAAAATCTGCATTTTTTCGATTTGTTCGAGGTTTTTGAAAACCAGTTTTTGGCCCATTTTCCACATTGAAAGACAATCCAAAATTCTGGAAAAAATGTGATACATTCCGGATACTAAGCCACACATATTAGCAATTTTTTCAGATTTTTCCTTTGTAAACTCTGCTCGTGAAAAATAAAAAACCCGAAAAAATCTGCATTTTCTCGATTTGTTCGAGGTTTTTCATTTTTCACAAGCAGGATTTTCAATTTAAAAATCTGAAAAGAATTTCAGAGTGTGTATTTGGGTGCTGGACACGTCTCAGATTTTTCTCCGAATTTCTAAACATCTCGTTAACTAGGGAAAACAGGGGAGAAACTGATTTTTCGATTTTACTATAAAGCGATTCTATCGTGAGAATTATACATACTAGTTGACAGTCTAGTCGACGCTCACTATACGTATACACGCTTCCGAGTAATTTATCGTTTTAATCGTTTTAATCGTGTTTGTACACAAATAAACTGGTTTTCTCGAAACACTTGATGTTCTGTTTTTATCTTATTTGATGGTTGATGCGCTGCTATCATTAATTCTACAGACCTTTATTCTGCATTTTTCTACTTCCTCGTTACTTATTGTTAGATAACGTCAGTGCTATTTTTCTCATTAATCTGTGCAACATCGTTGAATTTTTCGATTCGCATTATCTTATCATAACTCGAACATTTTCTGGCGTTAAGTATTACATTGCTTGCAATCAAGTATCTAATTTTCTGCGGAAAAATGAGAAAACTCTCAGAACAGAACATCAAAAATTTGATTTTTATTTATTTTAACTACCATGCACTGTATAAAAAATTCTGAAAAAATTAAGGACAATGGTTTTAGCAATATCTCATCACTGGATTTCTTTAAAACTAATATCTCCAGAATTTCAATACGAAATATGCATTTTTATCGAATTTTTGCAAATTTGAGGAAAACGTCAAACCAAAATCCGAAAATTTTTTCCGAAATTTGAAAATTGAAGTGTCGCTTCATTATCCTCTATCAATAAACATTAGCGAGAACTATATGTTTCTCTTTTTTCTTACGCAATACGTCGCAGATTGGCCGGGCGGGCTAACTGACACGCCGCTGACCTTTTCCTCAATTTTTTCGAAAACCGTTTGTTCTACGGAAAAAAGTAATACAACATCAAAGACGCAGCCTGCCAAGATCTACAGGTTTTGTCTAACACATTTTTCGATGCGGCAAATAGTTTCGAAGATATTTAAAAAAAACTGCCGGGCTAGTTAGTTGACAGATCCCTGACATTTTCCTCGATTTTCTCGAAAAGCGTTTGTCCTACGAAAAAAAAGTAATAGGACATAAAAGACGCAGACTGTCTAGACCTACAGGTTTCGTTGAACATATTTTTCGACGCGGTGAATAAATTAGAAGATATTCGAGAAAAACTATATTACGAGCATTAAAGTGACATAGATCGTGACTGCAGACAAGAATAGAGTACTGGAACATTACACAACGATACCCGGCAATAGAAAACAAACTGTTGTGTGACATTTCACGTATCACGACCACCCCGCGAATTTCCAGGACCCGGCCACGACAGATCGTGCCGACGCGGTGATCCTAGATCCCGACGTGATAATTCGTATCCGTAGATCCCCCGATACCCCTGCACCTGAGTCACAGGATCAATTTTTTTGCAACCGGTGCGCCGTGATTGCTCGTGACTTTAAACCGTTCTTAGCTCACGTGGGAATATTTACTAGTCACATCGTATGTCCTTTCTCCTTCCTGACATTAGAAAGTCCTACATCCATTGTGTAGGTACACGTACATTCCCGCTCATAAGTCTTGGGACAGTGATGATATTTCTTTTGAACTCTGTAAAAGATTTTTAAATTGAAAATCCTGCTGGTGAAAAATGAAAAACCTCGGACAAATCGAAAGAATACAGATTTCCTTGAGGTTTTTCATTTTTCACAAGCAGGATTTTCAATTTAAAAATCTGAAACAAATTGCAGAGTATGTATTCGGGCGCTGGACACGTCTCAGATTTTTCTCCGAATTTTTAATGAATTGTTACATCGCAGTTGATCCAAATAGTTTTTACATATTTTCGACGTGTGTTTTAGATTAATATCATTGTATCTATATTGTGTAGTTAATGTAATTAAAGGTTCATAATCTATTACGAATTAGCAAAGTTTTACTAAAAACCAGAGGTGTCCTAAGATTTATGAACGGGAGTGTAAGTACGTTCCAAGCACTCAAGGATATGTCTCACAATCAGCTGCAACACCGTAATTGTGTGCACCGCAAGCACATTCCGCCGATTTTCTCAGTACTCGATTGCTCAACGCATCCGACCGATAGCCAGATCACGTTCGTCAAACGAAACGATCTCTCGGAAAATGCGCAGAATCCGCGGCCGGCTAGGAAGTTGTAAAATATCCCGGAAAAATCGTTTTTCTCGAATATCTCCGAAACTGTTTTCCATGTCGAAAAATATGTCCGACGAAACTTGTAGATCTTCGCGGACTGCGTCTTTTATGTCGTATTACTTTGTTTCGTAGGACAAACGCTTTTCGAGAAAATTGAGGAAAATATCAAGGGCCTGTCAGCTAACTCGCCCGGCAGTTTTTCTTAAATATGTTCGAAACAGTTTGCCGCATCGAAAAATGTGTTAGATAAAACCTGTAGATCTTGGCAGGCTGCATGTTTTATGTCGTATTACTTTTTTTCGTACAACAAACAGTTTTCGAGAAACTTGAGAAAAATATCTGCGACGTATTACTTATCTCACTCGGCCGACTCGCGACGTATATTGATCCGATGTTTTTCTCAATTTTTTCGAAAACCGTTTGTTTTACGAAAAAAAGTAACACCACATAAAAGACGCAGCCTGTCAAGATATACAGGTTTCTTCTAACATATTTTTCGATACAGTCAATAATTTAGGAGATATTCGAGATAAACGATTTAATTAGCATGTAATTAGTCATTTTTTAATGTTTAAGACTTTGAAAAACATTAAACAAAACATCAATTTTCGCCAAAAAAGACGACAGCAATCGATATACCAATTTGTCAACCGACGATAAACGTTCAACAATACACAGGCTCGATGTTGACACACATCCACAGTTTTTTAAAATTTAACCGAACAGAAGAATTATGCAAATATTATTCCAGGTTCGTGCATGAGAATATACGAGAACTACAATGCGTTCATTGAGATACATTAATTATGTCGGTTGGTCGAACGTCTTGACGTGAATGTGCTTCGGAGCGTGAGCATTATTTGGCGGAATAAATATTTCAAATACTGTTGAATATTTCATTTTCAAGGTTGTACACATACTTTCAAATGGATATGATTATTTATGACTTACTATTTAAAATACCATATTCCCCAGCTCTGGCTTAAAGGCTAAGACCATTCGCCACCGTTCGCGATATCTTTCTGTCGTATCTTCAGAAACGTTTATTCCTGGATCAGCGTTTACAGCTTCTGGTAATTCCCCACAACATTTCCAATTATATTGGATTAGTTCTCGATTCTTGCCGAAGATAACGCTGTACAATAAATTGTCACTTTTTCAGTAACTGACGACAAAATGGATTCGTATTGATGGAACGAAAATGTACAAACAACGCTAATTTAACATTACTAGTTCCATATGTGCCATTTGAATATTTACACAGAAGTAAAACCAAGGACATTTTGCATTATGAGCATTACTCACACTCGGCTGTTTGCATACAATAGCATATTATGGCAATTAGACTCAGCGACGTTTAAAACGTGTAAAAATAATATCCACAGTTATAATACGAGCAGGTGTTGAATAACACGTTATACAGTAAGTGTGTATTTGTGCGTCGATTGTTTTTGTTAATTATAATTGGTTGTTAAGTACGCGCGTATAATATGTTTCACCGTGTCGGCATCAAGGGCATCCCGATAAAACACATTGTACAAACATTCAAACCTGTATCTCGTTCAGGAGAGTAATATGGGGTGAAATTGAAAAATCAGTTTCTCCCCTGTTTTCCCTAGTTAACGAGATGTTTAGAAATTCGGAGAAAAATCTGAGACGTGTCTAGTACCCAAATATACATATACTCTGCGATTCGTTTCAGATTTTTAAATTGAAAATCCTGCCTGTGAAAAATCAAAAACCTCTAACAAACAGATTTTCTTGAGGTTTTTAATTTTTTACAAGCATGATTTTGAATTTAATGATTTGGAAAAATTCACGGACAATAATAATAACAATATATTCTATCCTGTAAAAATATAAATGTGGTCGCTCCAGAACTTCCATGTAAAATCTGCATTTTTTCGATTTGTTCGAGGTTTTTGAGAAACCAGTTTTCGGCCCATTTTCCCCATTGAAAGACAATCGAAAATTCTGGAAAAAATATAACACATACCGGATGCTAAGCCACACATATTAGCAATTTTTTTCAGATTTTTCCGTTGCAAACTCTGCTCGTAAAAAATGAAAAACCCGAAAAGAATCGGCACTTTTCATTTTTCACAAGCAGGATCTTCAATTTAAAAATCTAATACAAATTGCGGAGTGTGTATTTGGGGGTTGGGCACGTCTCAGATTTTTCTGCGAATTTCTAAACATCGTTAACTAGGGAAAACAAGGGAGAAACTGATTTTTCGATTGTACCCCATAACTACCCTCCCGATCGAGATACTGGGTTGGAATTTTGCACAGTATGTTTTCTCTAAATGTCGCATCGTGCGTATATAATTCGGCTCAAGGGCACTTCGCAAATAATTCGTGTCCGCATGTGTTTATCGTTTGATCATCGCGCGCCGTAGGGGATCAATTCAAATGAATGTCAATTCCACTGTCAATGTCCACGAATTACGGTAATCTACTCGATAAGACACTTTGCGTATCGGTGGAAAATTTCCAGTGATAAACTCTCCGATATAGTATAGTAAGTACTATACTTAACTTGTCCGTAAAGAGGACAAGTGAAGCGAGTAAAAAAACGCGACGAATTAAGGCTTTGTTTCCAAACATGGTTATCCGAATCTGATCTCCTTATCAGTCATTCGCGAAATCGGCTACTCATCGTTCTGTCCTTCTGCGACATCATGTGATAAAAAAGAAGTACTATAAAATATTATAAAATTTATACAGGGTGTCCCACGCAACTGGAGCAGGCTGTGTGTATATATATATATATATATATATATATATATATATATATATGTATATGTAATACTATAAAATATACTATAAAAATAATCTTAGCCTGACAGCTCACCTATATCGATAAGAGTATCGTATTTGCGGGGAACCATTCCCCCCCCCCCCCCTATTTTATACGATTGATTAGCGATAAAGAAACTCGTAGCGATAACAATTCTATAAATTAAACGCTCGTTAATTGCCGTCTGATTCCGAGAGATTTCTTTTTTCGTTTCTGAAAATTACATTTCAACGATAGCCGAAGCTAAGCGCACGCTTCAGAGTCACCTTGAAACGACACCTGACGTTTTTCTCAATTTTCACGAAAACCGTGCGTTCTACTAGAAAATATGATAGGACACAAAAGACGCAGTCTGTCCAGATCTACAAGTTTTGTATGACATGGTTTTCGATGCGGTAGATAGTTTTCGAAATATTCGAAAGAATTATGGGCGAGGGAAGCGGTGATATCTTCTAAACTATGTACCACGTCGAAAAATATGTCGGACAAAAGTTGTAGATCTGGACAGGCTGCGTCTTTTATGTCGAATTACTTTTTCTCGCAAATCAAACGGTTTTCGAGAAAATCGACACACACTTCAGTGACGGGTCATTGACCTCGTCCGGCCGGCTAACCTGCACGTCGCTGACGTTCTTCTCAATTTTCTCGAAAACTGTTCGTTCTACAAGAAGAAGTAATACAACATAAAAGACGCAGTCTGTCCAGACCTATAGGTTTTGTTATACATATTTTTCGACGCGTTAAACAGTTTCGAAGATATTCAAGAAAAACTATACTTTGCTTCCAGGTTCACCATGGGCAAGGGAAAGAAGGAGCAAACAGCCATGGACAATCCGATGCAGGAATTCAGCAGCAGGTATTTCCATTGTCATTGTTAAATTACGATTATGCAATTTGCAATTTTTCTAGCCAAATTTTAAGAAACTCGAATGGACTGAAATATTGTTATCCGTGATAGTAGCCTTTTCAATTATTTTTTTTGTCAATGACAGAACTGTTTAAAAAAATTTGCGATATTTATCTGATCGAAACGAGGCAAAACGAGATACAACGCCGAGCATATTTGCTCGTTCGATTGACAATTCAGTGGCACGTCGATTATCCGAACGAATGATTCAATATTGTTTCCGAAGAAAATTCAAGTCAAGTGATTTACGATCCTAGTCCTCCACTCATCCAGGGCAAATCATTGTTCCTTTTATCAGACATGATCGATCGAGCCAGATAAAATTTCGACGCCACTGTACCATTATCGGGCAGCCCATCAGTTTTCTTTCTATCATCATTCTTTAGAGAATCTGTCGGTTTAACTTTGATGGACGTACTGATTGGCACTGGTAATGTGATAATTAATTGGCACATATGAAGGAGACGGCTCTCACACTTTTCAACACGTTTAAGTATACAGGGTGTCCCACGCAACTGGACATATGTTACATACATATACATATATTACTAATATGTGTGTTACATATGAATGTAATGTTTCTTTTGTTTTCAGTACGAAGATAGCGTCGGTTGAGATTGGTACATTCAACGAGAAAGATGAATTGTACAATCCTTTCGAGCATCGCGATAAGAAGAACGCCAATTCGTAAGTTGTCATTTTCTGGCTTTTTCAATTGAACATAAAACATGTTCAAAAACATAACGTGCAAAATTTCAATCCTCTTTCTCCATCGGAAGAGTAGTTATGGGGTAAAATCGAAAAATCAGTTTTTCGCCTCTTTTCCCTAGTTATCGATGTTTAGAAATTCGCAGAAAAATCTGAGACGTGTCCAGCACCCAAATACACACTCCGCAATTTGTATTAGATTTTTAAATTGAAGATCCTGCTTGTGAAAAATCAAAAACCTCATACAAATCGAGAAAATGCAGATTTTTTCTGATTTTTTATTTTTCACGAGCTGAGTTTGCAACGGAAAAATCTGAAAAAAATTCCTAATATGTGGCTCGGTGTCCGGAATGTGTCAGATTTTTTTCAGAATTATCAACTGTTATTGAGTGGGGAAAACCGGCCGAAAACTGGATTTCAAAAACCTCGAACAAATCGAAAAAATGCTGATTTCACGTGGAAGTTCCAGAGCGACCACGTTTATATTATTACAGGACCGATATATTCTTATCAGTATTGTTCACGAATTTTTTCAGATTTTATGGTCGAGTGCGTCGTGAAAAAAAAAAATAAAAACCTACGTTCCCGACGTTTTTTCCGCGAGGAATTAAGATTACCTGAAAATTGTTGCGTTCTATTTAATCTGTAAGTACTATTAGTCACTGATAAACGTTGAGCGTTTCGCAGAAATAATTATAAAGTTAAATTAGTTCTCGAGGCTTTCCATGAACGTGAATTTTTTTTAATTTTTGTGCTGGACAGATTGTCTCAGATTTTTCGATTTTACCTGATTCGATTCTACCCGTCCGATAGAGATAGAGGGTTGAAAATTTGCACCGTATGTTTTCTGTTGATGCCGTACCTGTACCTTTTATTGAATGTTACAGGGATGTCGGGGCTCTGGCGCATTTGGTGAAATCCTCGCTGGGGACTGGAATTTTAGCGATGCCGAACGCGATTCGAAATGGCGGATTGTTGTTCGGTGGCATCGGTACGATAATAATTGGGTTCATATGCGCTCATTGTGTCCACATTCTGGTTCGCTCTTCTCACGTGCTCTGCAAGAGGACGAAAACACCGCAGATGACGTACGCAGAGACAGCTGAAGCAGCATTCCTTTATGGACCGAAACCAGTCCGACCTTTGGCGAACATCAGTCGAATGTTTGTAAAAACCGCATTGTGTGCTACTTACGTAGGTGGTGCATGCGTTTACGTGGTCTTCATCGCGTCCTCGATCGAGCAGGTACGATCTCCTTGCTTCATCCGATCCTCTTTGTTCTCATCCAACGTGTTCTCTCCGACGTGTTTTGCCTCGCGCCAACTCAACCTTCGATTCGACGGACGAAATCAGTCGCTCAACTTGTCCTCGGCAATGACGAACTTGTGCACGTTTCACTGTACACGGTGAGACGATTAAAACGGGCAATGTCAGACAAGTTTCAAGTCGGTACATGTACCACGGGGGTAGTTACAGGGTGCTCATGGTTTAATCAATTGTTATTTATTTCTTCTGTTTCAATCAACAAAAAATTACGAAAAAATTCACGAACATTCTACCTAATAGCACACATAACACTGAATTATTTCAGAATTTTTGGTTGCCATTTCGATTTTTCAAAAAATCCGAAAGTCTTCAGAGTACCGTAACATCGACTATTTTATGGTTCCGGATTTTTTAACAATCGATTTTGAAACCAAAAATTCTGAAATAATTCACTGTGGTGTTTGCCACTAGGTAGAATGTTCATGAATTTTTTCGTAATTTTTAACAGACGTCATGTGATCGATTGATCACATTGGCGATCAATGTGTTAATCTTTTGAAAACGAGTCATGCAATTGATGGAAGGAACATACAACGATGTAATGAAGAAAAAAATTACTCAAATTAATGATTCTAACGACGCGAATGATACTTGTCAGATTTTAATCTCACAAGTGCCCCATCCTCTTTTGATAATTTTATCAGATTGACGTCACGCTAAAACTAATTAATGGATGGAATCAAAGTTTGTGCAAAATTTTAACCTTATAACTCGTGTCCAGCACCTAAATACATACTCTGCAATCAGTTTTAGATCTATAAATTGAAAATCCTGCTTGTGAAAAATCGAAAACCTCATGAAAATCTGTTTGTTAGAAGTTTTTGATTTTTCACAGGTAGGATTTTTTATTGAAAAATCTGAAACGAATTGCAAAGTATATATATTTGGGTGTTGGACATGTCTGAGATTTTTCTCCGAATTTCTAAACATCGTTAACTAGTGAAAAGAGGGGAAAAACTGATTTTTCGATTTTACCCCATAACTACCCTCCCGATAGAGATACAGGGTTGAAATTTTGCACAGTATCTTTCCTCTTGATGTCCTATTGAATGACTCATCCGCCATCAATTTTATACGGGGGTTCCCAAGAATAAATTAAAAATGCTTGACTGCATCACGACAAAAATTACATAATCCTCCTCATTTGTGTACAACCGGATGTTAAAATAATTGCACTAAAAAGAATGTTAGTTAAACCAATGTGACTAAAGAAGAACAAATCATAGTCACGTGTGCTGAGAAAAAAAGGATATTTCATCTCTGATTTTCTGTGATTGAAAAGATATTTCTTTTTTCGCTCGTTCCAAATTTATCGTTTCGCCCGATAAGCGATCAGCAAAAGTGAAATACGTTGATTTCAAGGCGATGACAAATCGGAGGCGATAGTTGCTCGTTTGAGAATCGCGTATTCCCGGATATAATAAAGCAAAAACGAATCGTAAACGATTCAAGAATGTTGGAGATAATCAAGGTGATCAAGTTGAACAATTTACGTTGCGCATCGTATTTGTACATGTATATTTCTGATTTCCGTATGGGTTTCAGTGTCATTGTGTTCTTCTATACGTATATACAGGGTGTGCATTTGAATTCGAGCACCTAAATTATTTGCGCTGCTGTTTTCTCAAATATCTTCTAAACTATTTACCCAGTCGAAAAACATGTTAGACAATACCTGTAGATCTGGACAGGCTATGTATTTTATGTCATATTACTTTCTTGCGTGGAACGAACAGTTTCCGAGAAAATTAATAAAAATGTCAGTGATGTGTCGGTTAGCAGGCCGTTTTACGAAAAAAAGTAATAGGACATCAAAGACGCAGCCTGCCAAGATCTACTGGTTTTGTCTAACACATTTTTCGACGCGGTAAATAGTTTCGAAGATATTCGAGAAAAACGATTTTATGAGTATTTAATTATTATTTTAGTGTTTAACGGATCGAGCTGAAACTTTGCTAAGATATTTTGTTAATTATTTATTACTAAATTTGTTTCAGGTAGCGAATTATTACAGCGGCATGGAAATATCATCCCGCTACTACATTCTGGCGTTAATACCAGCGGTGTTGCTGTTGGGCCAGATACGAAGTCTGAAATACATGGTGCCGATTTCCATGGTTGCCAATATTTGCATGATGGCAGGCTTTGCGATCACCCTGTACTACATTTTCAGGGACATCCAATTTTCGTCGAACGTGAAACTGATCGCATCGGCCGCGCAGTTACCGACGTTTTTCGCAACAGTGATATTTGCGATTGAAGGTATCGGTGTTGTAAGTACCCTCTTTTATATTTCTGGTCAATGTTCGGTTTAGAGGGCCACAAATTTCTTCCATTTTGTTGCGTAATCCCGTAGATTTTGGCGAGAGAATGCCGAAAATCCAAGTTTCAGTGCTAGGAACCCACTGGTTCAAAAGTTACGTGTGTTGAAAGTACGACGCGGCTTTGCCGGTAAGAAACAGTGAAAATCGCTGAACCTTAAAAATGCATAACTTTCGAACCAGTGGATTCCTAACAATGAAACTTTGATTTTCGGCATTCTATCGTCAAAATCTGCAGGATCGTGTAAAAAACAGTTCAAAATTTGTAGTCCTCTAAACCGAACACTAATAGTTTAAGAACAGTTAAATGTTTATGACAAACGAGGCTACTCTTTCTTTAATTATATTTAAATACACAATTACTTATTGAGTTGAACTCCTACTGATTGAGAGATATTATCCAATTATACAATTATGTAATGAAATAAATTTTGCGCGCAGGTGATGCCTGTGGAGAACAGTATGCGGAATCCTGAACACTTTCTCGGATGCCCGAGCGTTCTGAATATAACCATGTCGATAGTGGTGGCCCTCTATGCTGTATTAGGTATATTCGGCTATTTAGCGTACGGCGAGGACGTGAAGGCAAGCATCACGCTTAGTATACCAATTGATGAAATGTAAGTTACATCATATAATGGTTATATATTATATATTTTATATTATATTATACACTCCTCAAAAGAATTAAGGGATCACTTTACGTGATCATAACTCCGTCAAAAATTTTGAGGAGTATATTTTAAATTTTACATTATATTTTACACACTTACGTTTTTCAGTTTGGGTCAAGCCGTGAAGATACTGATCGCTGTGGCTGTTCTGTTCACCTATGGTCTCCAGTACTTCGTTCCAATGGAGATCATGTGGGCTGCGATAAAGGACAGATGCAGTCACAAATACCAGGGCTTGTGCGAAACGCTGATGAGGGCGTTCGTGGTTATGTGCACAGGCAAGTATTATTTCTTCAGTTCTGATTCAACAAAAAATTGCGAAAAAATTCATGGACATTCTACCTAATAGTACACATGACGGTGAATTATTTCAGAATTTTTCGTCGCGAATTCAATTGTTTAAAAATCCGGAAAGTGTAATACAATCTTGAGATTCATTTAATAAAAATTGTAATTCGTTCACAGTGGTGGTGGCGCTGCTTGTGCCGAAACTGGAGCCGTTCATCTCGCTGGTCGGTGCGATATTTTTCTCGGTGCTTGGCATCAGCATTCCGGCGGTGGTCGAGACGATTTCTTGCTGGGAGGGTCACCTGGGCCCGTACAAATGGAGGCTCTGGAAAAACACGATGCTGCTGGTGTTCTCGCTGTTCGCGTTAGTATTCGGCTCGTGGATCTCCATAGTGGACATTGTTCGCGATTTTTGAATGTTGATCGTATGCACTGTGAAGGAATGTGATTGTCTCGCCGTATCGATGTGTATACGCGGGTCTGGCGAGCGATTCACGGTTGACGCGATTTGACATGGTTGTTGTGAAAACGAGTTCGAGCAGTGATCCCGGGTTAAAAAGGAAGTTCGACGTTGGGTCCTTATCCACTCGGTTCGGCAATACTTGGATCCTACCAGGCCGGTTATAAATTTGAGGGCATTGGAAGCGCTGAAGCTCCTACCCAGTATACACCGAAGCTGGGACGGATTGCAAGGCTAACCGTAGTGTCGCCGGCAAAGAAGGCCGGCAATTGTACAGAGTTCCAGTGGAACTCTGTTGCGGATCACTGCGCGAGGATGTCTGATGTCTATGATGACAAACGGTAAGAGAGCTCTCTTAGTTTTCAAAGTATAATGGCCATTTAGGATATAATTTGTCAGCTCGTTGATTTTCTGAAATCGCGTTAGTTGTAGTAAGAGTTGAGCCTTCGTATAATAATACTTGTATACTCTTTCTTGATTGAATAAATCTATTGTGCCTTGCTTCGGCTTTTCCTCGTAATCCGCCGAGGTTTTTATGCCGAAGCAAGAATTTGTTTAACCGGGAAATATTGTGTATTTATTCTAGTATAAGTTCGAACGTTGTTCAATATATGTGTTACGAACTCTGTCTTTCTATCATGAGTAAAAACAGACATAATCGAGCTTAATCGCGAGTGAGGGTCGTGACGTGCTTCGAAAGACTCGGCAAGACTAGAATTCATTAAACGATTGCGTAACTGTCGGCCAGCGAACGTGACATTGCGCGCTTTACAATCGACGTCGATAACATTCACTTCGGAAGTCTTGTGCATTTCGTATTTATTCTCGCTGTCCGCTTAGGCATTTTTACGCAATTTTATAGCAAGCCGGATCGCACACAGTCCAACGGAATTAAATTATTTTTATGTACGACGAAAAGTGTGTTTGCTCAGTGAGAAGTGTTCGTTCACCGATCTCTCACCTAACATGTTATTGTAAGATATAAATGTAAAATATATGAGGATGACGTAGCTGTATAATAGGTATTTTTTATCACGAAAAGATACGCGTCTCTGTAATTGTGTGTCTGTGTGTGTGTGTGTGAGAGAGAGAGAGAGAGAGAGAGAGAGGGAGAGAGAGAGAGAGAGGGAGAGACCTCTACTGTGACTGTGAACAAGTTCTGCACCGTACCTGTGACAAATTTTTAGACCGTAACTATGAAAAAGATCTCTGCCGTAACTGTGACACAAAATCTCCAACGTAACGATGAAAATTGTATCCCCACCGTAACTAGGAAGATTGTACTCCCACCGTTACTGTGGAGAATATTTCCACCGTAACTGTGAAAGGGATTTCCGTCGTAACTGTGGAAAACATCTCCACCGAAACTGTGAAAGGGATTTCCGCCGTAATAGTGGAAATGGTATGCCCACCGCAATTGTAAAAATTATATTCCCATCGTAACTGTGAGAAACATCTCCACCGTAACTGTGAAAATCGTTCATCGTTTACAGCAGAACGAATAGCTAAAGTGTGAACACTGTGATCGACAAGAGAGAACGCGAGTGAGCAGAGACTTTACGGGAGGTTTCTCGCCGTTGCCATTACGACGTCTTCGATTTTACGTAGCCGGATATACGCGTTGAAATCTCTCGAACACGTGTACGTTCCGTCGCGGTAGCCGACGCGATCCATTGTACTGTTGTAAGTTTGACGATATTAATATTGATTCGGCTACAGACTGCGTTGGTTCTATTTTGCGCCACGTCCCACTGTACAGGAACAGACCAACCAGGACCATGTAGACTCCAACCACCACAGGCAGTTGCTGTAAGAACGTAGCGAGTTGCAACAGCCGCAACAATTGATACGGAAACGATGCTACCTCAAGATTTGACGTGGTCCCCTGTAAAGTATATTCGTTAAGCAAGCATTTTGTAATTTATATATATATATATATATAATTATATTGTAATTATACATGTATTGTGTAATTTATATTGTAATTTAGTAATAATAGTAATTTGATAAACGATTATTATCAGAGATAAATAACAACGAGGAATAAAGTATTTTCAAGATATTAATCTGCTTCTCATTTCTCGAATAAATTCATTATGAGATGATTGGACGAATTCGAAGACCATGGTGTCGATGGCGTCCAATCAACTCGATTGAAAGCAGCGCCAGCTGAAGCAGTGCTTCGATTGTGGACACACCTTTTCTCGCGCATGCGCGGCGATTTCAGCCTTGGTAACGTAAGCTTCTCGATAAAATGGGGTTCCTTCAGCACCCCGCAGAATTTAAAAAAATTTATATGATTTGATTCTGAAAAATGAATGTATAACAAGTATATTTGTGTATATTTTGTAACTCGTAGGACACGTCATGGAGTATTTTTGTCCGGTAAGATTATTTCGGTACATTCCCGCCAATATAGCTGCCTCAGGGCTCTGGCCGCTCTGCAACCCAATAGTGGATACGTTACTGTTTTCTCGCGCATGCGCGAGAAAAGGTGTCCACAATCGAAGCACTGAACTGAAGGGACGCGAACGCATAGCAAGACAAAAATGGCCAGGCCTGTCCTTACACTAGAACACCACAATAAAGGAAAGATGCCTTCGCTGACGTTGGCGAGTAGATCGACCGGCATTCTGGACAGCTTTACGTTTAATTGCGAGCTTTTACGTCCCGCGAGAGGAAATCCAGTAATCGGTTCGATGACGACATACGTCGAATGATGCTTTACGTTGGGTTTCAAACCGCGAGCATACGTCAAAAGATTCGGGTCAGCATGAAGAAAATGCGGCTCCGAAACTATGATAGGAACTTTCTGGAAAGTATGTGAAATAACATGAACCCAACTGAGGAAACCAGAAATTTTCTAACTATTCTTTATTCAATCCTGTAGATTTTGGCGGGAGAATGTTTAAAGTGTTCGAACACTCATAATATTTGACCCAGTTCGTTCCTAACATTACAACTGGGATCTTCGTCATTCTCTCGCCAAAATCTACAGAAGATTGTATGAAAAAAAGTTAAAAATTTCTGGTTTCCTCGGAAGAAGTTTAACTCGGAGATAAATGATAAAATTGAGTACCTGGCATTCGGACGTGTCGTGTAAACCCTGTTGAAGACATTCTACTTTATTGTCTTTCACTGGACAGTAGCACTGTGAGTTGTTTAAGAACCATACGCGTTCCTGCATACTAAATTTCGATCCTTTTATACCGTGTATGATAACGTCGGTGTCATAATCAACTTCCAGGCTCCTGTCGTTTGAACAATACGAACGTCAGAAATACTGTGTTGTACTGTGTTCTGATTGAACCCACCGTTTTTCGCGCATGCGCGGCCAGGACAGTAGCGTATCTACAATGACGCAGCATAGCGGCCAGGGCCCTGACGCCTTCAGGCAGTTATATTGGCGGAAATGTACCGGTGGTTATTGGCGGGGCGACTGACGGACGAGAGACGTGACGCGCAGAACGAGGTACGTATTGTTAATACTTTTAAAAGTATTTTTTAAAAGTCTGCGGGGTGCTCAAGCTACCCGATTTCATCGACATGGTTACGTAACTGAGGCTGAAATTGCCGAGCATGCGCGGAAAACGGTGGGTTCAATCTGGTTCAATCGGAACACTGCTCCGTTTCAACAAAATCGGTAGGGTTCGAATTCGTTTATCTTAGGGTTCGAAGAAAAGACAGTCTAACAACCTGCAATACTCCGGCGAGAACGTCGTCATGAACGACAGTGGTTTCAACAGTGGCGGCCAAGTGATGGAGTTCGTCCCTCTGACAGTATTGCATGCTTCAGAATTCCAAAGTGTTAGTACCCTTTCTCCCATGTAAGAGGTTATGTCACCTAGTCGACTTAGATTTTTCAAGCCTCTGTTAACGCTGTATGGTCCGAGAGGGGTGTCGTTCACCTAATAGTTAAAGAAACCTGATATCACTATATTTATTGTACAGATTATTCTGTCTACATACAGTAGAAAACGTAAATTGTTGTATACACGAGATTTCGCTGAACAAACCGGTCACATGTATTTGTATACGGTGCGCGCTATTCATGCGTCGTAGATTTTCTAACCGCAAATATGGCAACATATGATAATTTTGTGATAAAAAATATTTTCACAAGGATGTGATTTTTTTCGTTATTTTTTCCTTAATATTTTTAAAAATCCAGAATTTGTGTAAATCCAAACTGACTAGTAGTGCTTTTTCTTACTGTTGCTCGTATATGTATACTTTACCTTTTGGAACATACTCAGCATATAGACCCCTTCTTTGTCGGTTTCTCTCAAAACTGGTGGCCGTTGACTGTGCATCGTTTTACAAATGAGACTCAATTCAGGAAACTTGTCAGGATTGCATGTGATTTTAACTCCGTTGAACAGTATATCCGTGGCGCGAGCTTTCATGAAAATGCTGCTGCGATTTGCAAATAATTTTGGTATGTGGTTCCCGTATTTTTCCATGAAATTCAAAGGTAGAGTTGACAACTGAGAAAAAATATACTGGATATTAATTATATTAACAATAAATGGAAGATATGTAAAGATTCTTAACGTTGTGTGCAACATTTAGGAAATGTGAAATAAAGAAATGTTGAACTCTACCTTGGCAACACAGCAATTTTTAACTTTTTCACACAATGTTGTAGTATTTTGACAAGAAGACACCGAAAATCCAAATTTCATTGTTAGGAATCCACTGGTTCGGAAGTTATGAGTGTTTCAAGTGGACAACATTAAAGTTGTTTAAACTTTGTGGTGTTTGAACACCTGTAACTTTTGAACCACTGATCTCCTAGGATTGAAACTTGGATTTTTGGCATTTACACGTCAAAATCGACGAGATTATATTTGAAAAAGTCGAAAATCTCTGGTTACTCGAGGTATAGTGCTACCGAAACTTGGATTTTTCGCATTTTCTCACCGTCACTATGGTGCCTACGTATGCCGGATTCAGTATCGTGACTTTCTCGCGACTCGAAACGTTCACGCTTCTACGCCTGTTGAAGGTGTACATCGTTCTTGTTATGTATGTGATCTCGTCCATTTCTTCGTTAATGTCTTGGACGTATCTCTGAATATTCTCGCTTTTCGTGGAGAAAACGTATTTAATTTTATATATAAATATTTTCAAAGATTTTAAATATTTTCCAATTTTTTATAAATATCATATATATATAATTTTTTTTACTAAAAACGTCAACCTGATTTTTGGAATAGAAAGAATACCGTATATGTATACATATTTTGTTCTTACTCGTATACGTAGGGGCCATGTTCGACTAAATTCGGATTCTCTCCGCGCATCACTTCGTCAGGATTGGTCACATTAAATAAATAACACGTGAAAGTTAAACGCAAAAGTGTCGTGTATGCTCCATAACCGGTTCGTCCTTCTATCAGCGGCAGATACTGAAAATTGTATTTCAAAAGCCGTATTAGATCGTGTCTAATCATGTTCACTTGAGGAAACCAGAATTTTCGAGTTTTTTACGGAATCCTGTAGATTTTGACGAGCAAATGCCGAAAATCCAAGTTCCAATGTTAGGAATTCACTGGGTCACAAGTTGTCAGAATTTAAAGTACGGGGCTTTTTAAAACGATAAAAAATCTCAACTTTAAACTCTCATAACTTTCGAACCACTGAATTCCTAACGTTAAAACTGGGATATTTGGCATTCTCTCGTCAAAATCTACGGGATCACGCAAGAAAATGGAAAAATTTTTGGTTCGCTGAACTTTAAACACTCATAACTTTTGAACCGGTGGAATCCTAGCATTGAAACTTGGCTTTCCGGTATTCTCTCGCCAAAATCTACAGGATTGTATAAAAAAAGTTTAAAATGTCTGGTTTCCTCAGTTGGTTCATGTTATTTATTATATTTTCCAGATAATGCCGAAAGTCCAATTTTCATTGTTACGCAAGTTTCTGTATACGAGATACGATTGATACTTACTTGTCGGAATTTGGAGATTAGTGCCGATGTTATGTATTGTTCGATAGACAGAATTACACCGAACGCTATTAGTAGCACTCCAACTATACTGACGACAATCATTGTTGGTCTATTCTTGTCGAAACGAAATTACACGTCAGTTCAATTTAATTAATTAATTCATTCATTCGCGATAGTAAAAGTCGTAATTATATATTAATTTTCGTAATTATATATTGTACAAAATCGTGAAATTATTCACGCGAATTGTGGGTCAATTTCATGCTTTTTATTGTTACCCGTTTCTCCGTTTTAATCATTGCGATGCACAAATGTATAATGCGCTTGCACTAAAGCGTGCAACACTTATATTGTTTTCATGTGGACACGATCGTGTTAATTCTTTATAAGTTTCACCATATCGTTCGAATAAATGTGGAACTTTACAGATGGAAATCGCTTCTCGGCAATTATGCTTTTTTCGCGATCAATATTTTACGTATTAACGTATTAATACAGTTAAAATCTTATCTTTCTGTTCGCGTTTTATGAACCATTAAAACCACAGTGGAATCACGTTTCTGTATAATATGAATCAATAAAATGCACAGTCGATGTAAAGTACCATTTGAATGTTACTGCGACACGTGTTAATAATTAATTAGAAGATTTTTGAACTATGATATTTTTCCGTATAGTTGAAGATTAGTTTATTCTAAAGGAAACACTCTGTGCCATATTTCAAGTCGGTATACTACTGATCACTAGAATAAGTGTCCAGTGAGCATGGTTTCATGAACGATGCTCCATTTCTTTTGTTCTACTTAAGGAAAAATTATGAAAAAATTCGTGAATATTCTACCCAGTGACACACACGACAGTAAATTATATCAGGATTTTTCGTTGCGAATTCGATCTTTAAAAAAATACGAAAATCTTCAGGGTACCGGAAAATCGGCGATTTTATGGATCCGGACTTTTTAAAAATCGATTTTGCAACCAAAAATTCTGAAATAATTCACTGTCATGTGTGCCACTAGGTAGAATCTTCATAAATTTTTTCGTAAGTTTATGCTGAGTAGAACCGAAGCAATAAAGCATAGTAACCGAGTTATTGACATTAAGTATCCTATCACAATTTTATGCTTCCGGATTTTATTAAAAATCCATTTCTCAACCAAAAATTCTGAAATAATTCTTTGTTATGCATACCACTGGTTACAATATCCATGAATTTTTTCGTAAGATTCCTTTCAGCAGGAAAGAAGGAATATATTATTTTACATTTCGCCATGCGTCCGGAGTCCAGAGACATCAGATAATTGAAAAATCAATTTTTAACGACCACAGTTATGCATAAGAGATAATAACAGTTGCGAGACCATTCGATTTATACAGTGGTTGTGAGACGACGCTAAGAAAACAAATATCACTGATAAAAATCGAAGGAAATACGACATTCAATATTCAACGTTCCCCAGCGGAAGCGAACAATTTCAGAAAATTGCAATCAATTGCAAAGCGAATTTGTGGCGGAAACAGAATACCTAACATGAATATAGTATGTCGGGGAGGTGTAGTCGGACTTTACTACGACCTTTTTCACAGACGTTCTTCAATATCCAGCGAGATGGACTTGTTTCGAAAAAACTATAGTACTTATTGTTCTGTGTTGTGCATGACTGGACTCTGGCCCGACAACGAGTCTTTACTAATAAAGATGCAGAGAATAGCTTTTTCTCTGCTTAATCTCTCGTGTATAGTGGCCCAGGTGATAAACATAAATAAACACTTACAACGGAACACTTCGTTAAACAAAAACATTAGATCTCTTCGTTCGAACCGTACCAACAGTTACAGTCTTCCCACGCATAGTGTTACTATAGGGTATCGGGTCTCAATTTTATGCTTCCGGATATTTTAAAAAATTGATTTTGCAGTCAAAAATTCTGAAATAATTCACTGTCGTGCGTGCCACTAATTAGAATGTCCATGCATTTTTCCGTAATTGTTTGTCTCGTAGAACAGAAGAAATAAAGCATAATACGTGTGTAGTCTAACCTAGCGAGGTTGCGGATCCTATCACAGGTTTATGTTCCAGATTTTTTTTCAAAATTGACGCTGCAGCCAAAAATTCTGAAAAATTCACAGACGTCTGTGCTATTAGGCAGGACGTTCATGAATTTTTTTGTAATTTTTCGCTGTGCAGAACAGAAGAAACGGAGGATAATTCGTGTATGGTCTAATCCAGGTAGTAAGGTTGGTGATCCTATCACTATCTTATGCTTTGGGTTTTTTTTCAAAATCGCCGCTACGGCCGAAAATTCTTAAATAATTCACTGTTGTTTGTTCCCCCTTCTAAAACGTCCATATATATTTATGTTACTTTTTCTCCAGTAGAAAAGAAGAAATAAATCATACTGTAACCCTGATGGTGAGGTTAACATTATCCGTAGATACGGAAGTGACACTATGCAAAGGAAGATAGTATTCAAAATTTTTCGAACTTTCCTCATAATTATGTTCATCATTGCGCGAGTATATGGCGTTAGGATGTTAAGGTTGGTGGTGGAATCACTAATTTAATTTGAAACTGTTCATTGAAAAGTATCGTTCCTACCCATTTTTCAAACTGTTAGGTACGAGGGAAATATTTTCCAGGTGTCGACGCTAAAATCCGCGGAACTCTCACTGTACAATATACTTACAATGTTGTCCTACAGCTTCCCGATGATATTATATTTTTTAAGATACTCGTGGTTCATGATCAACATGTCCGAAGTAAGTTAGAACATGTTTCTTAGCACATTTACTACCAGTGATATCAGATGGCATCCAAACGGATGCGTCCCCACTAAGGGTCATCAGATAGGGGGGTCTGGTCATCATCTCACCTCGATTCCTCTCATCTGGCATCACTGTTTACTACTGTCACGCCGTTAATGACGTCGTTTCACGCGACTTTAGATTAAAGCTGTGTTCCAAAGCATTGGGAACGATTGCCGCACCTTCAGGCATCCTCTCGAACACGAGATGTTTATGAAACATATCGCAGAAACGAGGCGTGTGATCATGGCGTACATAGGTAAAGACATCAGAAATCTATCTGCAAGTCTCAGAACTTTAAACACTCGTAACTTTCGAACCACTGAATTCCTAACGTTAAAACTTGGATATTTGGCATTCTCTCGTCAAAATCTACGGGATCACGCAAGAAAATGGAAAAAATTTTTGGTTCGCCGAACTTTAAACACGTACAACTTTCGAACCACTGAATTCCTAACGTTAAAACTTGGGTTTTCGGCACTTGCTCGGCAAAATCTACGGGATTGTGTAAAAAAAGTCCTAAAATTGTCCTCGACAATAGTTTTAAAATTACATTAATCTAGTTCTGGCAGCTCTGTTAGGAGCGTACATAATTGTGGCGATACTGGTCCCCACGATACTGCACTCGAAACTTCAACTTCGCTACCTGCGCATGTTCGGATTCTTTTACAACGAGGGAAGCCCGGCTACCGATTGGGCTGGCGTTCAACTTGTAATAGTGAGCGTGCTGAGTCAAATGGCATTAGTAGGCACGGAGGCGTCGGTCGCTGTTTTCTCCGCCTACTTGTGCGGATTATTTGAAATTACCAGGTACGTATCAAGCAATTCCATTTTTCATCCCATACATTCAGCCATTATAGTAACGAAAAGAATCATTGCAGCACCGTCTACACTCATGCCGCATGCCTACTAGAGAGTTTCACTGTCCGCAACTGCTTCCTTTTCTTTTGCACGCTGTACAGGCTGATTCACATGACGCGGTAAAAAAAGGACTCGTGTACTGGTGTCCAAAAGTAATCAAGCAAACTTTACAACCTGACAATGTTAATGTTGTTAAATGGAAAACTAATAAAAAAAAACAGAATTATATAATAAAACAGAAATTCACATTAACCACATCTTGACAATATAGGAATCAACGTTATCAACGTCCGCCACAACCTCGCTGAAGATCGCAAGCTTTTAAACACTCATAATTCTTGAAGTATTGTATTCCTAACGTTAGACTTGAATATCTGACATTCTCTCGTCACAGTCTATAAGATTCCATTGAAAAAAGTTCAACATTTTTGGTCCCGTAAACAGAATAACAGTTTGTACTATAAATTTCTTGTTGCTTCTCCAGTTTTCGAATACACACTGCGGTCAACGATGTGGCGCACTCGATTTCGTTGGAGCAAATCGACATAAAGCCAGCCGCGCGAACACACCGGCAAGCCGTTGAGTTGGTATCCCCATTCAGATATTAGAACAATATGTACTGTATATCGCATTATACGTTCATTATGTCTATGTATTATAAATTTGCCGGATGGAGACTGGCAGCACAGCTCGGAAAATGCATGACGTATTCGTATTTAATGGCGATCGTAGCAGTCGTCCTCTCGTTCGCTGTGAGTCTATATCGTGTAAGTATTTACTTGAAATAATTACGTCTGAAGAATTGTAACTAAACTGTTTTTATTGTGCGACAGCTTCTTCTGGCAGCTAGGAATACCGACGACTTGGAAAACTTATTCTTTTCGATTTGTGTGACTCTATCACATATTTTAATCATGTTCTTAGATAATCATAGCGGCCAGAAACTCGTCAGCACAAGTGTCGAGGTTTTCCATGAAACGTAAGTCCACATTTTTATTTAAAAAGCTCGAACGTTCTTCAGGATGAAAACTTATTTTCATGTACTACTGATTTCCTCCTGTTTTTATTGGAAATCAACCAAAACTTGATGTTTCAAAGTGTTTAGTGAAGAATATGTACATTTAGTAGAGTTGAATTTCGCCCGAGGAAACCAGAAATTTTTTATTTTTATTATACAATCGTGCAGATTTTGACGAGTAAATTCCGAAAATCCAAGTTTCAATCTTCGGAATTGACTGGATCAAGTGTTATGAGTGTTTTAAATTCGAAGCGCAGAAAACGATGAAAATCGCTGTACTTTAAACACTCGTAACTTTTAAACCAGTGGATTCCTAACATTGAAACTTGGATGTTGGGCATTTACTCGTCAAAATCAACAGGATTACATTTTAAGAAGTTCGAAATTTCTGGTTCCTCAAGTGAAGTTTAAGCTTTGGTAGCGTTTTGCGTAACTATATTTGAGGAACGTTAAGAGAAATTGAGTTGAATTAATAATAGTCGGAGGATTATTCGCAATTGTCAATTGATTCAATACAATTTAATAATTGTTCGATGAGACAGATATAACTCATTGTGGTACTGCTTACCAGCAAGGTCGCAGAAATTATTGTTATTCATAATGATGAGGAGTATGGTGGAAGTGCAATATAATTTTTCTGGTTTATTCGTTCCATGTTACGAAGGCTTCTCGATGGTAATTACCACATTCATTTATTTAACGAAAATCCTTTCTTAAGGTGCATGATTTAATTATATTTCCTGTTTCAGCTAATGAGTTCATCTTTTTCGTATTTTACCATGCTCATCTCGGTCCAGTAAAACATTCTAAGGTTCAGAATCCGGAGGCATCGATTCTTACAAATAGTCGACTCTACAATCTCGAAGACGTTTCGGCGAAGCTTCACGTGCAATCGTCAAGTAGTAACGGAGTAACTCCAGCTGTATGATACTCTCAAAATTATATTTATAAAATCTTGTTAATATCATATATAATATATAATTCCATTTTTTTGTGCATGTTAGTAAAATCCGAGACATCTGAAGAAAATTGACAACAATGGTTTCAACAATATCTTGTTACTGAATTTTTATAACACTGGCATCGCGAAAACTTCAATACGAAATATGCATTTTTTGGATTTTTTGTAGATTTTCAATTTTTTTAAACATGTTCGCAAAATCCGAAAAATCTGAAAAAAATAGCGCAGGCGCATCTAAACAAAAACTTCGCAAGCGCATCTAAAAAAAACAGCGCAGGCGCATCTAAAAAAAACAGCGCAGGCGCATCTAAAAAGAAACAACGCAGGCGCATCTGAACAAAAACTGCGCAAGCGCATCTAAAAAAAATCTGCGCAAGAGCATTTAAAAAGAAACAACGCAGGCGCATCTGGACAAAAACTGCGCAAGCGCATCTAAAAAGAAACAACGCAAACGCATCTAAACAAAGACTGCGCAGGCGCATCTAAAAAAAATCTGCGCAAGCGCATCTAAAAAGAATCTGCGCAAGAGCATCTAAAAAGAAACAACGCAGGCGCATCTAAACAAAAACTGCGCAAGCGCATCTAAAAAGAAACAACGCAGACGCATGTGAACAAAAACTGCGCAAGCGCATCTAAAAAAAATCTGCGCAAGAGCATTTAAAAAGAAACAACGCAGGCGCATCTGAACAAAAACTGCGCTAGCGCATCTGAAAAGAAACAACGCAAACGCATCTAGACAAAGACTGCGCAGGCGCATCTTAAAAAAATCTGCGCAAGCGCATCTAAAAAGAATCTGCGCAAGAGCATTTAAAAAGAAACAACGCAGGCGCATCTAAACAAAAACTGCGCAAGCGCATCTAAAAAGAAACAACGCAGACGCATGTGAACAAAAACTGCGCAAGCGCATCTAAAAAAAATCTGCGCAAGAGCATTTAAAAAGAAACAACGCAGGCGCATCTGAACAAAAACTGCGCAAGCGCATCTGAAAAGAAACAACGCAAACGCATCTAAACAAAGACTGCGCAGGCGCATCTAAAAAAAATCTGCGCAAGAGCATCTAAAAAGGAACAACGCAGGCGCTTCTGAACAAAAACTGCGCAAGCGCATCTAAACAAAAACTAGAAAGTTCTAAATAGTGCTACAATATCGTCTAAAATATGGCGGAGAATGTAACATTTAATAATAATCGATATGGTTTCGTGATAATTCGTCTTCTCACCGATGCATCGCGATTAGAACACCGAAATATTCGGTTGACACGAATTCCCATAAGGCTAGACGTCTTTAATAGTCTCTCGTCGGTGGCAGTAGAGTTCGGCAAATTCAATTTTTTCAGTCGTGTTTTATTTATAAAGGTACATGGGTATACATATTTCATTTAATGATTATGGCAGTAATAACTGACTCAGAGTAGCTGCGTGTGACATCAACAGTATAAAAGTAGTCTAAACAGCTGCTATTCGAGGCAGTGGCGTTCGCCGTTTCGCTCCTCACAACCAAACAGACATCGAAAATTAATGGAAGAAAGAACGCTAAAGATAAAATTCCTCTCGTCCTTGCGTATACTCTTAAACTTATCGTACTCTAAAAACAGTTCGTTTTTTTTTTTTTTGTTACGCTAATGTGCCTCCTTAAACACGTTTGATTTGAAATGATCGAAACGAACAAGTCGGATATAAGTCCCGGAGAAAAGGCACTATACGTCTATTCAATATAGTATTCGACTTTCGAATCGTACAAAGTACTATTACGGTACAAATCATCGTGTTCAGAACTTTAGTTGCACCTCTCCCTGTCCGATAGAATTCAATCGCTTCCTTTGCGAATCTACAACTGGAAGAATAGTCCGAGAACGAGCACGCACTCCGTAAAATGCACAGTGTTTCGAAAGGATCGTAGACTATACGTCGTGGGTCAACAGAATCGTACACATCCCTGGTTAAGTACATGCGGATACTTCAGAGGGGAAACATTTCCTTGCGTAATCAGAAATTGTTGTCTTTCTCCCATAAATGTTCACCTTTCCCATATGTCATCCGGTGGATTTCGACGAGAAGATGCGACAAATCCAAGTTTCGACATTCTCTCGCCGAAATCTACAGGATCGCGCAAGAAAAAGGGAAGATCTCTGGTTCGCTCAACTTCAAACACACATAACTTTCGAACCAGCGAATTTCTAACGTTGCAACTTGGATTATCGGCATTGCCAAGTCAAAATCTACGGGATCACGCAAGAAAATGGAAAAATTTTTGGTTCGCCGAACTTTAAACACTCATAACTTTCGTTATGAAAACTAGACATTTTAAACTTTTTTAATAAAATCCTGTAGATTTTGGCGAGAGAATACCAGAAATCCACGTTTCAATTAGGAATCCAACGATTCAAAAGTTATGGAGGGTTGAAGTTCAGATTTTCATCGTTTTAAAAAGCCCCGTACTTTAAACACTCACAACTTGTGAACCAGTGAATTCCTAACATTGAAGCTTGGATTTTCAGCATACTCTCGCTGTAATCCACACGACCGCGCGCAAAAAATTCTGCGAGTTTGACAATGGATGTCGTCAGGCTACGTAACACATCTGGCGCAGCAAATGAAGTAACTATTCAGCGCACAGAACTCGAGGTGAAAGTTGCTCGCTCGGATTTCGGTTCGTCTACATACGTACGACTACGTAAAAAGAGTTCCCCTAATTACATAAAACAGGCCGGGCACGATCATCCGTCTCCCTTTCAGTACAATACAGTAATGTCTCGTTCTAAGTCATTTCTCGGTTCTGTATTGTGACATATATGGATCGGGACAGGACACTATTTTTGTTGCGGCGTATAATCTATCATCGTTCGAGGTATTTCTCGAAATACTTCCGTTATTGTAAATATAGTAATGTCCCGTTCTAAGTCAGTTCTCGGTTCCGTGTTGTGACATAGATGGAGACATGACACCATTTTTTCCCTCAATTAAAAACTTGTTCATTTCTTTCAATTCAAACTTCATATTTTCCTCAATTTAAATCTTAAATTCATTTTTTATAAAAACTAACTCTTTGATAAAATTAATTAAAAATTTTAACATGAAATGTTCTTTAATTTAAACTTGAAATGATAAATTAGAAATTTATCGAATATTCAACATACGCTATATGTAGCAAAACTTTTTACATAAAGAACGTAACATCTCGAAAATACGGTCTCAAGGAATTAGACTAGAATTTTGCAAATTAACGGAGCTACAGCCCGTTAGAGGCTTTTGAACGATTCATTTTAATCAGTAAAATGTGACAAATCACCTCCTCCGAACTTAGAACGGGACATCGCTGTACCTCGTCGTGCTCGAGCTGCTCGTTTCTCTCTCTCTCTTTTTATGCCTTTTTTCCTTCGCCCCTTCACATTTCTTTTTACCTTGTAACAACACCGCAACTATTGTCGATTAAATTCTATATTGCACTAGCTATAATTATATAAAATATATATCTAACGGTAGGCTTAGCTTTTTCATTTTTCTCTTTTGAAGTATACCCTTTTAGGCACAGTAGTTCCGGAAATAGTTTGGATTCGAACAGAAGCCGGAAGTGGTAGTGGTGTGCGCGTGGCTGTGTGTCTTCCTGTATCTGTCTGTGTGTGGCTGTGTGTCTGTGGGAAGCAGGAGGCACGGCAGTCCTTTAACAGTCGGCCCCTCCACTTTCCGTGCTTCGCAATCCGATTGGCTCATTTCACTGGCGCTTCTGGCGCGTGACGTCACGAGGGACTTCTAGCGAGGCAAGGAGAGAACCGACTGCCACGCGGTTACGAAAGGAAGCGATCTGAACGAAGTCACAGGAAGAAACGGTTTGTCGGTTCATGAATTATGCTCTATTTCGTCCGTTCCGCTCGACTAAAAATTACGAAAAAATTCATGAACATTCTACATAATGATACGCACGATGGTGAATTATATCAGAATTTTCGGTTGTAAGATCGATTTTTTTAAAAATCCGGAAGTCTTCGGAGTAGCGGAAAATCGATAATTTTATGCTTTAGGATTTTTTAAAAATAGATTTTATGCACAGAAAATTCTGAAATAATTCATCGTGATGGGTGCTATTAGGAAAAATGTTCGTGAATTTTTTCGTCATTTTTCGTTCAGTAGAACAGGAGAAATGGAACATAGTCCGTGTGTAGTCTGGCCCGGATAGTGAGGTTGGGGATCCTATCACAATTTTATGCTTTCGGATTTTTAAAAAATCGATTTTGCAACCAAAAATTCTGAAATAATTCACTGTTACGCGTGCTATTAGGTACAATGTTCATGAGTTTTTTCGTAATTTTTTGTTAAGCAGAAAGCGGTTTGTTCGCAATGCGGACATGTATGTACAATTATTGTCGCCTAAAATCTCATTAACATCCGACAGAAACGAAAAAAGCTCTTCCTTTGATCATTCCCTACGAATCTACAACTGGAAGAGAAGTCCGAGAACAAACGCGCACTCCGTAAAATGCACGGCGTTTCGAAAGGATCGTTCGCTATACGTCGTGGGTCAACAGAATCGTACACATCCCTGATTAAGTACATGCGGATACTTCAGGGTGTAAACTTTTCCTAGCGTAACCAGAAATTGTTGCCTTTCTCCTATAAATGTTCACCTTTCCCTATTGCATCCGGTAGATTTCGACGTCTGTCAAAAACGCTGTAAATCGGTAACTTCAAACACCTGTAACTGTTGTACCAGCGAATTTCTAACATTGCAACTTGGATTATCGGCATTGTCAAGTCAAAATCTACGGGATCACGCAAGAAAATGGAAAAAATTTTTGGTACGCTGAACTTTAAACAGTCATAACTTTCGAACCAGTGAATTCATAACATTGAGACTTGGATTTCCGACAATCTTTCGCCAAAATCTACAGGATCGCCCAAGAAAAAGTCAAGAATTTCTAGTTACTTAAAAACAAGCCACTTAAAAATAATGGCCACAACGATGACGATCACTTCGAGAAGTAATGCGAAAGAAAAAGGAGAAATACGGATATAATAGCATCGAGAACAAACCTGTACATCGAGTAGCGGATACTGCTAATGCTTAAAAATGGCGGGAAGCTAGCTATGTAGGAACGTATACTATTTAAGTATAATCACATCTAGATACCGACGCGACAGCGGCGTGTGACAATCAAATGTCGCGTCGCTACCTAAACATTGTACGAGTAGCGTTACGTCTTAATTTCATATACACACACGTGGGGGAACGCACAGTAGTATTCCTTGTTTCCCTGATATGTTGCGAAAAATATTTGTCCTCTGTGTTCCACTCTAACCGGCAGAAAGCAAACGGGAGAAAGAAGAAAACGAAAAAACGGAGATGTTCGAGCATACTACTGTGCGTCTCCTCCAAGGACCAAAAGCACTGTGCCCGATTCCGAGGGGCTCGAGCAAAAGACGGAAGGAGTATCATCTTGTCGGCCATCTTGTGTGGTTAAAACTGTAGCGCGCCTGTAGGATTTACGCGGTCGCCGTACACCGGTACACGCACGCTAGGGTTTCGCAAAGTATCGTGGGCGTCGTTTCGTTCTTTCTGCGCGTTAAATTAATTTATAAAAATGCCGTTAAATATATCGCGTTGCTATCGATCCTACACATTGAAAATTGATACATTCCTTATAAAAACACTAATAATTTTTCGAAACACATCCTTCACGATAACAAATACATAGAAACAAAACGATTACTCAAGTGACAATTTACTTGGAATATACGCGATTAGATTGTACATTTCAAACGTTGCCGCTTGTTGTATAGATGGCGGCACTGGTTTAACCACTCAAGATGGCGGCGGTTAAACACCCCCCGCTCGCAACGGCACCCACCCGTCACCCATAAATCTACTTTACGCTCGGTGCTTTAGGTCGTTATAGATCGGTACATGTTCGTTACAATCACAATACGCATGACGTTTTATGGAGAGGAAAGTTCTGGTCGGGGTGGAGCGGAGAGCTTGTACTATGGTAAGACACGAATCGATGGTATATATTGACAGGGGGGATAATTCTAGCTGCATAAGCCAGAGGGGTCGACCAATCCGCGCGCGATCAGCTCCGCCGTCGCTGGGTCGCCGCCTTGCTTGCCGCTCGAGTGTTGAGGTGGAGTTTGCTGCGCGTGAGGCTCGAAATGAGAGCGAACGTGGAACATAAATTCAGCCTTGTCCGTGAAATCTGTACGGCACATCAGACAGAAGTGCCTCTCCGAGGCGTACGGTTGCGGCGGTGCTGCAGATCCGGGGAAATACGGCGCCGCGTGCTGCGGAGGCGCTGACGCCTCCAAATGGGACCTAGAAAGAGGAACAGGTTTTAGATATTATGATCGATTTCTTCTGGTCTGATTGATAGAAAGTTATGAAAAAATTCGTGAACATTCTACCTAGTGGCTCGTGTAACACTGAATTATTTCAGAATTTTTGGTTGCGAAATCGATCTTTAAAGAATCCGAAACCATATAGTTTGTAATAAGACCTCCAACCTCACTATCTAGATTACACTACACAAGAATTATACTCTACTTCTACCTGTTCTGCTTAACAAAAAATTACGAAAAAATTCATGAACATTCTACCTAGTGGCACGTATAACAGTGAATTATTTCAGAATTTTTGGTTGCAAAATCCATTTACAAAAAATCGGGAAGCATAAAGCTTCGGCGTCTAGTAACCAGATATGGAACAGCGAGACCGTGCTGCACGATCTAAATCAATTACCGAGCATGCTGCATCCACTCTTCTCTCGTGGCCAATGCTCGACCGCAAAGTTCGCACGCCCAACTGACCGGCTCCTCCTTCAGCTTGTGAATAGTGTCAGGGCGAGACTGTTGTTGTTGTTGTTGTTGCTGTTGTTGTTGCTGCTGCTGAGCCTGTTGCTGTTGCTGCTGCTGAGCTTGTTGCTGTTGCTGATCCGAATTCGGTACAGTCGGCGTGGAAAGCGGCGCCACCCCCGGCCTGTGCCTTAGTTTGTTCATGTGAATAACTAGCTTATCCCTACGCGCAAACGCTTTTCCTGTAAGCAGAGATTAACATTGTAAGTCCAACAAAACTTCAACGGACACAGAAATCTGCTACAATAAAGTCCCGATCTAAGCCGATTCTAGGTTCTCTGTTGTGACACAGATCGTAGAGGGCTACTATTCTTTATTACTTCTTCTGTCCGGCTCGACAAAAAATTACGAAACAATTCATGAACATTCTACCCAATGGAACGCATGACCGTGAATTAATTAAAATCCGGAAGCATAAAATGTCCGATTTAATATCTTAGTTTTCAGAGCACAACGTTCACATTATTATACTAATTGCGTCCCATCGTGATTATCAACGTATATTTTTTTCAGATTTTTTGGATATTGCGAACAGGTCTAAAAACAATCAATAATCTCCAAAAATTAAAAAATTCGGACTTTCCCGATATCTGGTCCCAATCTACATATATGTCACAGTTCGGAACTTACTTAGATCGTGACTTTACTGAAAAAAGCTTTAAAAAAAACTTACCGCAAACTTCGCAAGAGTATGGCTTCTCGCCGGTGTGGATGCGCATGTGGATAACAAGCTTGTCCTTGCGGGCGAGTCCTTTGCCGCAAACGGTGCAGGCGAACGCTTTGGTCGCTGGCTCGCCAGTGTTGGTAGCTTTCGACGCGAATCCCGGACGAGAAGGTACATTATTGGTTGTTCTCAACGGCTGGTTCACTGTCGGCGCTCGGCTGCCGAATTGCTGATCCATCGCGCCGGGAAAAGGGGCCATCACTCCGCCGGGGCGCATCGCCGCCGAGTAATCTGGAGACCTGTTTGAAGAGTTCATTCGATTCGACCGTTCTCGTTGCAATAGTTTGTAAGAGCTACGGAAACTGAGGACTGTGCATGTTTCTGAGGGGGTGAAGCGAAAGACGGAGGGTATCAATTTAGAAAATATCTTTGAACATTAGAACTATTGTGAGTGTTGCAAATATCTTTAAATATTGTAAACATAGTTAATATTGTGAATATTGTAAATGTTGTCAATATTGTAGATGTTGAGAATATTGTAAATATCTACGAATATCATAAATATTGTAAATATTATGAATATTGTGTAATATTGAGCATATTTGAATACTATAAATATTGTGGATATTGTAAATATTGTGAATATTGTAAATATCTATGTACGTAAATATTGTAGATATTATACAATGTTGTAAATATCTTTGAATATTATGAATATTGTAAATAACTTTGAATACTATAAATATTGTGAATATTCGAAATATTTTTTAATATTGAGAATGTTATGAATATTGTGAATTGTGGAAATATCTTTGAATATTATAAATATTGTGAATATTGTAAATATCTTTCAAAATTACAAATAATGCAAATATCTTTAAATATTATAAATATTGTGAATATTGTAAATATCTGTGAATTTTATAAATTTCTATTTATATTATAAATATTGAAAATATTATGAATATTGTGAATGTCGTAAATATTGTTTAAACTCAGACTGTACGCCCAGTCCTTTAGGTCCGTGGAATAAGCTCACCAGGTCCGGATGGAACAACTCACCAGGTTCCGATCGAACGGAGCACCCGCACGCCATCGTCGTAGCCAAGGCCATCGTCGGGCAACGTAAACGTGGGATTAGGCGTTTGCGGTGTCGCAGGCGGGCCGGGTCCAGCGAGCCTCGCCTGTGCCGCTTGTTGTGCCATGTGTTGCTGCACTGCAGCATGGGCCACCGCGTGCGCCTCCACGTAAGCGGACCGCTGCTGTTGCTGCTGGCTACCATTTGACATCTTGTCTTTGTCCGCGCCCTATTAACCGGTCATTTGCTTCATACATCTCGCACTAGGCCGGTTCTTATGTTCGACTTTTCAATCTTTTTTACAGACCTCGCAGTTGTTCCAAACGATTTGAAAAAAATCTGGGCGAAATTTCAGCTCGATCGAATCAAATGATCATAAAATCGTTTTCCTCGAATATCTTTGAAACTGTTTACCCAGTCCAAAAGTATGTCAAACAAAATTTGTAGAACTGGACAGGCTGCGTCTTTTACGTCTTATCACATTATTTCGTAGAACGAACGATTTTCGAGAAAATTGAGAAAAATGTCGGTGACGTATCAGTTACCTCGCCCTGCACGCTAACCGACGCGACGTCGCTGATGTTTTCCTCAATTTATTCGAAAAGCGTTTGTTCTACGAGAAAAAGTAACACGACATAAAAGACGCACCCTGTCCAGATCTACAGGTTTCGTTTAACATATTTTTCGACACGACGAATAGTTTAGGGAAATATTGGAGAAAAACGATTTTAATAAAATCGAAATCATTTATTTTCATGTTTAATCCATTTGGGGCACATGCTCCCGTTATCTGTGGGCATACGAACTTTGCACAGATGTTTCTCGAATTATTTGGAACTACCCTGCCATAAAACAAATTTTGAAAAAAATTGTTTGACAATTTGTTATGAACAATATTTCGCGATATTTCTATCAACCGGCGAACAAAAGCGAAACGGCTTCAGAGGACCAATATGGAAAAACGATTAATCACGGGGACAGAAGCGAGAGCGGAGCTCGTGCACGAAGGAGCATTCTGTGCCAAATATCTGTTAACGATAATCGATATTTAGAAGAAACAGAGTATCGCAGATTCGCACTGAAAACTCATTCGAAAACGATCGGCGAACAATGCCGAGTTGGTTCACAAACATGTTCCTTGCAAAAACGTTCTCTAACTCGAACCGCTGACAACATTCAATTACAATTTACAATATTTCTCCTGTTCTGATTGGCAAAAAATTACGAAAAAATTCATAAATCTTCTTCCTAATAGCATACACAACAGTGAATTATTTCAGAATTTTTAGTTGCCATATCGATTTTTAAAAAAATTGGAAGCATGACGTTGTGATAGGATACCCAACCCCACTACATATCTGGGTTAAACTATGCTTTATTTCTTCTGTTCTGATCGACAGAAAATTACGAAAAAATTCATGAATATTCCACCTAATGGTATACATGCCCATGAATTATTTCAGAATTTCCGGTTGCAAGATTATTTTTTTAAAAAATCCGGAATTCACGAGTCTCGAAAAATCGGCAATCTTATGGTGTCGGATTTTTAAAAAATTGTTTTAGCAAACCAAAAATTCTGAAATAATTCACTGTAATGTGTGCCATTAGGTAGATTGTTCATGAATTTTTTCGTAATTATTTCTGATCGAATAACTAAATAAAAAATATTTTTCTTGATCAAATAACTCGCAAAGAGAAGTATTTACAGGGTGAGTACAGTTTCACGAATAATGCTCTATATCTTCTGTTCCGCTCGACAAAAGCCTACGCAAAAATTCATGAACATTCACCTAACAGCGCACATGACAGTTAACAACCCTCGTATTTCATATCTCACCCTCGGGTGACTCTACCGGGATACATCCACCAGTCAAATCCCTATAATCGATCCTACAACTAAAACCAATAATCCGGGTATAGAACCGATGTTCGATCTCGAAACCTCCGTATCAAATCGCATCGTATCACCGGTGAGCACATCTAGTATAAATACAAAATCCTCTTTAACTTTCGAAGGCACCAAAACGATCTTTCCTTAGCGTTCTCCTCCGTCAAGGTCCTCGTGGAGAGAACGATGACCGAAAAGCGAGACAAAGGGAGACAGAAGCCCAGACACAGACTGTGGGGGAGGGAGGGGGGAGCGGCAGATAAAGAGAGACAGACCTAGTCTGATATCCAAGAAGAAGGGAGGAAGAAGAAGAAGAAGAAGAAGAAGAGTCGGGGGTGGAGAGAGGATGGAGAGCTCGGCGTACAAAGCCAGACACGATCGTTTCCCACCGAAGAAGTGAAAAGTGATGGTGCAAATTTAACGGTGACATACCAAAAACAGCTTGCTTGGAAAACGCAACCTCGATAAGAACCCTCGACAAGAAGGGTTGTACTCCTAGTGTCGCGATGTATCACTGGAGAAAGACGTTGCACGAGCAAGAATTCTATGTAATGGGCGCACGTCACTTTGTCCTGGTTCCCATGGCGATCACCAAACTGGATTAGTCAAAAAAGGGTCCGGGTCTGGAAAGACCCAGCCGATGTCCTAATCGACGCACACACGCCAGGACGACACAGCGGTGTGCACCACAGCTAAGATTAACCGGTATACACACCACGGCTAACAAAGTCAGTTAAATTAAATTAGGATTTCCACCAGAGTATATACACCACGCGGTTGGGTCCTAAGTCCGGTGAAATTATTATCCCCACTAGTACATGCACCACGGCTAGGTTAAGTCGAACTAGGATCCCCACTAGAGCATACACCGCGCGGGGCTAGGTTAAGTTGAATTAGGATCGGCGGGCGGGCGGCGCGCGGCGTTCTTTCTTTTCCCGGACGAAAGAATCTCGCGTTTCACGGGGCGGCCGGAGTGTGTCCCGCGGAGCCTAGCCGCCGGTTCCCGGCGCGGGAGGATGCAAGGACAAAGAGGCGAAAAAAGCCGGCGCCGAGCGGAGTGGGGATAGCCGTCAGGACGGAGAAAGAGGACGCGAGAGAAGAGTTGGGGTGAATCCAACCGCGGCAGAGAGAGAGAGAGAGAGAGAGAGAGAGAGAGAGAACCACAATTGAGAGGAACAGAGAGCTGGCCAGTAGACAGAGAAAGGAGGACGCGAGAAGACGCGGAGAGAGGAGTTTCGGTGAGTCCTAGCGGGAGAGAGAGTCTCAATGGAGGAACAGAGCTGGCCAGACAGACAAAGGAGGACGCAAGAAGAGTTGGGGGGTGAATCCGAGCAGGAGAGAGAGAGAGAGAGAGAGAGAGAGAGAGAGAGGCACAATGGAGGAACAGCGCTGGCCAATAGCTATCCAAGAGGGGCCAGAGCCACCCAGAGAAGAAGGAGACACAAGGGGGTGGTGGCTAAGAAGGCGGAGGGTGAGGGTGGGGACGTCGGTGACACACGAGCGCAGCGCGGCGTAACGATATCGAGTGGAGGTCCCCGCGGAATGCGGTGGGGAAAGCGTTGGGGGAGGGGTTCCGACGTTGTTTCAGACAGAAATGGATCGGGATCAGAAGGAAGAAGGTTCGTACATGACGCGCTTGATCGCAGGACGTTGGTTCGAGACGACGCTGAAGGGAGAAAGCGACGAAACAGCGCGTTCAGACGATATCGAGTGGTTGTTCCTGGGGGAAGCGGTGGGGGGAGGGGTGCTGACAGAGTTGCAACCCCGAATGTATCGAGATTAGGTGGAAGAAGGTTCGTAATGTCGCGCTTGATCGCAGGGCATCGATTAAAGTCGACACTGAAGGAGAAAAGAGGAATGTCGAATGGTTATTCCCGGGGAGAACGTTGGGGAGAGGGGTTCTGACGGGGTTCTAACATTGCTGCGGATCGGGATTAGGTGGGAGAATGTTCCTGCATGCCGCGCTTGATCGCGGGACGTGGTTTAGAGACGACACTAAAGGGGAAAGCGACGAAACAGCGCGTTGCGACAATATTGAGTGGTTGTTTCTGGGGGAAGCGGTGCGGGAGGGGTTCTGACGTTGTTTCAGACAAAAATGGATCGGGATTAGGTGGAAGAAGGTGCGTTTATGGCGCGCGATGTCGCGGGACGTTGGTTCGCGACGAGACAGCACGGTGCGACGATATCGAATGGCGGTCCTCGCGGATTTCGGTGGGAAAAGCGTTGGGCGGAGCGGTTCCGACGTGGTTTCAGTCAGAAACCGATCGGGATTAGGTGGAAGCAGGTTCGTACATGGCGCGCGAAGTCGTAGAGGTCGGTTTTTCGACGGCACTGAAGGGAGCGACGAGACAGCGCGGTGCAACGATATCGAATGGTGATCCCCGTGGAGAGTATAGTGGGCAGCGAGGAAGGGGGATGGTATATTTGGAGGTGGGGAGACGGGTAGAGAGGGGGGGGGGGGAAGAAAGATAGGGAAGCCGTACGTAGGGGGACAGGTACGGCCGTGTGTACGTCTGGCGTACGCAGACTAGCTAGCTTGTGACTCGGCTGCCGGATACACACAGTGACGGAAGAGAGCGGCGTAACAGTAGTTGCCGGCGTCGGCGCTCTGCGGTGCGTCGGCCCGCTGACCTTGACACTGACATTGACTGAGCGAGAGAGAGATAGATAGAGAGAGGGAGAGAAGCGGACGGAGGGGCCGCGACGCGCCCGGGTAACGAGGGACCTCGGCAAGACGGTTCAAGACGGTCGAAAGTCTGGAAACAGGTTCTGTGACCAGTGGGTTTGGGTCCTCCTTGCACCTGTGCCCGGGACAAGGAGACCCAGCGGGGTGGGGTGCGAGCGATCTTGGTCTGGGGAGGAAAAGAGATATATATATATCTCGGACAGGTTGAAAGGCGGGAGGGCGGCGGTATTATCGAAGGAAAGAGGGGACTCTAGGCGAAATAATTGACCAAGATTGAGAAAAATTCTGAAATATTATACTGTAATGCGTGCTATCAGGTAGGATGTTCACAAATTTTTTCGTAATTTTTTGTCGAGCAAATAACTCGTAAATAACATAAATAACGTAAACAGAAGAAATTGCAGGGTGAGTATTTCGAAAAATTACGAAAAAATTCACGAACGTTCTACTTAGTCGCACACACGACAGCGAGTTATTTCAGAATTTTTGGTTGCGAAATCGATAATCTAGAAAATCCGCAAGTCTTCGGAGTACCGCAAATCGGCAATTTGATGCTACTGAATTTTTTAAAAATCGACCTTGAAACCAAAAATTATGAAATAATTCATTGTTATGTGTGCTATCACGTAGGATGTCCATGACTTTTTTCGTAAATTTTTATTCAACAAATAACTCGTAAATAACATAAATAACGTAAACAGAAGTAATTGCAGGGTGAGTATGGTTTCATGAATTATGATTTATTTCTTCTGTTCTGATCGACAAAAAATTACAAAAAAAATTCATAAACATTCTATCTAATGGCACGCACTACAGTGAATTATTTCAGAATTTTTCGTTGCGAAATCGATTTTTTAAAAAACACAAAACTTTCAGAGTACGAAAGCTTGGAAGGTGTGGTAGGAGGAGGATATCAAAGGAAAGAGAGGACTAGGCGAGACGGCGAAGAAAAAGAGGACTGACTTTCGCTTTCTGTGCGCGACGACGCAGCCTAGGAGCGTCGATCAATAGCGCCGCGACGGTCGCACACGTGCACACACGGACGCGGACCTCGTCCGTCTCTCTCACCCTTTCCCTGTCTACTGATACTACCCCTTCCCCCGCTATCTCGACGGGTCGCGCGTGTGAGAGTAAACCGATTGGCATCGCTCTCCGTCAGACAACGAGGGTAGCTCAATATATGTATACACTAAGGTAGCTCTTATTTACACTTGTGAACATATTTTGTCGAAATTCTTTTACGGCACCTCCTCAGAATTATTCGAAACAATTAAGAAAGAAATCTGTGCAAAGTTTCAGCGGCCATGGATAACGGGAAAACCTGCCCCAAATGGATAAAACATTAAAATAATTAATTAAATGTTCGTAAGAAATCACTTTTCTCGAATATCGTTAAACTATTTACCGCGTCGAAAAATGTGTTAGACAAAACCTGTAGATCTCGGCAGGCTGCATGTTTTATGTCGTATTACTTTTTTTCGTACAACAAACGGTTTTCGAGAAAATTGAGAAAAATATCTGCGACGTATTACTCATCTCACCCGGCCGACCTGCGACGTGTATTGGTCCAATAATTTTCTCAATTTTTTTGAAAATCGTTAACTCTACGAAGAAAAGTAATAGGACATAAAGGACGCAGCTTGCCCGGATCAACAGGTTTTGTTTAACATATTTTTCGACTGGGTAACGAGTTTAGGAGATATTCGAGAAAAACAAAATTTTATGAGTATTAAATTCATTATTTTAATATTCAAATCATTAAAGGCACGTTTTGCCATCAAATAAAAGCCACGGACCACCGGCTACCGATCAGCAACGCCAGGCTCTAAGTTCTCGTCGCTTACCCAGCGGTCTAAGCGAGGCGCAACGGACAGTGGACCGCGTGTCGCGTAAACGGCTTTTTACGCCGCACTCGAAATGTGGAACTCGTGTCGGCCACCCGACGCGTAAACTCACTCGCGTCGGAAATTGCCGCGCCAGTTTACGAGCTTGTAAACGGGCACCCCAGCACTTACTAGGATACGGACCAGTCATAACCCGGTTTCTCAGGTGCACGTGTCAGAGTGAGCACGGTTTCGTGAATTATGCTCTATTTATGAATTTTTTCGTAATTATTTGTGGATCAGAACAGAAGAAATAAATCATTCATCTAATTACCCTATAACCACCCTTGTGGTAGAACAATTTAATTTGAAATTCTATGTACTCTAATTAAAACACGCTATATCGTTCTTTCAATTCCATAAAAAAAATATATTATTTATTAAATAGGTCAATTAAAACATGTTTTCAGACGTCTCCAATGAGATAAAAGAACAGAAGAATGTTATAAACATCATTTCAGTTAAAAAACACTTTCTTTCGTTGTTTATTATACGTAATTGTTTCAAACAAATGCAATATTTTCGTAGCAGAAGGAAATCGAAAAATCAACATTTTAGTTTAAAATTAATGACACGCTCGTTTACGAGTGTAAATTAATAAATAGACTGCGGATTTTTATGCATTTATGCATCTGAAAATTTTCAAGAAATGTAAAACTCGATAGAATTTGGACTATTTTTATTTATTCCAAATCTAAAAAGGCTGCTACCACTGAAAATGAGGTTCCATTTAATTCTACTTCCTTAAAAGTTGTCTAAAGTTGCCTGAAAATTGCATAAACATCCGCAGTCTATAATAATGAACGAAATGAATGAATGAAATGAATGAACGAAATTAATAAATGAATACAAATTATTTTAATGAATAAAATGAATACCAATTATTCTAATGAATAATTATTCTTATGAATGAAACGAATAAACAAAATTAATGAATGAATACAAATTATTCTGACGAACGAAATCAATAAATGAATACAAGTTATTCTAATGAATGAAATGAATAAATGAATAGAAATTATTGTGCTGAACGAAATGAATAAATGAATAGAGATTATTCAAAAGAGTATAAATCCACTTACCTGGTTCACAGACGCAGCGAGGTGCTTCAAACTATCTGCGTAGTTCTTCAGCACCGTGTCGGTGGTCATGCAGCTCACACGGAACTCGTAGAACATATCCAGTTTGTACACACATCTCTGGCAGATGTTTTTTGGTAGTCCGTCCTCCTTAGTTATCTGCGATTGATTAATCAAATCAGTGCGTAGCCAATCGAGAAAGGCAAATATCATTTCGTTCCCACTTATCGTGTACTTGCAGAGCTTTATTTTTAATCGATTATCGTAATCCCAATTTATCATCGACCGATGATGCATTCTTTTATCTTTGATTGCGCAGTCGAATTACCCTGCGTCGAAAACTTTTATGCAGATGAACATAAAAGTAGGAAATTATCGAAGCTAAACGTTCTCTGAATTATTTCAGTCTACGTTTATTACCTACGTTTATGTTCCATTGCAATTTAAAACTTTTGAAATTCAATTCGAACTTGAATTTTAAGGTTTCAATTTGAACTTGATCTATCAAACTTTTGAATTCCAACACGAACCTTTGAATTTCAATATGAACTCTTTTCAAATTGAAGTTTCGAATTTCAAATTGAACGTTTGAATTTTAACTTGGGAATAGAAGATGTTCTGAATGAAAGTTGAACGTTGTCAGATGGTGCGTAATATGCGACCGATTTTGTACACTTTTGTGCATAAGAAAAGACCTTCGGCGCATCAATAAAATGTAACTGCGTTTTATGTTTAAATGGAAGCCTGTTTTCGACTGCACCGATCGATGCAGTTTCTTCTGCTCTGCATAATGTTATCAAAGCTAAAAGTTCTCTGAATTATAACGAAACTTAGTTCCGCCAACACTTTCCGAGAGATCAAAATAATTCAAAGAACTTTTAGCTTGGATAACTTCCTAACTTCAAGGCACAGTGTAGTTGCATTTTTCCGATGTGCCGATGCACAAAAGTGCATAGAATTAGTCAGCACATTACACACTGTCTGATACTATTCAACTTTGACTCGTAACATCTTCTTCTATTCCGAAACGTTCAGGAGGTAACAGCCTGTTTCAGTTTCGTGGGACACCCTCAATATATTCTGTAAATGTGTAACATTCTATAGAATCTATAAACGTATAATGTTTACAGTGGATCAGAATGGAAGAAGAGTGTTCTGCTCACCACAGTAGGTATACAGGAACGTATTTTGAATAGTAATTGCCGCTGCTCGCCCTCCTTGTCGAAGATCTGCAGCTGGTGGTTGCTCTTCAGCGAGCAAAGTCTGCACAACTCGGCGAAATTGAAGTCCTCGTTCATAGCCATTGCCTCGAACAGCGGTTAAACAGAAGCGTTCGATGGTGTCGGAGAGGTTATGTCGACCGTAGTACGTTCTTCCCCGTTGATTGTTTCGCCTGTTTATCGGTCGCCGTCGACGCAACAGAAACTTACTTTAACGCGTAAATATGTTGGAAAAGGAAGGTTGATTCGGTACCGAACAATTTCAACAGATACGAATCATTAATAAAACTAAATTATAGAGGAATCATTTGATCAAGACATTTGGAGAGCTTTCCTGCTGTCGCCACTGTTGTCCGGCGTGAACGATGGCCGGCTCCACACTCCACATTGCGCGATGTAAGACCATCTATAGGAAGCTACATGAGTTAATGGAACCGATTGTCTGCCGGTAAAACAGTTTTAACGTGGAACAGAACCTGTAGTGTCTTTTAGCCTCGACAGTTGCTTATCAGCTCGCGCGTCGTCTAACGAGCAAAGCCGCTAGATGGTAGCACAAGTAAATTCAAACTTTAATTTTTAGCATTTTCGCTCCAAAATTTATAAAATTAAATAAAAAGAAAATTCGGCAAGTAAACTCGGCCAATTGACAGTTGGTCACGTCAGACTTATTTGATTCTGTAAATTTTGGCGTGAAAATGCTAAAAACTCAAGTTTCAAAGTTTACGCCGAAGGAGACGATATTATAATATTATAAGATATAGTATATTGTTTCTTACGACACTAATTAATATAATTCTTATCGGTTCGAATTATTAGTCTTTTCTCTACTTGATTGAAACAATGACTCACGGATTGTGAGCACAAGATAGCACAACGACAAACCCGGTGACACATCATCTCTTCGCAATAGTTAAAAATTGTGGAAAAGGAAATTTATCAAAAATCGGACGATCGGATTAGTGGAACGGGGACTCGGTAACCCTGAATTTTCGGAGCATCCACACCCTGGCTAAACGTAGAAAGCATCCTGAAGTTGAAGTAGATATGAAATGAAGATGGATTAGTTGATATGAAGTTGATATGAAGCGCAGATAATCTCGCGCTATAAAATAGAGAAAGGAGTGCAGTGTGCACTACTGCAGTGTTATAGCTTGTTCAGTCTATGCTTCACCAGTAAGTTAGTTTAAACCTTCGCAATATCCATACAAGAAAGCTCCACTGCTGCATAAATAGGTAACGACTAAACGGCGGATGTTTATGTGATTTTCAATTTTTATAATCGGATTATCTTTGCGGAAAATTATGAAATAATTCATTGTTATTTATGCAATTAGGAAGAATGTTCATGAATTTTTTCGTAATTTTTTATTGAGCAGAACAGATGAAATAGAGCATAGTGTAACCCAGATATTGAGGTTGAGGATCCTATCACAATGTTATGGTTCAAATTTTTAAGAAATTGATTTCGCGACCAAAAATTCTGAAATAATTCACTGTCATGCGTGGCATTAGGTAGAATGACCATGAATTATTTCAGAATTTTGGGTTGTAAAGAAAATTTTTTTAAAATCCGGAAGCATAAAATCGCGATAGGTTCCCCAACTTCACTATCTGAGTTAAAGTACACAAGAATTATTAGTCTGTTATTAGTCTATTATGCTCTTTTTCTTCTGTTTTAGTGAACAGAATTTTTGATTCGCAAATTTTATTTTTAGAAACAAATAAAATAGAATCTCAACGAACTTTACGAACGATATCGGATCCACTCAATCGAGTAGAAATAGTATCAGATAATAATCGTGGTAGGATCTATGTAATCTTGATAAACGTTTAGTTAAGTATTTCCTTGTATTCGCGGAGCACGCAATTGTCTTGTGAGTGAAGCAATGAAAATTAATTAATACTGCAACGAAAGTGAATTATGTGTTAATTATGTAATAAATGAATTTGGTTTGTTATATTGTTTAGTTCACTTTAGAAGCGAACAACTAAAGAGTATCAAGAAATACCGCCTTGAAATTTACACAGGATTAATGTTTACAGAATATACAAGGTATTGTGATAAAATTTAGCTGCAAATATCTGCGACTCTGCTTGTCGAAACATCTCAAATTTACTGGACGAGTTTTTAAATGTGATTAATCAATTATTTTAGCTGCGTAAGATAGCCCCCCCCCCCACCGAAGAACGCGCTGACCAACGATGACCATCCCCACCACGATCCCCCCGGACGATGAACATCCGGACGCACCGTTGGTTAGCTTGAATGAAGCACGTACGAAAAAATTTTGCTAACTTTTCGATTTTCCACAACCCGGATTTTCAATTCAAAAATCTAAAACAAATTGCAGAGTATGTATTTGGGTGCTGGACACGTGTCAGATTTTCCTCCGAATTTCGAAACATCATTAACTAGGTGAAACAGGGGAAAAACTGGTTTTTCTATTGTACCCTCCTAATCCAGCTACATGGTTGAAATTTCGCACAGTATATTGTCTCTCGATGCTCTTTCAGCTGTATACGCAAACCCAAGAGAGACATCGCTACCCCGCTCCAACGCCACCCTGGAGACGGTCACCTTTACGGGCGAATACACCTACGGAAGGCTTCGGCAGTTGCTAGGTCTCTGGTCTCTGGTCCTGTCTCAGGAAATATTCAATACACCATGCCAGCTGCTGGACCTTTTGGAGTATTTGGAGCAGAACAACGAGCAAGATCTGCTGATTCAGGTCTCCGAGTTGATCCAGAAGAAATGGAATGAGGAGCGCCTCGGATTAATACTAAACATCATCTTGTACTTGATCGCGTGGGTCTCGCTGAACGGGTACATACTGGCTGCGAAGCTGGACTGGCAGCACATTTTGGTCCAGCGGATCCTGGCTGGCATCGGCTTAGCGTTCCTATTGGTTAGGGAAATCTTTCAATTCGTTGCGTCGCCATATTGCTACCTGCGCACCATTAGAAACGGGCCTAAGTTCGCGTTAGTCCTCCTCGGATTCTGGGTAGTCTGTGACATGAAGGTCAACTCCATGACCCCTATAGTGATCCTCCTATCGGCGTGGGAGATGGTGCTGACCATCTGCCTGTGCCCCCCCTTCTTTGTCATCATCACGTACATCAAGGGGGTGTTCCGGGTGATCCTGAAGGCCTCCTTCCTCTACGGGGTGCTCGTCTTCGCTTTCGGCTTCATCTACTTCGTTTCATCCAACGAGAACGCCTACAAGAGCTTTGCGGCGCTGGACCAGTCCATAATCAACACCACTGTCATGCTCATGGGGGAGGGCATCGATGCCGTGACATCTTTCGAAAACGACTGGCTCATAGGTCGTTCTGTCCTCTTTCTGTTCCTCGCTGTTTTCGTCTCGTTCAATCCGGTGATCAGCATGCTTACCAACAACATCGAGCAGAGCTACGAAGCCAGAAAATTCACCAAGTTGGTCTCCAGGATCAGGTGGATCCGGTACGTTCAGAATATTCGGGTAGCAGCCGGAAAAGTTTTTAGGCAAATCTGCCGCTGGCGAGATCAGCTGGTCGGCTATTGTTTTTATTATCTGACGAGAAACATCCTCTTTCCAACCTAATATAGTTCCTTCTTCTCGCGAGTCCCTCTCTCTTCCGAGCATGTGCTCTCTCTCTCGCGTCCCGCGTGCTCAAATATGCTCAAATGCTCAAATGCTCAACGAACACTCTTTTATTTTTTATCGGTTTTTCGAGACGGGACTACCCAAGTTTTTATAAGGTGGTGGTTTTCCCCGGAACCACCTTGGGCACCACAGTTCAAATGGCACATGGTATATTGCCAGAGTTGCCGGGGCGTCGGGGATCGGTCCGCGACCACGGAGTCCGCAGTCGCGCGTTCTATCCACCTAGCCACAGCGCGCCCTATAAGCGAACACTTATTGTTAGTATTATATGTATGTATAGTATGTAATTAAGATCTCAGATCTTTATCTCTACCTCTATCACTTGAGAACGGCTCAACGTAGAAAGCTGGGGCTTGAACCATTATACGCGGCGTTTCTTCGGGAAGGTTTAGGAACAAACCGCATTCAAAAAAGTCTATTGGTTCAAAAGTTGTGACGTCATTAGTGCAAAAAGTCAACTTTTTCGCTCTCTTTCGGGCACGTTTCTGCTTAGAACTTTTGATCAAATGGACTTTTTTGAATGCGGTTTGCTCTAATTCCTTCCTAAGCGAACACTTGGTATTACATGTATAGTATGTAATTAAGATCTGAGTTCTTTATTTATAATAATATTATAAGTCATTTGTGATATGCTGCAATAAATGGATTTGCACTCCATACCACGGACTCCTGATTATTTTCAAATGGTTATGGGCCCAGGAACTTAAAGGACCTAGTCTAAAACAAGCCACGTGGTCAAACATACATATACACGTCCGGTGAGTCTGATTACACTGTCCAACAGCCAAAAAGTATTTCGATTCCCACTATGCGATTCTTATATGTAGAGTTTGTCGCGCTCAACCTAGGTTGGGAATCCTATCACAATTTTATTTTTTAAAAATGGATTTCGCAACCAAAAATTCTGAAATAATTCACTGTCGTGTGTGCCGCTAGGTAGAATGTCCATGAATTTTTTCGTATTTGTTCGTATAATTGTTAGTATATTTTCGCAATTGTGTCACGTCCTCGTTGGCGCGAATCGTTAATTGAAGGTAAGCCGAAAAAGCGTCGTGTCATTCTGTCGAATCGTTAAACGACTTTAGATCTTGATGGCCCGCTAAGACATTAGATATACAACGCCCGAAACGCCGATAGAAAATTTGTTTGTTTCTCCACGCTATCTGATCCGTCGTTAATTCTTTAACACATTTCCTTGATCGTTACGCAGCTCAAACTTGTGCTGATTATGCTCAGTCGACATTGAACACCGCTTGCTCACACTTGAACTGAAATTTCGCACAGTTCTCGCAGTATAGAATCAAATTGAAAATTAGCAAATGTAACATAATCAAACCGCAGCTCGATTAATTAATTCGCATTCTAAAAATCGTAAGAGGCAATGACAATAATCGAAGACATGAATTCGATATTTGTCACTTCTCGTTTTTTGGGCTGTGCTGTTCACGTGACCGTCGGTGACGACATTCAACCAAGGACTCGTCGTCGCGTGATCGTTATGGTCTCCGCGATGACCTTGTATCTGGGATGTGTATTAAGCATATACGCTCACGTGTTGCACACACTCAGTTCGAATATAATGTCAGCCATTTTTCTTCTGTCGAGAATGGCCCTTCTTGTCGGTTGCCTCTTCATCGACGCGGGATTGACAACATTGTGGAACCGGAAGATCCGCACTGTTCTCGCCCATCTAAGAAGCTTCGATCGCGCTACGAATATTGATAATTACGCGAGACGTCGAATTGTGCGACATGTTTGCCGCGCGATTTCGTTTGTTACGCTGATGTGCTGGTCGGTTACTGGATACTTGAGCTACAGGTATGGATTTTAAGGGTTGATATTGTCAACTTGGGGAACACACCAGGAACTTTTGACTTTTTCTTATGAACTAAAAAAAGAAATAATTGATCAAGAAGGGACTTAATATCCTGATAAGAATTATTAATTAATTTTCCACTATTTATTAATTTTATATTTATTATTTTATTAATTTTCCAAGAAAAAGTTGAGTGAACCAGAAATTTTTTACTTTTTCTTTCAATGATATTTAATTGCCCTTCTAATTTAATTTTCGGATATGTCTTATATTTTTTAGGGTTGAGACTGGAATAACTATATCTGTACTCCGTGGAATGGCGTACGCCGTCGTCAACGCGTCAGTGTCCATGCAGATCCTGATATTCGCCTGTTTCTCGTTTCTTATCAGCGAGAGGTTTCATCAACTTTGCAACATCTTAACAGTGCCCGTGGGTGAGTACAGTTCCCGAACGTGAAACAAGCTCCGAAAGTGTACCAAATACCAAATCACCGATAGATTTGTTTGATTTCCTTGGAATATATTGCACGAGCGAATTTCGTGGGATCATATCGCGTTGCTTATTATCTGTTCTGCGTTCCGTGAACTTGCACGAGGTTTGAAGCCGCGCGCAATAAATTTCTACATCGATTGAAAATTATATTATTTAATGAAATCGAAAATATGCATTGAAGCTTTTAATACCATTTGAGAAAATCAACTATTGGTAATTTGATTTGCTAAAACTTTGAAATAACTATGTTAGAAAAAGGAATGCTGCTGGTGCCTAATTACCGGCCGAATAAACGTTTCCTATTGCAACAAATATGTCAGCTGCACTGTACTTTGGTGAACGCAACCGAGACGCTGAATTCTGTATACGCGGTGCAACTGTTGCTGTGGATTTCCTCCTTGTCCGTGAATGCGATGTCGAGAATTTATACGATGTACGTTTACAAGCTGACTATCTACGAGTTAATCAGAGATTCGATAATGGCGTTTACCTGCACGTGGAACCTATTTTTGATCACGGCTATTTGTCACGAGACAGCACGCCAGGTACGTTTTCGAAATTCGCGCCCATTTTCTGAATTAGATGGCATGCGGATTATTTATTTTTGTATTATGTACTTGGTCTCGAAAAAGACGTGTTTAAAATTTCACGAAAGAGACGTCTTTAAGAAAGGATTAATACTGGGAAAAATTCTTTTAGGCTAATCGAGTTGGTCAGATCATTTTTTCGACGTCCTCGTCTGCTTCCATGAATGGTGTCCTCGTACAGGTGAGTAAATTAAATTCCATTACATGATCCGTATTTTATCCGTTTTATCTATTCATCAAGGCTCTTATCCATTTTTATCTTTGGCCAGCTGTTCAGTTTAGGGTATCACAAATTTTTTACTGTTTTTCGGTAATCCCGTAAATATTGACGAGAAAGTGCCGAAAATCCAAATTTCAATCTCAGAAATCTATTAGTTTAAAAGTTACGGGTGTATCAAGTTCAGCGATTTTCACCGTTTCTGCCAGGTAAGGCGTCGTACTTTAAACACTCATAACTTTTGAACCAGTGGATCCCTAAGATTGAAGCTTGGATATTCGGCATCCTCTTCCCAAAATCTACAGGATCGCGCAAGAAAAAGTAAAAAAAATTCTGGTTCACTTAACTTTAAACACTCGTAACTTTTTAACCAATTCCTAACACTAAAACTTGAATTTTCGGAATTCTCTCGCCGAAATCGACAGGAAGATGCAAGAAAAACTCGAAAATTCGTAGTCCCCTAAACCGAAGTGCAGCCAAAAAGTTTTACAATTTCGTCAGCTTTTCTTGCGCGTGTTCGCAGGAGAACCTGAAAGCAGCGGCGTACTTCCAAGTGAAAAAAGTGTATTTCTTCACTGTGGCGGATTTCGTACGCGTCGATCTAGCACTTCTACTATCGGTAAGATTTTCATTAAAACCACGTATATTTCTAAAATAAATGCGAAACAAGTTGACAAGCGTTGATCAATATGTTAATATGAACGTTGAAACATTATTCGAGCCTCTTTCCTCTCTTCCCGTTATAATTAGTTTACCGTATATGGTTATCGATTAATTCGAAACGATGCGTTGTTTGCAGATCGTTTCCGCCGTGACTACGTATTTGGTGATTGTTTGTTGAGCTGCGCTCCGGACCACATATGTACAATATCGAAAGAGTGGCGAATTACGGAAAAGGGACGCGCGGTAAAATTGTATAGTGCGAACGGGAAATGGGAGAATTCATTGGCCTGTGTTTTATCGATTGATATTTGGCATTATATGTGACACCTGCGCGTCAAAAGAGAACATATAGGATGCCGTAACAGAATATGCGTGAAATTCACCTGATCCTTTATGAGAATATTCATGCATTACCAAAACATACCGTAATAACCATCGTGATACATATACTGTATAATTGATCCTGTCCGACCTTTAGCGTTTCTAATCTGATGAGTCATTTAGGCGGAACGAAAAACCAGAAAAAAATAAGGTCGTAATTTTTGGTGTTCCGAAGAAAACCATCTGCGACAAGTTTCAACTCGTTATCCTCACCAGAACGGTAGTTGTAGAGTAAGTACGGTTTTATTAATTATGGTCTATTTCTTCTGTTCTGCTCAACAAAAAATTATGAAAAAAATGAATGAACATTCTACCTAGTGGTACACATGACAGTGAATTATTTCAGAATTTTTGGTTGCGAAATCGATTTTTTAAAAATTCGGAAGTTTTCAATATGCCGGAGAATCGGCGATTTTATGCTTCCGGATTTTTGAAAAATCGATTTCGCAATCAAAAATTCTGAAATCTGTGTCGTGTGTGCCACTAGGTAGAATGTTCATGAATTTTTTCATAATTTTTTGTCGAGCAGAACACAAGAAACAGAGCATAATACATAAAACAGTTCTTACTCTATTACTACCCTTGTGGTAGGGATACCGACTTGAAACTTGTCACAGAGTTTTATTAAATTAAAAACGATATATACATATACATACTATTGTAAAGATATACACATAAAGATCTGCAATAAATCTAATACATGAAATGTATATTTACTATTCCTTTCAGCTTCCCATATTGTGAATTTATTTTATCCGACACTGTTGATTAGAAACGGAGAGTTCTCGAGATGTTACTGGTGAGGAACAACGCGAAACAGAAGGAAGACGTTCCTGAAGAACGGCAAGGGGGTGAGAGGGGCGGAACGCAGGCGCGTGATAGAATAGCCGATGTGCTTTAAAGCGTTCCGGCGGGAGCCACGATTCTTCCTTTCAGTTTATCATGGTCTCGCTTCCGAATATTCTCGTGCGGATTATTCTCGCTGCTGGAACGAACCCGGCTCGAACGCGGCAGCGCTCGATCCTCGTTGACGAATACCGCGAATGTTAAAGTGTCACAGTAGACCAATTTTCCCTACATAGCTGCTTTCGGTTGAACAATAATGAGAAATTAAAAAGTGATCATATACAGTCAAATTATAAAATATATAAATATCACATATAATATATTATAAATATATTACGTAATATTTTTAATATATTATAAATACTAATAGCTGACTTCTCGATGTTTTGTGCTAATATTCGGCAACATGATCGTGGCGTAATGTGTCCGGTAATATTCTCAGTATTTATTGGCGAGCAGCCAATCATTTTCATTGAAATTAAAGTTTTACCTGAAAATGTTTTTTACATATCTAAATTGTGGTGGAAAATGCACTTGAGCAGAATTATATGGCCGATTCGATAGGGTATCAAGAAAAAACATACTGTGCAAAATTTAATCCCTGTATCCCAACCGGGGTGGGGGGGGGGGGGGGGGGGGGGGGGGGGGGGGAGTTATGGGGTAAAATCGAAAAATCAGTTCATCCAGTGTGTATTTGGGTGTTGGACGTGTGTCAGAATTTTATCCGAATTTCTAAACATCGTTAACTAGGGAAAATAGGGGAAAAACTGATTTTCCGATTTTACCCCATAACTACCCTCCCGATCGAACTACAGCAGTTAACCTAAAACCGGTGTAAACAACGACTCGACAATGATGTCAACATCCACCGTGGAGTACGACAGTGCGCACAACGATACCAACACAACGACCTTGGACATCAACACTACGATACAGCAGTACATCTACAACAATGTCCACGGCGAGCCCAATTACTTGTTGATCGTCCTCTATGTGCCTGTGATGGTCGTCGCCGTGACGGCCAACGTCCTCGTCATCGCCGTCGTCTTCAAGTCCCGGTACATGAGGAGGTATGTACCTACGTACTAGGACGGCTTTTATTTAATAAAATCATTTTTCTCCAATATCTTCGAAATTATTTGCCGCATCAAAAAATATTTCAAACAAAGTCTGTAGATATGGACCCCCTGCATCTTTCATGTCCTATTACTTTTTGTCGTAGAACGAACGGTTGTCGAAAAATTGAGAAAAAGGTAATCGACGTGTCGATTAGAGGGCCGAGCGGAATAACTGATACGCCGCTGACGTTTTTTTTCAATTTTTTCGAATACCATTAGTTCTACGACAAAAAGTCATAGGATATAAAAGACGCAGCCTGTCCAGATCTACAGGTCTTGTTTAACATATTTTTCGACACGATAAATAGTTTAGAAGATATTCGAAAAAAACAATTTTACGAGTTTTAAAGTGACACGTCACTGAGACTCTCTCAATTTTCTCGAAAACCATTCGTTTTATGAGAAAAAGGAATACGACATAAAAGAAGCAACTTGTCGAGATCTACAGATTTTGTTGAACATGTTTTTTGACACGGTAAATAGTTCAGAAGATATTGAGCAAGAGAAAAATAGCGGTAGAGGAACGGGGCAAGAGGAACGCAAAGGCAATCTGAATGGTCAGGCTTCTTTCCCCGTTCCCTTCCCGCTAGTTTTCTCTCGTGTTTCGCACTGTGCTCTTGGTGGAATCGAAAATGTTTGAGAGACGTGTAGAAGGTGGTAATAACACGTGGTGGTATCACGTGGGCTTGCAATCGAAATGCACGGAGCATCGTGTAAACAATAGGCCACGAGCTGAATTCGTCGATAGAAAGTATTAGCTTAAATATAGAAACGTTACATAACGATATTATTATTTTAACTATGTCGAGACATGGGGGTTAATAATGGGGTGGACGAAGAGAATCAATTTTTTCGTAATTTCTCTCATCCCCTTTAGCTGAAAATTCTGAAAAAATCAGGTACATTCTAGCTATTAGGATGCGCATCTATGAATTTTTTCAGAATTTTCAGCTGCGAGACCGATCTTCAAAAAATAAAACGAATTTCGAAATACCGATTTCTTGGGAAACTTGTGGAACACGAAGTTTATATTCTTACAGTTTCAGCACCTCGTTATGGTGGATAACGTAGAATTATTTCAGATTTTTCAGAGTGGGGCACATACTTAGAAAAATCAAAAACTGGTAATCTCCACTTTTAGGTATTCCACCTTGGACGTTCTTGGACTCTGCGGATTGAGAAATGCATCGGCATGTCGTGCAAATAAGCCATCGGCACGATGCGCGTCTGAACGTCATAGCTCGCCGCTGTTTCGACGTATATTTGTGAGCTAGAAATTATTGCTTCAACCCACAACGCCCCCATCATCCGCGAAATCCAGACATCGTATGTGCCCGTGCGTTTTCAAGCAAACCAATGTTACTCCCAATAAATTATCCGCGAGAGCCAGCCCGTGAATAGAGTGATTCTGAAAAATCTGAAAAAATCCCTAATATGCGGCTTAGTGCCGGAAATGTGTCAGATTTTCTTCGCAATTTTGAATCTTCATTAAACGTGGAAAAAAGTTTAAACTATTGATTTTACAAAAAAATTGTTATCACATAAATTGTAGGAAATTTTCTCTAGTTTAATTTTGTATATGAATGTTTTTATCGTAAAAAGACTTGGAAAGGAGATATTGTCAAAAACTGCTATTAGGCGCCATTGTTCCAATATGGCGGCGCGAGCGGCAAAGATACGAAGTGGCAAAATTGCAATTCGGAAAGAGCACATCGAAATCTATAAAATTACACGTTTTTAAAACTCTCGGAAAACTTTCCAGGTAAAACTACCAAATGACTGTACTAAAATGAGGAAGCTTTTTTAGAATGAAAAATTATGAAAAATTAATTTTATATTGAAATTTTATGGTCAAAGCTCGATTAAAATCGAGTCGGGGGCAATTGTCACCACCTAACGTCGCACAGTGGTGTATGTGGCCCGTTTAGCGCGCCAAAACTATTGCGACGTTATGAAGGTTATACTAGATCATACTAGAAAGTCGTACGTACATATTCCTGTTCACCGAGACGGTGGAAACCAGTGTCCGCATCTCCGCGTACACTCTCCTTCGGCGAAGACGTCGATGCCTCCTATACTAAAGACCTCCAGCTCCAGTCACTACGACACATCCTGAACACATCACCGATCACTCACATCACTCATCCATCTCGGCGAGACGCCGAGTCTCCTCAACCGTCGATTAATACGCGTGTTCCCCATCTTTCAAACGACAGCGAGCACGTAGATCAAATCAACACTTCCGTTTTTTTCCGCGCAGCGCCTCTAGCGACCATTCATCGTACGAAAAATCTTGGACGATATCGGGATACTGTCTATTTACATACATTAACATATGTACATACATTTTTTACATACATTAACATATGTACATACATTTTTTACATACATTAACATATGTACATACATTTTTTACATACATTTACATTTACATACATTTACATACATCGTCCAAGATTTTTGAAAATTCTGAAATAATTCACTGTTATCTGTGCTATTCGGTAGAACGTTCGTGAATTTTTTCGTAAAATTTTTGTCGATCAGAAAAGAAGATATAAATTATAGTGTAATCCAGACAGCGAAGTTGGGGATCAAATCACAATTCTTGTTTTTTCGGTTTTTTTTTCAATCGATCTTCAGTGTCTAGCGTCGAAGAAAGAAAACTGCGGAGTAAGTGGCCCTTTGTCACGAAGGCCAGAAACCCTTCATTCGTAAAAGACTCGTTTGTCGTAAAGTGCAGCCTTCATTGGTTCAATATTGATCGTCGTACAATGTATTATGATTGGCGCCGATATTTGTACAATGTCGACAGAAAGTATTACACACGCAGCACTCAAAGCGACAAACGGCGAACAAACAATGCAACAAAGGAGGTTTTTCATTTTCAGCGTCACCAATTACTTCGTGGTGAACCTGTCTATAGCGGATCTTCTCGTGACCACGATTTGTATGCCAATGGCCGTCAGCCAGGCGATCTCCAACGACTGGACCCACGGAGAACTCATGTGCAAACTGTCCGCCTATCTTCAGGGTAATTACTTACTCAAGTTTCATCAAAAAACGGTGTAAATCTTGTTAAATCAAGTTAAAACTTGAATTTTCGGCTTGTACTCCTTGAAATCTATAAGGTCGCATTTAAAAAAGGCAAAAATTTATGGTTCGCAACTGTAACACTCATAACTTTTGAACCACAGTGGATTCCTAACCTTAAAACTTGGATTTTCGGAATGACGTTTAATTTGGGCGAGATAAATGACATGTTTTCCTCAATTTCCTCGAAAACCGTTCGTTCTACGACAAAAAGTGATAGGACATAAAAGACGCAGACTGTCAAGCTCTATAGGTTTCGTCTGACATAGTATTCGATGCGGTGAATAGTTTCGAAGATATTCCAGAAAAACTAGCGTGACCAAAAATCATTTTCAGGTGTTGCAGTTGCTGCTTCGGTTTACACGATCACCGCGATGAGCATCGACAGGTACCTGGCGATAAGAAATCCCATAGCGTTCCGACGGCTGTTCAATCGCAGAAGCACCGTCCTCGTCATCGTGGCCCTTTGGCTGTTTGCTTTAATCATCTTTACTCCGGTCTTAAAAGTGGTTAGTATACAATCTAACACACACTCTCTCTCTCTCTCTTCTCTCTCTCTCTCTCTCTCTCTCTCTCTTATATAAAATCCTAGACTAGTATCTTATAGTTTTCTTCTTTTTCTAAACGTTCCTAAAGTCGCTGATCTTTAAACACTAATAACTTTCGAACCAGTGGATTCCTAACATTGAAACTTGGATTTTCGGAATCTACTTGCCAAAATCTACAGGATTGCATTTTAACAAGTTGAAAAATTTTAGTCCCCTAAATCGAACATTAATTTCTATTCTAACATCACATTGATCAATTTTTCTGTTAGATGACCCTCCAGACTCCCAGCATAAAGCTCGACAACATAGTTTTTCGCGGACTGTGGCCAATGGCCGCGAACTCTTCGCAGAAACCACCCGTCTTCTACAATTGTAAAGAAGACTTCAAGCCGCTGGGAATTGGAGCGCCTCTCTTCGGAGCTGTGTATTTCGTGTTGGTATACGCTATTCCGGGTAAGGCTGTGTCATTTGATTAATAGTAAGTCCCATTAGCACCAGATGTACCCCTTGAGAGGCCCAGAAACTCGATCGCCATGGAGAGTAACAGGTAACATACAGTTGTACAATCAAAATAACACAAGGAAAAGGCAAACATTTCTGGTTCGCTGGACTTTAAATACTCATAACTCACGAACCAGTGAACTCCTAACATTCAAACTTGGATTTTCGGCATTCTCTCGCCAAAGTCTACAGGTTTCCATTTTAAAAAGTTCAAAATTTTTGGTCCCCCAAACTGCAGAACGACTTTTTCTTATCTTTCTCGAAGAAAGAGGATTCGTCCTATTTGTGAGTTACTGTACTTATTCATCTTCGTCCGTCTCTCTTCTATCCGCTTATGTATTAGGTATTCTTTGGTTTGGTCACGTGGTTTCTATAGGTTTCGTCGTGGTACTGACCTACTCGATGATGGGCCGGACGCTGTGTTCCCGGAAACCGCCGTTCGATTGCGATAGCGTCCGAGGAAATGCCAGCTCGCAACAGGTAGGTTCCAGCGACGTTTTTTTTTTAATTCGGCAAAATTGTTTGACGCGATCAACGTCACAAATCAGATGTCTGCAACACGTTGCATTTCAGACGTTCAAACGATGTGACGTCCAATCTTTAAGATGTCTCAAAGACGTCCGAAGAAAATATATCATAATTTTTTCCTACCTTAGACCGAGTATTCGGTACACCGTGAGCCGGGTTCGAGTGAGAATCAATTCTCGAACTCCGGTTCGTTAAAGCCCATTCACTAGTAGTCTAGAAATAGCTGGGAACGTCACCCCTTCATAATTTACCATCGCGACGAACTTCTCGTTGTGTCTTTCAACTCCACCCTCCGCGGTTCGGTTCTACCATTCTTTTTACATAGTAGCTTCAGTCTTATCCAACGAATCGAGAGTAACGACGTTTAAACGATTAAAAGAATTTCTATGATGCCCGTCAATGTTCGAACACGTCTACAATTGACGACCGTGCGCGACCACATTCTATTCGCAGAACTCCCGGCTGGTACGTGGGCGAAGACGAATTGCTTGGATATTGCTCCTTCTGGCGGTGCTGTTCGCTTTGTGCTGGCTGCCCTACAATGTTTTAATGCTCCTGATCGATCTGGGCGCAGTCGGTGAGTGGACGGGCCATCGATGATACCACCACAATCGTCACGCGCGCCTCTTAATCGAAATCCCTTGTACTTACGACAGCCAGTTAGCACGACCAATCATTTCGTATTAGATTGATACGCGCAATGTCGCTTGCGATTTAAGCTCAATTTTATAACAAACTGTTCTGTTCTTCCTTTTCCAAACGAATTGAAGATTTGTTAAGTTTCCGAAAAAGGGGAAACACTGTTTAAGACTCTTTTGGACTATACTTTGATTTAGGGGACCACTAATTTTGGACTTTTCAATGAATGTCAGGAATTCAGTGGTTCAAAAGTTATGAGTGTTTAAAGTTCTGCGATTCTCACCGTTTCTGCCAGGTAAGGCGTCGTACTTTAAACACTCATAACTTTTGAACCAGTGATTCCCTAAGATTGAAACTTAGATGTTCGGCATCCTCTTCCCAAAATCTACAGGATCGCGCAAAAAAAGTAAAAAATTTCTGGTTCACTTAACTTTAAACACTCGTAACTTTTGAACCAATTCCTAACACTAAAACTTGGATTTTCGGTATCTTCTCGTCAAAATATACTAGCTTATATTTAAAAAGTCCAAAACTTGTGGTCCCGTATGGTGAAGTACAATTTTCACCAAGCTTCTGCAAGATACGCATACATCCTCAGCAAAATTCAGTCATTCGTTTCTTGTACACCCATCGTCGAAATGTACAGGGTGTCACAAAATTGAATTACCACATACATATGTATATGTACATGTACATATATTAGCTTTCAGTTTGTGCATCGCAGTTTAGCTGTAATAATTGTCCGCAGATAACCTAACCGCGACCAACTACGCCCACACCTACTCTCTATTCCTGGGGCATGCGAACAGCGCGCTGAATCCTGTGGTCTATTGCTTCATGACTCGTAATTTCCGACGCAGCGTGGATGATATCCTTTGTTGCGGTTCCGACGGGCTTGTCCTCAGGAGGTCTCGTCGCAGAGTAAGTGTCGGTAGCTCAGAAAACAGTGAAGATCGCTCAACATTAAACACCCATAACTTTTGAACCAGTGGATTACTAACGTTGAAACTTGGTTTTTCGGCATTACCTCGGCAAAATCTACGGGACCGCGTTTGAAAAAGTTGAAAATTTTTGGTCCCTCAGCTGAAGTGCATCTTAATCTAAAATTAAATTAGCAAAAATTGCAAGAAAAACGTATAACTGACTACGTAGTCCAATATAGAAGTGAAATCATCACGAGAAAACCAAAAATTGATTTATTCTGTTTCAGAGTGTTCAGGGAACCGCCGTGATCGAAGACGCGTGCGCGGGCTGCAGCACCGGCAGGGACGGTTCGATCAGAGGATTGCTGCGCAAACGGATAAAGATGAGCGACTGCGGTTGCGGGCTGCCAATAGGCGGCGATCCCGGGGTTCTAACCGTGCGGCGCACAGCGACGACCAGCAGCGGCTACGACAGCTTTTACACCAAGCACAGCATTCACAAGCACTGCTACATGCTGCGCAGCCTTCGCGGAAGGCCTCGGATATCCGTCGAACAAGTCGCCCTCGCGGACAAACCCCAGGGCCCCTGCAACGAAAGAGACGCCTCTGCGCCCAGCCAGCCACGAACCTAAACAGTGTGGCCAGATGAGGTTGAACCTCATTCCCTCTCCATACTCTCCCCCCCCCCCCCCCCCCACCTTTATCCCCTTCCACTATCCTATTCCACCGTTCTAGTCTCCCATTCGCCTCACTCTGCCTCACTCTATTCTCATTGCGCAGTCGCGCAACTACTTCACGCTCGGTCTTTTTTTTTGTTGTGAACTACGCCTTTGGTATTTTTCGTTGACGTTGTGGAATTGGTGTTCCCATGTATACGACGATGTTCATATGTATGAGCCATTTATAATTAAAGAGTAAAGCTAGTCCATTAGAAACACCGCCCAGAGACCCAAGGGTAATTTAGAACGAACGATTTATCTTGTCAGTCTATGGTTTCCGTATAGTTTTACCGCTGACATTTTATCCGCAACGAAGACTAATGAGATTTTACGGGAACTGTAGAGGCTTAAGCTTGCAATTTTTTTTGTGCGAAGTTTGGGCTTGGTCGGATCTCGTGTAAACTCACCCCAAGGTGTTAAAATTTAAATAATTAGTTTTTCTAGAATATTTTCTGAACTATTTATCGCGTCGAAAAGTGTGTTAGACGAAACTTGTAGATCTTGATAGGCTGCGTGTTTTATGTCCTATTATTTTTTTTCTAGTCCAAATGAAACTTCACCATACGGGACCAAAAACTTATAAATATTCTTCATGCGATCCTGTAGATTTTGGCGAGAGAATTCCGAAAATCCAAGTTTCAATGTTAGGAATCCACTGGTTCGAAAGTTATAAGTGTTTAAAATATATGCAATCTACTGCAAAATAATCTTGTCGTTGAAAACAGGCTTCACCTACTACAATAACAGGCTCTCCCCCGTCCCCCCACCCTCACCCTTTCCTTCATGGGTGGGAAAATGAATGAAAGTACGTTTTATAAACATTTGTTCGTGACCAGGAAACATTATTCTTCTCTCGCTGCTGACGTCATCGGTATTATTAGACTCGATTAAATACAAATTGAATTGATCTCGACTAAAATGATTACAAATGAAATTGCATGAGCAGAAGATCGTCTTATAATGCAAAGTGTATATGCACATCAAGATTATTTATGATTATAGTTGTTACGAAATTATTTTGTTCGAGGTTTTCGAGAACCAGTTATCGGCCCAATTTCCCCATTGAACGACAATCGAAAATTCTGAAAAAATCTGATACATTCCGGATACCAAGCCACATACTAGGAATTTTTTCCGATTTTTCCGTTGCAAACTCTGTTTGTGAAAAATGAGAAACACGAAGGAATCTGCATTTTCTCGATTTGTTCGAGGTTTTCGATTTTTCACAAGCAGGATTTCCATTTAAAAAATGTGAAACAAATTGCAGAGTATATATTAAGTGAAGTAAAAAGTTCTGAGCGTTTTTCGCATTATAAATAAAGCGAAAAACGCTCAGAACTTTTTACTTCACCTAATATTTGGGTGTTGGACTGTGTCGGAATGTGCCAGATTTTCCTCCGAATTTCTAAACATCGTTAACTAGAGAAAACAGGGGAAAAACTGGTTTCTGTATTTTACCCCATAACTACCCTCCCGATGGAGATACAGTAGGACTGAAATTTTGCACAGTATGTCTTCTCTCGATGCCCACTCGAATTTTAATGCACCTGTTTCGATCTTGTGATACCTTTACCAGCTAGTATGCGATCACATCTGATTGATATGCATTAGCAGTGGCGGAATAAATTTTGTACAAAAATATCACGAAGAGATTGCTTTCCATTGCATTACTGCACCTTTGGCGACAGTCGCTTTCTCCATTTTTCATCAGATTTCTCGTTTCGCACATTGAAAAGATTATTAATAGAAATATTATTCCGAGCGTCTTTTTCTTTTTAAATTTATCGAAGAAATAAGAGAAGTTTGCGGTCGAACATTGTTCCTCGGATTACCCACGTCATTTTCCGGAACGAGCTTTTTACAGTGTCGAACTTTATTTGCCTAGAATATACAGATCGATATGAACGCTTTCATAAAAATACCGTGGTAGTAACTGCACCTAATAGGGAACACAGGCATCAAGAGTAAACCTACTGTTTTCCCTAGTTAACGATGTTTAGAAATTCGGAGGAAAATCTGACACATGTCCAACAACCCAAATATATACTCTGCAATTTGTTTCAGATTTTTAAATTGGAAATCCTGCTTGTGAAAAATCGAAAAAAATCGAGAAAATTCAGATTTCTTCGTGTTTCTCATTTTTCACAAGCAGAGTTTGCGACGGAAAAATATGAAAAAAATTCCTAATACCCGATACCCAATCGAATGATATCCGTCTTCCACATGTAGACATAATTCGCTATTCGAAAGTCAATGAAGAAATACAAAACATCTCAGATTCGATCCTTTACTCTCTGTCCTTATTCTACGGTTATAAAAACGCTCGTAGTAGCTCTCGTAAGATATTCTCCTTACCTACGCCCTTAAAGTACATACTCCTCCGTGATAATGTCAATTGCGATTTTCCCAGCAACTCCATCTCTTCGAAAATTTTATGTAGGAACTTTGTGAATGACTAGCACAAAAGAGAATCGGCAGAATCGTCCCCCCTATTCAAACTTACACATTATTATCCTCCGCAAAGAGCCGCAATTAGACTGCGGATGTTTATGCAATGTTGAAAACAGTTCTCGCGCCTCAATAATACTGACACCGGAACATGACAATACAGAATTTTCAGCGGCTACGGCGCTACAAAAAATGTCACCCGAGACTACAGCGATGGTAGGAAGAGTCGTATAAAAATATTGTTTAGCCTCGCGAGAGAGTAGACAGCTGCCGATTCGCGTTTACAGCCCACCCGATAAATTTACCACCTGATGTTCCCGCTGCGCAGGTCCTTATACGCGGACGCAGTGATAATTCCATGACTCTGGCTATAATGATTAACAATACGCGACTTGTTGCTGGTGGGCGTCCACTTGATTTGCTCAGCGGGGTGTTTGGTCACGTGGCTGCGAGAGTGGGTGGGGTTTTTCGAACTGTGCGGGCCATTGGCGGGGCAGTCGGCGGGCGGCTGCGCGCCTGCACTGTTGCGCTGGACCATCGGATGGTCCGTGCACTTCTTCTGCGGCTTTTGCGTCGGCATGATCTCGTTGAAGTACTTCTGGATCGCTTTGCTCTTGCACGAAGCGTGCAGCGACTCGTTGCTAGTCGCGTTGCTGCTGCTGTTCGAATGTCTCCCGTCACCGCCGCGAAGGTAGCAGCAATTAGCGCTGTCCGATGGCCGAGCGAAGTACTTAGATTGAAGGCTCTGCGGGCTGTCGCGGGCGAATGATGTCGGACGACGATCCTCGCGCCAGTTCGTGTCCGACGTGAACCTAGCCGGCGCGCGCACCTGCTTGCAGCTTTTGCGCGCGCGCGGACGACCAGCGTGGGATAATTGATTGTGTGTTGACGACTTGCCGTCCGGGGAACACTGGAAGAGCGAGAATTTTGTTCGAGAGTTGAGAATCGTTGTTTACAGAGGGGTGAGAAGCAAGGCTGAAGTTTCGACAACTGGTCAAATCGGATTGAGAAAATGTTGTGTTGTCGGCAAGGTAGATAATGATACAAATTTTTCAAGAAAAAAGAAAATTATGTATGTCAGCTGAATCCGATTTGACCAGTTTTCTATAGGCTGAGTGCGAGAAGCGTGAAAAAGGTGGGTCGGTAGAAGAGTACAGTACCTAAAGGAGTCCCACCCGGCAAGTTGCCTGTAACGATAGAATCGTCCGCGTTACTCCTAGGCGAAGAGTACGATGAAGTATACATGTGATACAGTCGATTACAAGAATCGAAGAAGTTTTGAAATTAGTGTATACTACCGGATAGCACGTGGCGTCTTGAAGATGTCTTTTTTCCGTATATTTTAGGTATGAACGTGTTGTTACATCATCAAAAGACGTATTTTTCAAGTCGTCGTTTGAATGTCCGAAATAAGACGTCTTAAAGACGTCCCGCGCGAATAGAAGAAGTAAAAACAATAGATTATCAACATTGCTACAGACTCGTTACCATGGGCACTTGATCGGACTGTATGGACCGCTGGGATTTCGATAACTGCCGGTGCTGTTTGTTGATGTACAGGCAGCTCTTCGTTCCGCTGGGCGTCAAGTTGCTCGCGTTTCCGTTCATCAGATGATACGTGTACTGTGTAGCCACGCTTCTCGCTGCCGAACGTTAAGAAAATCATCAATATAGTCAGTGTACAGTATACAAGATGTGGCACCTAAGACTTACACCGAAATATATCTCTGTTCCTTTTAGTATTTTCAAATATATAAAAGTCAATATTGAACCAGAAATTCTGATATAATTCACTTTACGCGTGCCATTCGATAAAATGTTCATGAATTTTTTCGTAATTTTTTGTTGAGTAGAGCAGAAGAAATAGAGCATAATTTGAGTGTAGTCTAATTGGAATTGGATGTCCAACCTCACTATCTACGAATATATTTTCGGTGTAACTCTTAGGGTACTTCACCCTTAATATTGAACATAACAGGCAGAAAATTACCAACCAGTAGGTCGAAGATTCTTCACAGTCGAGTTTTGTGTTTGGGGTTCCATGGAGGTGCTTATGGTTCTTGTTTTCGTGATCCTCTCGCCGCTATCAATCTGCGGCTGGCGCGTTGTTTTTCTGCTGGCTAGCTGTGCACGTGCTACGAAACGAAATTAGCGTGTTTAATTATTTAATTTACTGATCTGGCTTCCTTTTTTACACAGCGGATGTTACCATCGTAGCAGGAAGGCTCGTACACATCACTTCTGCACCTCTCCTTACGTAAATCTTGGTAAGAGTGTACGAGACTTTTTCCTACGGTTCCATCGCCTTGTCCGATCACAGGACTTGAACGATTCACAGCTGTTTCCTTCCTGATGTGTTCGGAAAGTCTTCTGATTCTGGACTTGGACCTGTTAACAATTTTTCATTAGTTTTATTTATTTATTCTGTTTTGCTCAACGGAGAGTTACGAAAAAATTCATGGACATTCTACCTAATGGCAGGAATGTCGGTCAATTATTTCAGAATTTTTTATTCCAAGATCGATTTTTAAAAAATTCCGGAAGCTTAAAGGTGTGCGGATACCAGAGCGTCTCGAGAAGGCCGCGGATCGTCTCGAGAAGGCAGCGGCTGTCGATGGACCGTCCATGCGGCAACAAATCTCTAGCGAGCAGGGCTCCCTGCTGTGCGCGGCAGAAAAAAAGGTCTCCGTGCCAATAGGCCCCTTTACCTAAACGAGTTGGGGAGCCCACGGAGACCTTTTTTTTCTGCCGCGCACAGCCGGTCCACTAGAGATTTGTTGCCGCATGGACGGTCCATCGACGGCCGCTGCCTTCTCGAGATGCTCTGGTATGCGCACACCCTAAAACGCCTCGACTTACATGTTCTTATGCTTGCGGTGCTTCTCGTCCATCATCGAGTAAAGCTTGTTTCTGTACTCATCGACAGAAAGCTGTACATCGTCTCTGAGCAGCGGCACTACACTCGATCCTCTTTCCGGCTCATTGTTCCGCTTATGAAAACTGCGAATGAAACACGCCATCAAGGCAACAATTTCGTAAAAACAGGAAGAAGCTTAACACAGGAAGTTTCACGTATTTTAATGATTGAAATTATAAAGATGCTTCCATTTGAGATGAATCAATAAAATTTCTTTGTTCGAGAGCACACGTTGCTATAAAAATTGCGAAAAATCTAAATAAATTCAGTCTTGTAATTTTTAGGTTAATACAGTGAAATTTCATTATTGTACGTACTCAGCCACGTAAGGGTGTTCCAAGGCCTCCACCGCGGTTAATCTGCGATTAGGGTTGAACACTATAAGATTACTGATCAGATGCAGCGCCTTTTCGGACACGTTGGGTAGAATATCCCTCAGCGACCGCCTCGGTCCATTTGGCGTTTTCTCTAGCAAGTTGGTCCCATATCCGGCGCAAACTGACATCAGATCTGGAAGGAGAAGCGATCGAACAGGAACGTGTTTCTCTTTAATTCTTAAAGACGTTGCTGTAGATTCAAGTTACCTTCTTTGCTGGGCGACGGGAGAGTACCCATGATTCTCTCGACTTGGTTAATCGTCGACGAGCCAGGGAACACCGCCTTTCCGAGCAGCATTTCGCCGAGGATACAGCCCAGGGACCACATGTCGATGCCCTTCGTGTACCTAAACGTCACCGGTACACAAAGGTAGTCACAATCGTTCTCTCGAAGGGGTAGTAAGACGTTTGTAAAATCGACGATGGTGACACGTGTGAAAAAGTGGGCAATTTCACATGGAATAACCCAAAGAATAATTTGCAATTGTACCGACTTCGAGAAACAATAACAAGCAGTACCTTTTCGAAGCAACAAGTATCTCCGGCGCCCGATACCACCGCGTGGCGACGTAATCCGTGAGGGTAGGGTCGCTTCCGGTTTCGCCGTCACCCTCGCCAATCTGAGTGACCGATCGTGCCAGACCGAAGTCAGCAATCTTACACTGACACTGTGTATTCAGCAGAACGTTCGACGGCTAACATATTCATAGCGAAAACAATAAAAAGGACAATGATTAATTAGGAGATTCGAAATTTTCGAAAGATGACGAAAAATTTTATGCTTCCGAATTTTTTAAAAATCGATTTTGCAACCAAAAATTCTGAAATAATTCAAGATAATGCGTGCCGCCAGGTATAATGTTTCTGAATTTTTTCAGAATTTTTTTTCCAAAAATGACAAAGAAAATGAGTTCGTCTTACCTTGAGGTCCCTGTGTATGACGTTGCCCGAGTGTATGTATTTGATCGCCTTAAACAGCTGATACATGATGTACACCTTGTGGATGTCCTTGAGCAGGTTGCCCTTCTTGATGACGTTGTGAAGATCGATTTCTGGGGGAAACGGGCCGAAACGTGTTTCAGGCCGAAAGTCTGAGAATCGCCGCGCGGACACGTGACCTTCGTGAGAATTCTTCTTCGGACCGGGTTTAACTCACCCATGTACTCGAACACGAGATATATGTCCCGGTCGTTGTTCGCCTTGTGCAGACCGATCAGTCGTATGATGTTCTCGTGATTCGCGAACGACAGTAGGAACATTATCTCGCGGAACGTGCGCTGCGCATCGGTCTGGTTTCGAAATGCGTCAAAGATCTTCTTTACCGCCACCGTCTCCTTGTTTTTCCTGTCGATCGCTTTCCACACGATACCGTAGGCCTGGCAAACAATATCGGAATTACTCTGTGCTCGGTGAAAATAAATGTAGCCCACCCCCCGCCCCCGTCAAAACGACATCTCGAAAAAAAAAAATGTGTTAAAGACGTCTATTTAAAATGTAAGACTGTCAAAGCTGAAACGTCAAGCTAAGCGTCAGATGTGTAGAATGTTTGTCCACCTAGATACATATATATTGAACATTCGATACACAAGCGGGATTGTCGTTGTTGTTTCCGGTACTCGTTGTCACGACTCTAACTGCTCAAGTATCGATCAGCTATATGGCCATAATACTTTACCGCGATGTAGATATACCGCAACACAACTTTTACTATTATACTAATCGTATCTACATATATATTTCTGCAATTTTCTAGAATTGTTCACCGTTCCGTATATCGATCGACGATTACCGTAGTTTCAGTCCTACTTTATAGAACGGATGTCATAATTAAAATGTGATGTCAACCGAAAGAAAAAATAAAGTTCTATATATATGTATATATAGTCTTCGTAAAGTTAATATTCTAAATATTTTAAATATTCTAAATATTGTAAATATTCTCTCTCCAAATATTTCTAAAGTAGAAATTGATTTTCCTTCCGAATATGTTTAACAAGTTAAAAGTAACGAGAAACAGTATCTTCAAATTCTTAAACGTAATATGTTCTACCTAACAGGTCTGCCTAAAATACATTTGAATCCACTGTCTATTCACCATATAACTATAGTAAATAATCAGACAGCGGATCTTTATGCAAAATGAAAATTGTTCACCTGAATTTCAACAAACTAGAGTGAAATAGAAATTTGTTTTCCTTCCAAATATGTTTAATAAGTTAAAGATAATGAAACAGTATTTTTAAATTCGTCCAATATTTTCTGTCTAACATTTCTGTTATGAATGCATTTAAACCCGCTGTCAGCCAATAATATAAACAAACACAGTTCGAAACGAATAAGATAATTACTCCCTTGCCGAGCCGTCGGACAATGTCATAATGTTTGCTGACGTGCGTGTCGATCTCCAAAACCTTCTCGGTGTTGTGTTTCCCTGACATTGTGGCGAGGAGGAGAGAAGGTGCCTTGGACAAGGGTGGTCGAGAGCACTTTTTCGTTGACCACCTCTCCCGTGCAACCCGGACGTGTGTTTCTGAACCAACGGAAATTTTCAGACGGGAACAATGTTCGCGCGACGTAACACATTCACATCTTCGCACATCAGGAAGGAAAGCTCCGCTCGGACAGTCTTTTCATTCAACCATTGACACATCGGTGCGGTCTGTGTTTATAGAAATTCACGGCAGTCGCCATGACGACAATGTTCAATGCTTGTTCACAGTTGCCAACGACGTACAGTGCTCGTTCCCCGATCATGCTTGTAGCTAAGACAACACTATCTCTTTTTATCCTTTGTCCTTTTCAAACTTAATGGAATTTTTCCAGTAACGCTTAACATTTACCAGTAAAATGGAACGCAAGAGGGACAAATATTATTTGTATAACACTTTTTTAAAATATTTTAAAATATTTATTTTTATTTTATTCTATTTATTATTTTACCCGGTACGACAATGTTTGCCTTTGGCTTAGTATTGTTCGTTCCTGGTTCTTCCATCAGCCAGTTTACCACCCCCGAAGCAATTTAAGAGTTATATCTATAAATTATAAATACAGTAAACATTGGTACGCAATTTTTTCGCGGAAAAAACGTCGAAAAAATCGGTTTTTATTTTTTTTATCGACGGCGCACCAAACCAAAAAATCTGAAAACATTCATGAACAATACCTATAACAATATACCACTCCTGTAAAAATATAAATGTTGTCACTCTAGAACTTCCATGTGAAATCTGCATTTTTTCGATTTTTTTGAGGTTTCTGATTTTTTACGGGCAGGATTTTCACTTTAAAAATCTGAAACCAATCGCAAAGTATGTATTTGGGTTCTTGGCATGTATCATATTTTTCTCAGAATTTCTAAACGTCATTAACTAGGGAAAATAGGCCAAAAACTGATTTTTCGATTTTACCCCATAACTACCCTCCCGATCGAGATACAGGGTTGAAATTTTGCACAGCACGTTTTTTCTTGGTGCCCTATCGAATGGCACATCTTCGATAAAATTCGGTTCATGGGCATTTTTGACTATCTTATCCGGTTATATTATTGAATACAGTAATTGAATTGCTCCGTAATTAGAATTCGTGAAGTAATTCAATTAAATAAGAGACCAAAACTACAAATTGTACGTTGTAATTTAATTGAACAAAGCGATGACGGAATTTCGTGTATATAATATATAAATACAATGCAATCGATCGAACACTTCCTAACTATAATTCTCGAAATAATTCGATCATAATCCAACGAAACTACTTTCCGAAACAATCCGAAAATTATTAGCAAACCATTATCCTCGTACATACACATACAGATATACATCGTTGCAAATAAATTGCGACGCGTACAAGATAAAGAGAAAGGAACGTCCCTGACGTCCTCCCCACTACTCACATCCATGTATACGTGTCTATATACATATTACAGCACCGGCCGCCATCGAATTAGTGTGATCGTTGTCGCAGTGGAACGTGCGAAACATATTTTCCACGGATAATCCAGTAAAATCATCTTATCACCTTTCAAATGTCGAGTCCCGACGAGTCGAAACTGAAGGGCGGTCATCCCCCTGCAGGTAACAAATACAATCCTTGATAATTCATCGAAAAAGGACGAAAAAGGTTACCGTGTTTACATACATGTTATCCATGGAGTGACGCGTAGTATGTACGCACCTGCCGAACATTTCAAGGTCGTCTGATCCATCAACAATTATTTCCCAATTGTTAAATATCTTCTTTTGTATTTTCTTTTATGTATTCTTGTATATATTCGCTCAAACAACAATTATTTCCCCATTGTCAAATATATTCTTTTGTATTTTCTTTCATGTATTTATTTATGCATTCTTGTATGTATTCGCTCAAACAACAATTATTTCTCCATTGTTAAATATATTCTTTCATATTTATCCATTTATTACTGTCATGAACCATATTCGATTTATATATTCTTTTGTACATTCTTTTTATACATTCTATTGTGTATTTGCGACGCAGTGAAAGCAGGCGGAATGCGAATCACGCAGCACAAATCGCCAAAGGAGGACCGCGAGATCAAGCCAATCAAGGATGCGGACGATACTAAATCATGGAGCAGGTAAGCATTAAGTATTATTGTCCAGTACATGCACGCATAGCGAACTTATCGTACACATAGTATAACGAAATTTGTAATTAACGAAAGAAAAAGAAAAATGGAAAGATTGCAAACAGCAAAACATGTAGCGTGTCTCGCTATATCAGCTATGTTCTTGTAGTAAACATGGTGCATAACGTGCGCAGAATTATTGTGCAATATAGTGCAGTGGAACGGAACTTCTCCTTGCGCTGTTGTTAATGTTGTTAATTCGAATTTCTAGTACACTTACGTACAGCAAAGTTAATGAACACATAATATAATGAAATCTGTAATTAGAGAAAGAGAAAGAAAAATGGAAAGATTCCGAATAGCAAATGCAATTTTAAAATAGCAGTGTGACTCGCTGTACATGTAGCAATAAAATCTGTAATTGACAAAAGAAAAAGAACAATGGAAAAATTGTAAACAGCAAAACATCTAGCAGGACTCACAATGCTCTTCGTAGCAAAGTTAACGTACGCGTAGCAATAGAATCTATCATTGGCAAAAAAAAAAAAGAAAAATGGAAAGATTGCGAATAGCAGAACACGTAGCATGACTTACTATATCTGCTATGATGTTGCAGTAAACATTGTGAATAATGTGCGCAGAATTGTGCAATATGGTGCAGTGGAACGGAACTCTCCTTGCCCTGTGATCAGTATTATTTTCACACACATTATCAATAGACTAGGGAAGTTTATGCAATTTGCAATTTTTCGAGACGATTTTGTAGATCTGAATTATATCGAGATTTGTCTAGGCTCTGTCGAAGGATATATTCTGGCATTTTTTCAACATCTTTGGAAGCTATAAATGCATAAAAATGTGCAGTCTAGTTATCGATTCTAATTTCAGTCCACCGAAGACCATAATGATCAGCGGATTCTCCGGTAAGGGGAATGCAGACTTTCCACCGGAGGCTGTGCAAGTCTTCCATGAGAAGCCCACGCCAACCCACGATGCACGCCCTATCCACAGTTCGCGTCCAATCGTCATCCAACAACCCAGGAAGTGAACGACACAGACGTAATCCACAAAGACAGGGCTAGAGTTAACATAAACCGCCCATCGTATGCATTAAACTAAGAAATAAGGGATTATAGGTACGCGTTAGGCTGTTGCATACAAGATGCTCCATTTTTATACGCAACATCCTAACGTAGAAAGTTTCACTGCAACTGTGTGTACATGAAACATGTGAGTCGTTTGCGGAGGAACTGTGGTTTTCTGTGAGACGAGAGGAAATACCTCGCGAGAGTTTATCACTGTTATCAAGAGAAAGAGAGAGAGAATTTATTTTTTATCGCAATGCCGCGCGATTCCACTATTTGCATTTAGGCGATCGACCGACGAGCTTCGCCTTATCAGATTATTATTATCTCTGGATCATTCCATGCGAAATCGATCACTTTCTCACGTAACCCTCGTCGATTTTGTTCTAAAGAATCATGTTGTAGTCCATGTGTAATTAAATAATTTTCCAAAACAAAACAATGTAGCTCAATCAGACAAACAGTTCCCGAGATAAAAATTCCTAATCGAGGTCCGTTTTCGCCAAAATCGACAGAAATTACAAATTTTGAAGGACTATAATTTCTAAAAAAATGCTACAACTACAACATATTTCATTTGGAACAAAATCGACTGCGGGATAACGTCAAAAAGTGATCGATTTCGCATGGAATTACCTCTCCGGAGATACTACGCACCTTATTAGAAAAGTTATATCGTAAACCGTACGTAACTGTTCTCGGGATCAGAATGCGTTGCAAGATGCAGCGTTCGAGGTGCTAACACTACTCCGCGCTGTATTTTGTTTCTAAGTGTGCGTGTCCCTGCAGTGTAGTCGATCTTAGAAATTCAGTTGATCCACGCGACATTTCGCGATTCGAAAGAACGTACTCCAATATACTGCGTGGAACGAGTGTCGTCACGTTGGCCACAGTTTACACGAGACGTGAAACGAAGAAATGTACGTTCTTGTACGGAAATATTCTTGTACGATACAATAAATATTCGTATACTAGGTTTTTCAGTTACTCTCTGTCCTGTTCTCTGTGTCCTGATTTATTATTTTCTTAGATGGTGTCACAATCTTGGGGGGAGAGGTCCCAGAAAAAATTCTGGCGCATTATACTGTTAACTTGGACTAGCACGTTAAATTGGAAAACAAAGCTGAAATTGCAATTTCCTCGCTCCCGATTTTCGTTTTATATTGTCTTGAACAATCATTCCCGAAATTCTCTTCCACCTACAACCGAATACCATGTGTATTAATGAAAACACGTACATTACATTACGATTAAACACATATTACATATATAGAAACCTGAATATAAATATTGGTCAGATAGACACCTGCTTTTAGAAATCGATTTTATTAAAGAAAAAATTTACGAGAACAAAATAATTAATTAGTTCCTTTCTGCTTCTGCTCCTGGTACATATAATGAAGATCTTTGCAGTCCTCGTCAGAAATGTGTACCCAACCAGTCGACTTAATGTGATAAACTGCAAAATAAATTTACTCGATTACATTTTACTATTAGTTATATTTTAGTATTAGTTTTAGCTTCGACGTACCTCTCACAATACCACCGGAGTAAGCATCTCTGTGAGTGGCATGATAAATAGACCTTCTGCCGAGTTCATAAGCTTCCTCATCAGTTAAATCCCAGTGGTATCCAGAATCTAGTGTTCCGAAGGCATAGATAGATCCAGATCCTACACTGAAAATTTTTCCTGGAGTGCGAGTGCCTTCCGAATCCACATAATACAGACCGGGTCCTCTTTTATCCCAGCCAGCAAGCATCATACCTACATTAATAAATAATAATTATTAATAAACGCATTATTAACTGCAAGATAAATGTACTAGCCTATCTCTGTAACGGTTAAAAATGTCGAAACACAGAAGACATAGAAAGCTGAAATTTGAAATTACACAGGTAGCCGTTAGGCCAAAGGGGTGCACGAATATGTTTTCATCCCGGAAATCCTTCAAGATTAATTTCTAAAAATAAATCAGTGGCGTACCTCCAGAAATAAGTTAGCCGTTGATTTTTTAATGGGAATTACGCTAGTACAAGAATAACTAACCGATACTCAATCCCATTCCTTTGTAATTGTACACTATGTTCGACAGGAGCTTGCTCGCAGCTGCGATGGAGATCCGTTCTCTATTTCTCAGTTCGTACATGCGACACTCCTTTGACAGTACTCGATCCCAGTAGACACAATCAGCTGCACCACCGGCTAACGTTCCCAGAAGATAATTGTTGATCTCTACTATCTTCTTCATCGTGGACGAGCCTGCAAGATTAAATTTCGTAAAACGTTCCTGGAAACTTCAAGCACTCTCCACGCCACACAAATTGTCTCGAGACGGAATCGAATGTGCAAGGAGTGAAATGACCCAATCGGACAGCTTCCTGCTGCGTTTCTTTTGAATTCCTGCCTCGAGATAAGTTAAAAGGCACCGAGAGTATGAGTATAGTTTGAAATGTACCAATAAATTGTCCTCCCGTCGCACGAGAGTCGACGGCGAGGATGATGCCGCCTTGGTACTGGAAACCCAAAGTGGTGGTTCCATGATCGAACTTAATTTTTGTCTGCCTTCCGGTCTCGTCGGTTCCCTCTGCGAAACGAGCTAAGTTTTCTGCTGGCTGTATATGTAAAAAGTATTCAGAAATTAGTTAGATCCATAGATATATACAGGGTGTACCAGATAAAAAGTATTACAAGCTGTTTTCTTGGGATTTAACGAAGATATTCATTAATTCGAATTAATTTTTGGTTTTAAATTGAATGATTAAGCACGGCCAATATTTTTAGTATATACGTATTACATCTTTTTCGGGGGGTAATTTTTCGGGTGAGATTTCTTGTTATTTTTCAATTTTCCAATAAGAAAAAATTGATAATACTTTCCATTTAAAGAAATGTTGGGAGCCCACTTTCTCCCTCGAAAAATTTAATAAATACTGAAATATTTGCCCTCCTTAACGATTTAAGTTTTTAAAAAATTAGTTCGGTATAAACAGCTTGGAACATTTTATCTGGTACACACTGTATATATATAATATCAATTTCTAACCTGTACGTAAAATTTTGTATTTTGTTGATGTATATACCGATGATACATAATTTTCATTTAATTTATGTGTGAAGGGTTCGTATAGATTGGAAGACTATATTGTAAATACTTTGAGAAATGGTTGAAGAATTATTGTGAATAATTGGATGATGTTGCAAATTTAAATGCAGTTACTAAAGAAAATGAAATATATTAAATTTCTCTCTACTTACGTTTATATATGGTGGTAAAGCTAGTTGAGTGTTATTGATGAAGTTTCTACTGTACGCTTCGATCTCACGTGAAAAGTCATCTTTTTCACGTGTCGCGTTGAAATCAACAAACGACTTGAGACCGCAAACTTCAGCGAGCGCCATTTTTCTGATAGTCTTCGCAGTTTTCAGCAGTTTTCAGTGTTGAATGCTTGTCATCTTCGTGATTCACTATATGCGTGATAGTTGGCGCTAGTGATGGCGATATCGATATGTATTACTGTATCGATACATATTGAATTTCATCAAATATATCTATAAAGATAAAATTGACAATGACAGTATTTAATAATATAGTTTCATCAAAAATAATATTTTTAATAATATTTAGATTCCTTTGCGAAAATCTTCTCCGCGGCTTCGTCAAGAATAACACTGGCCTATTCTTCGCGGGAGGCGCGTTCTGCGGGTGCCTCCTCCGCAGCAAGACAGGTGACACGCGGATAATGAGGGCCATCCACGGTAAGCATTGTACATCTTTTATTCAGTTGAATCTAATTATTAACTCGTCGATTAATATATTTATTTATGAAATGAATGTTACAGAGACTACGATCCGGTCAACCTGGTACGCGAAACCAACGACGACGGATTTCGCAGCGGCGGGGAAGGCAACGCTTGAAGCGGCAAAGCAGTGAGCACGCGGGCACTTCAATCGTCAAGCGAACCCTCCGCCGACGCCGATGCCCGCGGATGTTGGACAGGCCGCGCCGTCCTCAACTACCAACCTGACCGAGGTGGGCATTATTTGGCAAAACAAATATTTCAGATACTATTTAATATTTTCGACTCTATTTTTCTTAAAGAAAATAGTATTTTAAATAAGATATACAATTTCGAAAATAAAATATTTCTATTTTAACAACCGGAACCACAAAATAAAATATTTATACTTTAATAATCTGAAACACAAAATAGAATATTGTATTTCTTGTGCCTACTGAGGTTAGTTGATAAACATAACAGCGTATCTTATCACCAGGAAACAATTTCTACCCATAAATCTCTCGAATATATTACTTTCAGCAATACTATTTAAAATTGTGTGTGTGAAATTGAAAATAAAGACAAAGTCCAAATATTTTCAATATTCCTAAAGTAAAGTACCATTTGTGCAAAAAATACTGCCTTAAATAAATAATTTTATTTTCAAAAATTACTGCATCAAATAAAATATTTTATTTTCAAAATTGTACACATACTTTAAAATAAGTAGGATTATTTATATGGTTTATATTATATAATATGTGTATGAATATTTTTCCAGATTATTTAACCACACATGGATGTTCGAATTACCCTGAAGGAGCACGTCGTTCCGGAGAAGAGGCGCAGAATCAGGAAAATATGGGTCACGGTCCAGACTCGACCAGAAATCTCAACCAGAAGATATGCTTTTGAAGAAATGAAATGTACAGCGAATCCCTAATATGTAAAAATCTAAGACGAGTAATAAAGAAAACTAATGAAAATAAATTAAAAAATATAATATTTATTAATTATTTCCTGCTTTGTTCGTTTAGAATCCTTTCACCCACCAACTTCCTACGATATTTAGTAATCTAAATTGAAAATTATTAATATTTTAACATTAAAATAAGTGTATTCAATATGAATTTAAATGTAAAATAGTTGATATTGAACAGTAAAGAGAATTGTGCGGCAATAAAAATGTTTAGAATGTGTCTCTTGCAATCGATGCAGACACAATTTTTATTTCACATAAAGATCCGCAGTCTAGGAAAAATAACAAATATGAGAAATAAATAAAATTTGTATTGGTACATATTTCGAATTGTCGAGAATGAATGTGAATAGAAACATTAGTGCGACCTACGCTCGCTGACGGTGCTGCCCTGTAAAACGATATTCGCCACTGGCACATCGGTGCGACAGTGCTGCCACAAAGGCACAGACGGCCACAGAGGCCGATTTCATGCCGACCTCATGCCCATGTCCAAACCCTGATCCTACGGACGACACTGCCTCGGCATATGCGCGCACAGGAGGTCGTCCAAAATTGAGCCAATCGAGCCTTGAGCACCACCGAGCGTAGATTGGACAATGATTTGACGATCTGTGCCCTAGGCACGGGTTGGCCCAAGGCACGCCTGGTTAGCTGGGATATATATATGGTCTAAGGGTATGACACTTTCGCGCCAAATTTGTCAGTCATTTGTCAATCGACATCCTGGACTTTTGTGAAAGCAAGATTTGTAATATCGTAGATTTCAAAATAACATGATTGCTATCTATTAAAAAGTATTCAAGAAGTATTCACACAATTTGATTTTATTTGCAATTTTTTGAAAATACTTCCTAAAATTTAACGAACACCATGTTATAATTGTTGAATTTTATATAGCTTTTTAAAGTTTTTGATAAATTGAAATAAATAGTTGAAAATGAGTGAAAGTGGTGGGTTTGATGACGGAAATACTGAGGAGGGGCCTAATGCAGGAAATAAATCTATGGAAATGGCATCTGCGAACAAGGTAGTAGACTCTATGGAAGAGATACCCAAAACATTGACCGAAATTAACAATGATTACACTAACAAGGTATTATTATATTATTATAATTTATTATTATAATAATAATTCTTGGAAATAATAATTCAGCTATCTATATTACAGGTAGAAATTGGATTTCGAACTCTAATAGATTCAGACTCGGAAGAAGAAGAAGTTAGTGAAACTCGGTCGAGTCCTGTAAAGGATAAAGTATCTAAACAACAAAAGGAACATGGTGAATTTCCAAAGCGAAAAGTATGTCACTAAATAAATTTGATACATATTACATTTTTTTAAATATATTGGGTATGGGAATAAGTTTCCGCTCTTTTTCGCGTATTTAATGGAACGTAGAGTACATGTTTTTGAAAGGTGTGCGTCTAAGCTTTGAAACGCAGTTAGTGGTAATTGTTTGGAGAGTGAACAGCAGTCAATTTGTCACGTCAGAAATGTCGACTTTTGTTCCAAGTAAGCAGCATTTGCGGGAAGTTATGTTGCATTATTTTGTTTTAAAGATAGGTGCTGCGGAAACGCATTGTTTGCTCGTGGATATTTACAGGGACGATGCCCCATCAAATACAAGTTGTAAAGAATAGTTTCGGCAGTTCAAAAACCATGATTTCGACGTAATGGACAAAGATAGCAATGTTGCGCCAAAAATATTCCAAGATACAGATTTGCGAACATTACTTGATGAAAATCCATGTCAAACACTTGAAGAACTGTCAAATGTTTGAATGAATTTACTTTGCATTTGTAATTCTGAATAACGAGATTTTTTTCAACAAAAAAGGGCAGAAACTTATTCCCATAGCCAATATATTCCTCTAATAAATTCTAGGTTTCTATAAGGGCTAGTAAAAAGGAAGCTATGAAACAAATACAAAGCGAAACTCAACGGTTAGTAAGAGAAACTGAAATCTCGCTTCCTTATCATAGGCCAAAGCAGAGAACGTTGCAAGAATTTTTAAGTAGAAAAAAGGTACTGTCGGTTCTTCCGAAAGCTCCTACAATGGCAGCTAAACTAAAAATGTCATACGCTATTGTCGAGTAAGTAATTCTGCAATGTATATTTATCGATATCAAGTGTTCTCACATTTTTCTATATAGTCCAGTCAACGATAAGTTGTAGAGGGAAATGGAAGGAACACAATTTTTAACTTTGGGTTTTTGTTTGGACTAGTTAGGAGGTAAACCCTTTTTCGGTTTTCCGCTTATATCTTGGAAACTATATGTGTCCTAGCGATGAGACCATTCTATACAAAATTAAAGCTGACAAAATGTGCCACAAGATTGATTGGATTCAGTTTTTCCTATCTTGCATAGTTTCCGAGATATCCGCGCTCAAAGTTCACTAATTGTGCTGAAGAGTTAGCTAGTCAAATAAGGCAAAAATTTCTTTTTCACAATTAGTGAACTTTGAGCGCGGATATCTCAGAATCTATGCGAGGTAGCGAAAAACTAAATCCAATCAATCTTATGGCACATTTTGTCAGCTTTAATTTTGTATGGATTGGTTTTATCGCTAGGACGCATAGTTTCCGAGATATTTGCGCTCAAAGTTGACTAATTATGAAAAAGAACTCTTCAGCACAATTAGTGAACTTTGAGCGCGGATATCTCAGAAACTACGCGAGATAGCGAAGAACTGAATGAAATCAATCGTATAGCACATTTTGTCAGCTTTAATTTTGTATAGAATGGTATTATCGCTAGGACACATAGTTTCCGAGATATAAGCGGAATACCGAAAAAGGTGACTTCTACGTGCCCCCCTGTAGCCCAATCACCTCCTAGGAGTAGGGACTATTAGTATGTTTACCTCCTAACTAGTCCAAACAAAGTCCCAAAGTTAAAAATTGTGTTCCTTCCATTTTCCTCTACGCCCCCTTATGAGCATTCATTGACTGGACTAATACTGAATAATTAGTTACTAAACGTTGCATTTTTTCATTGAACAGCAAATTACTGAAAGAAAAAGAGGAAGAAGCTGAAATGTTTTACAAGTCTTCCGATTCAGAAGAAGAAACAACAGAAAGTCATTCAGAAAATGATAAAGAAAATACGAATAGAGAATATATACAAAAATTTAAAAAAGAAATTACTCCAAAGAAATTGTTCGCTTGCGATAGTTTGCATGTAAATAATAAAGAAGAAGATAACACAAATCTAGTGCACGAAATAAATGAAAGTATCACTAAAACGAATGAGACCAAAAATAATTTACCAATGGAAATTGATGCATCGCAAATGGGTAAATCAGATGATTCAGCAATATTAAAAAGTAATCTTGGTACTGTTTCTACAGAAAATGCTAATGTAGATGAGACGATAGCTAATGCAAATGAAATCGAAGGATTTAATAAGGTAGGCGATGCCTTGTTACAAGAAGAAATCATTGAAAATGAAGATAAAGAAAGAAATACGATGAAAAGAAGCTCCAATGGAATTTATGGCAATGAGAAAAATAATTTACAGACTGACGACGATTCTTCGAATGGCTCTAGTTCGAATATTAACGATTATGCGAAAATGGTGAAACAATCATTAGGAATAGTTGCGGAAGAGTCGGATGAATACAACGAATATGGTTTACCTCCACCCAAGTTAGATATCACTCCAAACATTAACGAGAAAAAAGCATTGTCGAGTATGCAAAGCGTAACACCTAAATTAAGAGGCGCACCGGGTACAGTGATCGATTTAACAGATGACATGATACCAAATAAAAAAGCAATTAATGCCTTAATAAATAGGTTTGTGTATAAACATTCCAAAATTAATAATGAAATAAACGGTACTTCAAAAGTGACCGTAACACAAATGATAGAATCTCCCGATGGATCATCGATTAAAATCGAAGAAACGCTTCCATACAAACTGCAGAATTCTGAGAAAGTTGATCCTAAGTTGAAGAAACCCGGAGCTAAGTTGTTGCGTTTGAAGCAGGAGTTGGAGGAAAAAATGGCGCTGAAGCGTGAGGAAGAGTGGAAAGAAAAGGAACAGGAGATGAAGGAGTATGATATAGAATGGAACGAAACTTTGGACAAAGGAGATCACTGTAGCAAACTGTACTCGCCAAGTATTGCGATGTGTGAAAGCGAAGAGTATGATTTCAGCGAGGACGATATATGCGAGAAGAAGGAAAAAAAGACAAGTAAATGTGAATTTTTAGACGATGAAGCGGACGTCAGTGATAACGAAGTAGACGACGAGGATGGAATCATAGACGAAGGTGAAGATGAAAATTCTGAAACAGACGAGGAAAGACTAATTTTGGAAGACGACGAGGACAGTACTTGCGATAGTGTCGACGTAAAACGAAAACCGTTTAAACGAATTGTAGAACCGGTGGAAGACGATTCACGATCATGCGATACGTCGAATAACGAAGATGCTGCGAATAGAGACAATAAAATATGTTCATCGCCAACAACAATACATTCAGACATGTTTCATAGCGACAATGAAAGAGACATTCCAGTCTCTCAAACACGCGTTGAAAGCGATTTAGAACATAAACTGAATCAAACACCACTAACCAAAAAAAACAGAATATTATAGTTTCGTTTCTCCCGCGACGCAATTAACAGCGTTGAGTACTTGTCTAGAGGATAAAAAAGAGATTGAACAGGAATCGGTTGAGCCTGATTTGAATCTGATGGAAAGTCCACGAATCGGCGACTTATCGCAAGGAAGCGATTCGATAAGTCGAGCAACCGTACACAAGAAATTACTTTTCACCGATCAAAACGATATAATGGAGGATGAGCTTATGGAACTATGCTCCGGTAAATTCATGACCAACAAAAACAGTCTTGATTTTTCAAAATTGTCAAATGCAACTGGATCACAATTGCTGGACAGTGTACCTTCGATTAAAAATTCGCAAGAATCGGAGACGGATGCTGTTCATGAACGACTAAAGGGAAATTATGAATCTAGGGAGAAATCAAGTGTTTTGTCGAGTGACGAGAATGAGGACGAAAATCAGATGGTACGAAAAGTTAGTAATCGATCGAAGAAAAAAGTGAAGATGCTAGAATTATCCGATGATGAGGAAGAGAACGAATGTTTGGTGTCTAGCGACGATGATGACCAAAGCAAAGGCGACGAAGACAAATTTATAGATTATGATTCGGAGGAGAACGAGGTTGTTGTCCCAAAGAAAACCATAAAACAATATGCTGCTACATTTTTGGAAAATGAAGCTGAACTCAGCGAGAGCGACTGCGACGTGTCTGCAGACGAGGATGAAGATGATTTGGATAATTTAGAATTGGAAGATGGGGATGACGAAGACATCGATGAGACACAAGTGAAAAAACCAGTTGGGTAAACTGCATATGAAACAGATATTAGACGAGGATCAGAAAGAAGTGAGGATGCTCAAGGAATTATTATTCGAGGAGGGCGATTTGTTCAGTGAAAGCGCTCGTGAACGAAAGTTCAAGTGGAAAAACATAAGTACGTTGAACGTATAAACATTTATTCACTGGGAACATGTTCTTCGATAAACGAAGCTAATCTGAAAACTAAACAAAATTAATTTGTTTTAGATAAACAAGACGATAACGATCAGTCTCAACCTTCCGAAGACAAAGATGGTTGGGTTGATTTGTCCGATGAAGAAGATGAAGCAAAATGGCGTAAAATGAGACACGAGAGGGAAAAGTTCTTGGCAGAAAAAATGGTAAAATGTGTTGTCCTTGCCGGTCAAAAGATTAGGATTTTGATCTATCTCGCATAGTTTCCGAGATATCCGCGCTTAAAGTTCACTAATTGTGTTGAAAAGTTAGCTAGTCAAGTAAGGCAAAAAACGTGAGGCAAAAATTTCTTTTTCACAATTAGTGAACTTTGAGCTCGGATATCTCGGAAACTGTGCGAGATAGCGAAAAACTGAATGGAATGAATCTTATAGCACATGTTGTTAGTCATGTTTAATTTTGTATGGAATGGTATTATCGGTAGGACACATTGTTTCCGAGATGTAAGCGGAAAACCGAAAAAGGTGACTTCTACGGGCCCCCCTGTAGCCCGCTCACCTCCTAGGAGTAGGGACTTTTAGTATGTTTACTTCCTAACTAGTCCAAACAAAGTCCCAAAGTTAAAAATTGTGTTCCTTCCATTTCCCTCTACGCCCCCTTTATGAGCATTCATTGACTGACTAAAAGGTTTGAGGACGTTTCAAACTTTCTTGCATTCGAACGCGATTACAAAGAAAATGCATTGAATGTTCCGACTATACATTAAATGTTATATTTCTAGATCAGTGTGGATACCGAGATTGAGAATGATTTAAACAACAGTCAAATATTTAAATTTGGCATGAAAATCCTGAAGAAGAGGCGAACCAACGAGAGCCAAATAGAAAATACAATGTTGGATTTGTCAGTTTCCGAGGCTGCAAGAAGAATACCTCACACTATAGCGGACATGTTGAATACCTCAAATTTAGAAGGGAAATCGCGCGTCATTCATGTAAATTTTCGTATCAAAAAAATGTTTACCGACGACCAAACTAGTATACAATTCTTACGATACAAAACGTTTGTAATTTTTTATACTTTCAGAATGTAATGCAGAAGCGTTCGATTCTCGCAAGGGGAGAAAAGTCGCTGGCGCGTTTAGCTGCTTTGGCAAAACAAAAGGATGTGCCATTGTCGTCGATAAATGCGAAAAATTTTGTTTTTGCGCACATTGATCCGTCCGCAGAAGACACAAATACAGACTCAGCTTTGAGAACGGAAACCCAACGATATAAAGTCAAGCGAAAAGCTTGACACGTATACGCGGTTACCTTCCCCCGCCGGTTTTAATCTTTAAGTGAGATTTATTTAAATACTATATGTTATACAGAGTGCCCCACCCGATTTCGATATTTTGATTTTCTCACTATTGTTACTCGTAGCAAAAAATGTTTCAGCAGGGGCTTGAATGGTATTGAGTGAAGCATATTTTGATGTTATTAGTTTTTTCGTGAGTGGACGCGTAAAGGTCATATAAAGGTCAACTTCGTGTTTTTAAATGGAATGAGTTATTTTTGTAATACATCAATCGATGCAGCTGGACATTCGTTATAAAAAAGTACTAACCTATGTATGTCGAAAAGTTAGTACTTCAGGAGATATTTCAATTTAAATAACTCTAAAATACCATTACTGTCGTGCTAAGACGTTGCACACGTAAGTAAACTGGTCCTGTTGACTTTTTAAACGTGATCACCTCTATCACACAGCGGCATTCTTCACCTTTCATTCAAGCCCTCGAACATTGCAAAACTCCCACTGGAACACGTTCTAAAATCGTCTCGAAGACGTTGTGTCTGATCTGGTTCGGATAGTCGAGGATCCACTATATCGTGGATTAGGCAAACAATTATAGTTCGAACTGCATCGTGTGGGATATTATTTTAACCGGAAAAGAGCCGCCTGTGTGCCAGAGGAGGTTTCATAAATAAACAATCAAACATAAGAAAGTTACGAACAGAATTCTGCTTTGGAAAATAAGTTTGAGACACAAACTGATCCGAATTGATTCTAATCGAATTCGTTGGCTAGTGTACAGAGTCGCAATTTTTAGGGGCTGACATTCCTCGACAGCGTGATGTAGCAAACTTTATCGAATTCGCAAGTAAGTAAACGCTAACGTCTTAGTACGTCTTAGTAGTAATGGTGTTTTAGAATTATTTAAATTGAAATATCTCCTGAACTACTAACTTTTCGACATACATAGGTTAGTACTTTTTTTATAATGAATGTCCAGCTGCATCGATTGATGTATTAAAAAATACCTCATTCCATTTAAAAAAACAAAGTTGATCTTTACGCGTCCAATCACGAAAAAACTAATAACATCAAAATATGCTCCATTCGATGCCATTCAAGCCTCTGCTGAAACATTTTTTGCTACGAGTAATAATAGCGAGAAAGTCAAGATGTCGAAATCGGGTGGGACACCCTGTATGTGTTAATAATTTGGATATGTTGATACTTAAATAGATCCATATATTGTAAATGTGGAATAACTGATTAGTAAATGAAAGTCTTTGATCGATGTATGTAAGTATGCTGTACAGAAATGTTTATAAAAATAGAGTTTTATGAACTCGCTGATATTTATTGATAAAAAGTGTTAATTGAAATATATATATTCGAATTTTGTACGATCGACCGACCGTGCGTGTCTACACGTGAATTTTGATAAAAAGGACATTCGACACAAGGGAGAGGCAGATATATTGGATGTTTGTTTAATGTAATTCTACCCAATAATGCGCGTCCTTGCCTAGGGCGATTCTCTCGTGCAGCACCATGTGTATGCGTATGCTGCGAGTACACCTCTATTCACGGTACCCGATTATACTAAAAATAGGATACTTGCTGTACCGATGGCTTGAAATGTTAAATATCGACAAATTGTTTCGCGTATATCATAACATCTCGCTGATTGTTTCGATATACGAGCAAATCGATTTGAATGTAGTGAATATATGCGTGCTCGATCTCGACATAATGGTAAACTCTGAACAAAAAACTATAAAGTGTAGGGCTTTTATAAAAGCAATTGATTATTTTCTATTCGATTTATAGATGTTGGTTAATTGACATATAGAGAAGTACTGCTGTCTTATGTCTAAACGTGTTACCCCAATTACCTTGGTCACAACCATCAACTGTAAAATACTACAGTTTCGGCCAGCCTGACCCTTACATCGTCCTAGATCTTTTGTTTCAACAATTTGTCTTTATACTTGCAAGAACTCGTACAATAAATAATAACGTTATACCATTCAAACAATTACAAATACAGGGCGAGTCAGAAGAAACAGAACACCTAAATATCTGCGTTACTTTTCGTTGTACAAAAATCTTCTTAGGACAAAGTTACACTGTTTGAAGGGCCACATGTAACGGTGTAAGACAAAAAATTTTCGAGGTCATCTGTTATATGAGATTTCAAGGTCATCGATATTTTTTAAATGGAATGAGGTATTTTTTAATACATCAATGGATGCAGCTGGACATTCGTTATAAAAAAATATGTACTAAACTATGTATGTCGAAAAATTAGTAGTTCAGGAGATATTTCAATTTAAATAACTCTAAAAACCATTACTGTCGTACCAAGACGTTACACAAGTAAGTAAATATCAATTTCAACTCTTCCATTTCAACTTGAATTTTTCAATTTCATTTCGTTAATTTCAACTTCAATTTTTCAATTTCAATTCGTTAATTTCAACTCTTCAATTTCAACATCAATTTTTCCATTTCAATATCAACTCTTCAACTTCATTTTTAACTTCAATTTTTCCTTTGAACTTCAACTCTTCAAGTTACACTAGCAAAAGTAAACGCTAACGTCTTAGTACAACAGTAATGGAAATATCTCCTGAACTACTAACTTTTCGACATACACAAGTTAGTACTTTTTTATAACGAATGTTCAGCTGCATCGCTTGTTGTATTAAGAAATACCTCATACCATTTAAAAAAAATATCGATGACCTTGAAATCTTGTAAAAAAATGACCTTGAAAATTTTTTCCCTTACACCGTTACATGTTCCCCTTCAAACAGTGTAACTTTGTCCTAAGAAGTTTTTTTGCACAACGTAAAGTAACTGAGATATTTAGGTGTTCTGTTTCTTCGGACTCACCCTGTGTTTGAGATTTTTCAGCTGTTTTCACCTTGTACATTATTGAACTGAATAAAATGATTCCGTTCTGACGATCTGTACTGAAATAACTAGAAAAGAACTAGAATCTTACTAGATTTTGGGTGGAAACATGGGTTTGCGCCCATACGTTGTTTGACCTAATTTGAGCAAATTGTGGGCTGTGTGAGGGCTCATTTTAAAGAGGAAGGTTTATCACATCGCGCTCTTCTCATGATTTTGACGAGATTATGTTTATATCTAATAATATAAGGGCCCAAAAATCTAGGAAAAAAACCCGCAGATTTCAATGCATTTTTCTGTCTCTGAAAGACTTTTTGACTTATATAATAACGTAAAAAAAATGCATTTTGGGCACCGTACCCGCCTGTAGCTGACTTTTAGGAATCATAATTGACCACTTTTGAACTACTCATTGCAATGCTGAAGCGTAATTTCGAAAAATCGTGAACCTTATAATTGCATATACGTATATGCGAATTTAGCGATGTGTGCGGGCACACAAATGGCCGCGCCGGCCCCCTTAAATACAATATTCCAAACCCTTTTTTCTTCCTAAGTGTGTATTTTATATTTATGTTTCACACATACAATGTTTCATGGAATGGGTAAAATGTAAATTTGAGGAATCTGTTCTTAATCAACGTATACAAAAAGTACCAAGAAGGCAAAAACGCCTCATAATTGTGTCAAAAGATATTTTTTATAATAAATTATAATATTTGTAATATTGTATATAATATATAATAATTTAGTAACATTTTTGTAGATCTTTTGTTATAAAAATGTGATAACAATAACGGTTTTATAATATAACAATAATAGCATACAACGAATAACATGAAATATAAAAAAAACAATATTTGTAAAAAAAAAACATTAACAAATATCAATTTTACTTGACTGCATATCTTTTGAAGCTATTTAATAATTAATTTCATAGCTTCCGCATCTAATTGTTTATGTTCTTTTTTCATGTTTATTCGTTTAAGAATTAAAAAAATCTAAACAAATTTTTAAGAATCTAAACAAATCTTTCAAATGTCTTACATTAGTTCGTTGCGGAGTTTCGGCGCTGGATCCAAACGTATACGCATAAGATGACATGCCGCAGATGGATTAAACTATAATAACTTTAACCCTGGGATACCATGGGAAATGATTTTTACACGATCTTATAGGGGAAGATCTACTGAAAATATTCTATTTTCTTACAATGCGCGATCCCCCGAGACAAAAAAGATACACCTTGTCAACTGTAAAGCATTTTGAGATTTTTCTTTATTTCATTCAACATTATGTTTAAAAGACATTATATACAATAATTATTAATGACGTGCACGATTTCTTATCTCAAAAGAATATACTGAACATTAAATTATTACATTCATAGCTGCACATCTCATCCTATTACTGTAATTAGTATATCTTTTTTCATAAAAACATATTTTATTTCTAGTTACTGCCTCCAGCGGGGAATTGCTGACTCTAAACAGACCCAGAGAGTTTGAAAGAAGACAGCAGGAAGCGGAGCCAAGAAGTTGCAGCAGTCGGAAATAAGAAGCAAATGTACTTAAAATCTTGTTATGTTCGTAAATGTCCGTATAATCTTGTAAAATCTTGTTTGTTACATATATCAAATGCGAAAAAAATTATAAAATAAATGAAATTTTAAATAAATGTTGTTACTTCTTTAAATGTTCACAAAATGTCCAGAGAACGTTACTTTCGAACCTTCTAGGAATGTCGCCACCGTACGTTCTCAGGATATACTACTTCGTAACATGACCGTTCAGAGGCTGGTATTTACTAGGATGTTACTAGCCCGTTACTCGGATATTCTGGACCTTTTCCGATCGTCCCGAATGTCCGAAACAGACCTTCCTTGGACGTACATAGGATATTCCTGTGCTCATTGGGGTATCGTTTAATAACCCATACAGCAAAGCGTGCCGATAGCCACATCTCGAGCCCAGCGGGCGCAGGCCACCTAACGGGCACTACAGTGGCCGAACGTCGCTCGCAGCTGTTTTAAACACACGATGACTGATTGTGGCCATGCCACAAATGCGCGTGAGGGCTCGTAGTTTTGCCTCGACACGATCTCGGCACAAGTCGTTCTCGCCACGTTTTCGCTACAATCCTGGCCGAATGATTTCATTCGAAAAACCAGCGAATAAAAATTGCGAATAAATTTTTATTCGCTGGGTTATTCGAATAAATTTGTATTCGCTTGGGTTATTCGAATAAATTTTTATACGCTGGGTTATTCGAATAAATTTTTATTCGGCCAGGATTGTGGCGAAAACGTGGCGAGAACGACTTGTGCCGAGATCGTGTCGAGGCAAAACTACGAGCCCTCACGCGCATTTGTGGCCTGGACAGAATCAAGGATCTTTGCTGTCTGGGAACACTGTCCAACACCAAATTTGTTTCACAATTACATTGCGATGGTGGTTCTTATAGAGTTTTATGCGCTGATTCTGCATCTACCCTTAATCGTTCTCCTAGACGAACAGATTTTGAGAAACATGACTTTGAAAATATATATATATTTTTCAACTTTAAACAAATATTGTGATGTTATTAGAAAAGATTTTGAATTATTCTTTGCAACAAAAGATTTTGTAGACTTTCCCGAATACAGTGGTAACCAATACTAATACATTATGAACGTTTAAACATGTTTAAACAATCATTAAAGACGGAGAGACATCACTTTTGCACCACCTTTTGAGGATATCTTTGAATTTATCTCAAAAAATAAGGGTTCACCGGAAAATCGAACTATACCACGCGATAGAGCACACTTTTATCTTGAGAAATCACCCTTTGAAGTTTGCAACGTCGACGTTTTTTCCCCAACCAGAAAGCAAAATATTTTCGCCCGGCATGAGTTGGCCAATTTATGTTGAGATCGCGCTAGTTAGTCCAGTCAACGAAAAGTTGTAGAGAGAAATGGAAGGAACACAATATTTAACTTTGGGTCTTTGTTTGGACTAGTGATGAGGTAAACATACTAAAAGTCCCCACTCCTAGATAGTGAGCGGAGTACAGGGGGGCACGTAGAAGGTCACCTTTTCCGGTTTTCCCGTATATCTCGGAAACTATGCGTCCTAGCGATAAGACCATTCCATACAGTATTCAAGCTGACAAAATGTGCCACAAGATAGCTTGAATTCAGTTTTTTGCTATCTCGCATAGTTTCCGAAATATCCGCGCTCAAAGTTCACTAATTGTGCTGAAGAGTTAGCTAGTCAAATAAGGCAAAAATTTCTTTTTCACAATTAGTGAACTTTGAGCTCGGATATCTCGGAAACTATGCGAGATAGCGAAAAACTGAATGCAATCAAACTTATAGCACATTTTGTCAGCTTTAATTTTGTGTGGAATACTATTATCGCTAGGACACATAGTTTCCGAGATTTAAGCGGAAAACCGAAAAGGTGACTTCTACGTGCCCCCCTGTAGCCCGCTCACCTCCTAGGCGTAGGGACTTTTAGTATGTTTACCTCCTAATTAGTCCAAACAAAGTCCCAAAGTTAAAAATTGTGTTCCTTCGATTTCCCTCTACGCCCCACTTATGAGCATTCATTGACTGGACTAAAAGCATCCATCCCATCACAGTGGAAGGGCGGCGGAGAAAGAAAAAATGTAGGCAGCAAAGTAGTGTCCAACCTAACCGCAAAGTACAGCCGCCGTTGAGGTGGTGGATTCGAGGCGAGGCGAGGGCGCTCGGGGCTGTGATGGGAACTCGGGATAAGGGTGGCTTGTTGCGTAAGCCGATTAGAGCATCACGGCAGTCACTCCTGCTTCGTGCGGCAGGCTAGTGTTCCTGGTGCTATTGGTGCACGGGACGCGGATATGCCGGGCAGAGACATTAAAATCGCATCAAATATGTAGAGAGCCACCCACTCGCTCCCTCCATACCAGCGGATGCGGGAGTACTCGTCGACATCCGCGCAAGCAAAAAGCTTGCTGGTGCTGGAACTGGAAGTCGATTCGCTTCGCTCCTGTCTTCCGTGCGAATTTAGAAGAAACCGATGTTTACAAAATCGTTTTCTTTAAAGTTAAAGCTAAACGACAAATAGTCCAGTCAATGAATGCTCATAAGGGGGGGGGGGGTGTAAAGGGAAATGGAAGGAACATAATTTTTAACTTTGGGACTTTGTTTCACCAAGTTAGGAGGTACAGTAAATGCTCGTTCGTTGCGACGAATCTACTATGCGCTCGTTGCGACGTGCCTACCCACTCCACTGCCTGTCAACGCCGAGTCGCTCCGCAGGACGGCGACGACTGTCCGCGTCTCTTTCTTTCGCATACGCTCTTCTTCGTTGCGTTCGAAACTTTCATCGTCGATTAAACCACTAAATATTGGCCAAATTATATCGTGTTTAGTATCATTTTAATCAGAAAAATGCCAGAAATGAGTTAGTGAAAGTCCCATAAAAGCCTAATGGAAAATGAACAATTCCATCACTGCATTTACTGTAAACCCTTTTTCATTTTTCCGCTTATATCTCTGACGCTAAGTGTCCTAGCTATAATACCTTTCTATGCAAAATTAAAGCTGACAAAATGTGCCACAAGATTGATTCTATTTAGTTTTTTCGCTATCTCGCATAGTTTCCGAGATATCCGCGCTCAAGCTACACTAATTGTGCTGAAGAGTTAGCTAGTCAAATAAGGCTCTTCTTTCTCACAAGTAGTGAACTTTGAGCTCGGATATCTCGGAAACTATGCGAGATAGCGAAAAATTGAATGCAGTCAATCTTATGGCACATTTTGTCAGCTTTAAGTTTGTATAGAATGGAATTATCGCTAGGACGCATAATTTCCGAGATATAAGCGGAAAACCGAAAAGGGGGACCTTCTACGTGCATGTGAAGTTGAAATTGAAACATTGAAGTTGAAATTGAGAAATTGAAGTTGAAAATGAAAAATTGATGTTAAAATTGGGAAATTGATGTTGAAACTCAAAAATTGAAGTGGAAATTGAAAACTTGGAGTTGAAATTGAAAAATTGATACTGACAATGAAAAATTGAAGTTGAGATTGAAAGTGAAGTTGAAATTGAAAATGAAGCGAAAACACTAACTCGAACAAATAATACTAAAGTGAACTTTCGGCGCGGATATCTCGGAAACTATGCGAGATAGCGAAAAACTGAATCCAATCAATCTTGTGGCACATTTTGTCAGCTTGAATACTGTATGGAATGGTCTTATCGCTAGGACGCATAGTTTCCGCGATACAAGCGGAAAACCGATAAAGGGGACCTTCTACCCCCCCCCCTACTCTCCGCTCACCTCCTAGGAGTGGGGACTTTTAATATGGTTACCTTCTAACTAGTCCAAACAAGGACCCAAAGTTAAAAATTGTGTTCCTTCCATTTCCCTCTACAACTTTTCGTTGACTGGACTAAGATCGTCTTGTAACGTTGACCGATGCGTTTCTTGTACGTTGTACGTGCAGCGTTTCGTGCAGCAGCGCCATCGCCATCACCATCACCACCGGTTCGCGATATCGAGCGAAATGTTATGGTGAATCGAGGTTCTAGGGTTTTGTAATTCGAGGATCGAGCACGTAACGCGGTGTTTTCAGGTGTTCATGCACGCGTAGCCGGAAGCGGAGAGTGCAATGCGTGGTAAAATGTTTCACGGAGCATCAAATAATCATGGCAAATCCGTATCGACCGACTTATCCCACGTTAATACCTATATTTTACGTCCACCGCAAGCGGTATTAGTCCGCGCGATGTTTGGACGTAATAATGGATCATTCACCGTTTGTTTTCGTTCCTTTCGTCGATAGACTGATTACATTGGGTATGAAATTTTGAACCGCCGCGCCGCACCGCGCACCGCGCTGTCATGCCGTCAAGCTACGAGTAATTATGCGAAGCGCGGTGCAAAAGCGACAATATATTACACGTGCCTTTTCAATTTTCTATCCAGATAAGAACCTATCGTTCTCAGGAAATAGGAATAATTTTGCTCGCACATCCAAGCGACTAAAAGTGATCCGCCAAAGAAATACCGACCAAGTGGAATAACATCAATTCTCTTTCCAATTGAAGAAATGTTTCAGAATACCAACAACGAAAAGAGACAATATCTCATTCTGGCCTCTAAACAATTCATTCAATTATCAACTACACAAGTCTTAAGCAAGCATGTGGAACGTTACTTATAAGAATTAAAGGATCACTTGTGCAAACCCGAAAAATTGGTCACACTTTACGTGATCATAACTCCGTCAAAAAATGCCGTATCGATATCGTTAAACAATGGTTTGAAAGCCTGAAATCTCTAGTTTCAGATGCCCTGTTACAAATTGTTGCTATGTTGGTTTTTTACAAAGTTATAGCGAGATGATGACAACATTGAAGGTTAACAAAAATTTTGTGCAACTTTGGAACATCACACGGGGAGCAACAAATTTTTTGGATAAATCGCGTTAATATCATTTGGAAGGGCTATCTTTCCTGTGTAAATTGTGTGATTGTTGAATATTGTGCGATTTTTTTATTCGAGTTATTCAACATTGAAGTAAATATGGGCTTTTTATTGTTTAACTGGCAAGAAATCGATTTTGCATAATCCTGAAGTCGTAGGCAAATTTTGAGACCAGATTTGAAATTAGCGTGAAAAAATCTATGCGAAATGATATTAGTCCAGTCGCCAGGTACTTGTACCTGGAAAGTATTCCGAACTTAATTAAATTTTGGCACGTCACTTGGGGGTACTCTGGGGAGTCGTATCTGACTTTTTTCGACCTCGAGGACCCTGTGCTAACTTGGGGTGGGGGAAAAAACCACGATTTTTGATAATTATTTTTGGTATTTCGCCTATAACTCAAAAACTATGGGTCCAACGAACTTTTTCTTTTCATTTTTGAAAAGAGCATTAAATTTCCTTCAAATTTCACTGTTCCAACGTATTTTTTGACCCATTAGGTACCGAAAGACAGGTGTTCAAAATTCGGAAATGTTTCTCAAAATGACATTTTGAGCCTAAAAATGTAAGGGGTATACGTAGTATGTAGATTATATGTAGATGTGTTGAGAAACTAAAATTATGAGCCGAAAACTTACAATTTCCTGCTAAATGTCACAATGTGTGGCTCAAAATGTCATTTCGAGAAACATTTCCTAATTTTACCACGTTTTTATTAGCTCGCTTTCTTATTACCACGTTTTTATTAGCTCACTTTCTTGTTTGTTTGTCTGTTTGTTCGGTGGCAAATTTTACAATTGATTTTAAACTAACTTCCTGATGAGCTAGAGACTTGAAATCGAAATTGAAACATTGAAGTTGACTTTGAGAAATTGATGTTGAAACTGAAAAATTGATTTTGAAATTGACAAAATTGATGTTGAAACTCAAAAATTGGAGTGGAAATTGAAAACTTGGTTGAAATTGAAAAATTGATATGGACAGTAAAAAATTGAAGTTGAAAGTGAAGTTGAAATGGAAAATGAATTGTTGAAACTGAAGATAAAATCGAAAAATTGAAGTTGTAATTGAGAAATCGATGTTGAAACTGAAAAATTGCAGTTGAAATTGAAAAATTAATGTTGGAATTGAAGTTGAAATTGAGAAATTGATGTTGAAAGCTTGACAGGTTTAATTTTGTATATAATGTTATTATAGCTAGAACCCATAGTTTCCGAGATATAAGCGGAAAACAGATAAAGGGGACTACGCCCCCCCCTGCACTCCGCTCACCTCCTAGGAGTGGGGACTTTTAATATGTTTACCTTCTAACTAGTCCAAACATGGACCCAAAGTTAAAAATTGTGTTCCTTCCATTTCCCTCTACAACTTTTCGTTGACTGGACTACGCTTCAATTGAAGAAATCAAGATGGCCTTGAAATCTCCTAAACCTAAACGCCTTCATCCATTTAAACAATGTTTGCGTCACAATATTCGCCCCTCCCCTCTCTATATCTTGCAAGTTTCGCATATAAGATTTTTTCATACGATTACGAATAACGGAAATATCGAAGGTGGTGAAATTTATTGGTCCACGCGCTTGTAGTGAGCAATCTCTTAGTTTAGCAGAACAGATCAGCGGTCATTGTTTCGGTGACATTTGATCGTTAAAGATTGGGGCAACTTAACGGCGATTTTCTTGATTGTTGATTGTCGTTAGTCCAGCTCTAACGGAACGGCCGAACGTCTTGAAGAGACCTGAACAACCTCTCGTCCAATTACCCGGTCAGAGAGATTGTCCGGTCCGAAGAGCTCCCAAGGGTGAAGATTAACCGCAGAAATCGGCCACCGCGCCGCGCCGCGCCGCGTCGCCACTACATGTTCACACGTTCTGGGCCGCTGACATCGCCGACGGAGCATGCCCCTGTTCCACTGCAAGTCCATCAGCGCTACCAAATTATTTATGACGATTAATCGGACATACCCCGCAACTAATTAAGTAAGCAGATCAAGAGATTACGATGCAGTGGCTGCGGACTCGGTAACTTGTAAGCATTTCGATTTGCTTTCTAATCTCCAAGTTTGTATGGAACCTGCTCGGAAATCAATTTCGAGAACATGCACGGTATCTCTGCGTTGCATCGCTGCAGCTCGGAATCGCCTAGTCACAACATCGACCGAATCAACTTCTCCCGATTTTTAGAATTACAAACATGTCACTTGGACGAATCCCTCTCTCTTCCGCTCAAACTCTGGCTTTACATTACCCGTTTTAGACGTTAAAGTTGCGAAAAAAGGCACATACAGATCGAATTGAGTAACCTTCTCCTGTTTCGAAGTCGGTTAAAAACAACAAATATTCCCATTCCTATAGAATTCATCTTTTTCGCACATTCAACGTCAATGTGGTACGTTTTCCCCTTATCCGATCAACTTCATCTTCTGCAGAAATTATTTTCTTACCCAATGGCACAATTATAGGGGGTATCGTAAAAAAATCTCGCAAAAAAATTTCACGTGGTTACCTAAGGTCCACCCTAATGCGCCACCCCTTCCCGACGTCCGATTGATCTAAAACTTTGGATATATCATTTTTTCATGAAATGGAACAATATTGGGGCCGTCCTGCCCAAAATTTCATGGTCGAAAAATAAGGTCCACCTTACTACTATACATATACAGGATGTCCCAAAATTCCTTCAACAGCCAGAAATGGCAGGTTCAGCGGATGTAGTTCGATTTTCCGCTGAATCTTTATTTTTTGAGATAAATTCAAAAATATCCTCAAAAGTTGCTGCAAAAGTGGTGTCTCTCCGTCTTTAATGATTGTTTAAACATGTTTAAACATTCATAATGTATTAGTATTAGATATCACTGTATTCGGGAAAGTCTACAGAATGTTTTGCTGTAAAGAACAATTCAATATCTTTTATAATACCATCACAATATTTATTTAAAGTTGAAAAATATTTTTTTTTCGAAGCCTTGTTTCTCAAGAACTGTTCGTCTAGGACTCTAGGAGAAAAATTAAAAGCAGATTCGGAATCAGCGCATAAAACTCTAAAGAAACACCATCACAATGTAATTGTGAAACAAATTTGGTGTTCGACAGTGTTATTAAACGATACTTTAACTTACTTTTGGCACACCAAATTTTGTATATTTAGTATAGAAAGATCAATATCTTGATAAATCTTCAGATCACTGTAATTATCGTGATAAATTTTGTTTTCAACATTACCATTAAATATGTAATCAACTTGTTTATTTTTATAAATGAATAAATATTACTGTTATCGTGATTTCATTATTGAAAATATGAGTTTTAACTTACTTTTGTTATCCACTGTATGTATGTTGTATACAACCTCTGGTAAAAAGTATTCGAACGTTTTTAAAAATCGCATAATTTTCTTAAAATTGAACCAAACCAGTTGAGATTTCTTGATACACTCCGGGACGAAAAGATAGCACACTTTAAAATTAATGTAATTTCTGTTTATTAAACATTAGAAATTCAAGAAGTTTTTTTTATACGCATATTTTCAGTGTGTCTTTCTTAACATATATGAATGAAATGAAATGAAGCTTCATTAACTTATCCATTTTTATTGAATGAAGTATATGAGACTGTTTTATAGTTTTATCGCAGCGACAGAGGTTGCGCTCTCTCTCTCTCTCTCTCTCTCTCTCTCACGTTTCGTATTGAAATTCTTGGAAGCTTTAATAGCCATAGTAGCTTTAAATAAGTCATATGTATAGGTAATTGCATCCATAGTGTTCCCATACGATGTATGGTATGATAATTTTCTTATAGTTTTGTTGCGGGGTGTAGATAACATAGGGGTGGGAATACTTCGTGGAAGTGAGAGTTGACAGAGACAGAGACAGGGACGTTGAATAACCCTTTTTTCGGTGATTAGAACTTCTTTGTAGTTCATATTGTCCTAGAAGAAGGAGAAAAATCTGATTGTATACCTATTATATGTGTCCTAATCGCTGTACATTCGAAACAACAACATAGATTTGATTTCAATTTAGAGGAATTTAATACGTACATGTTTATTCGATTCCGATGTTGCAGTGCAGGGGCAGTTAATGGAGACAGTTTTATAGTTTTATCGCAGCGACAGGGGTACGCTCTCTCTCTCTCTCTCTCTCTCTCTCTCTCTCTCTCTCTCTCTCTCTCACGTTTGGTATTGAAAGTCTTGGAAGCTTTAATAGCTTCATTAGCTTTAAATAAGTCATACATATGTATAGGTAATTGTATCCATAGAGTGTTACATACGATGTATGGTATTATGATACAGTGTAAAGAATAATATAGGAATGAAGAAAGAAGAGAATTCTTACTAGAACGCACTTTTCATGAATTTTCTTATAGTTTTGTTACGGAGTGTAGATAATATAGGGGTGGGAATATTTCGTGGAAGTGAGAGTCAACGGTGACAGAGACAGGGACGTTGAATAACCCTCCTCGAATAGCTGCTCGGCAGCGTCTGTGGGTACAGCTACATTCATTACAGTTAGGTGGTCGACGCAACGCGCGACGCGAAGGGGCGGCGAACGTTTACACGAGCACGCGCCAGAACTCGAGAGTAGTGGTGGCAGCTATGTTCGGTGGTGGGAGATGGGGGCCGGAGGTCGGCCGACCAATAGGAGTCGGGATAATAACGCGTTCCCGGGTGGAGCTTTCAACTATACTCGACACGGTGCTGGCGACCTTCTGTCAAACGGCGTTCGGCCGTCGAGGGAGTAGGTAGTGTACGCCTGTTTCCTCGAGAAGTATCCGGACGCTATCGAGGGGGTTCAGTGAGTGAACGGCAGCTTCGAGGAAAGGGGAATATCTTCGGCGAGGGGGTGTGATTTGCGGCAGGTGTCGCAGGCAGGTCGAGACCATGGAAAACCGTTGAGATTCGGGCCTCGAATCGAGAAGAATTTCGAACCGAGCGGTATCCGTCGTCAACATGTTGCACAATTCTTTGCCAAGGGCATTCTTGGCCCCCGGACTGAATTACATGGGCTACTATGGCGACGAGATCCATCAGCATCCGTACGCTGCGCCCGCCACTTGGCACATTCCCATGGAGAACCTGTCGGCGTACTCGAGGGTTTCGGAGCACCACGTTCTCCAAACGTGGGACATGTCGAGATCGTCGACCCCGTGCCCCCTGGACTTGTCGTTGAAGCCATCACCCGCGCCACACACACCGAAACTCGACGATCAGGTCGGGTCGGAATCGAAGAAGGAGCAGAAGATTTCAGACGAGTTGCAGAGGGAGTCGGAAAGCTGTGTCGGATACAGCGGCGACGACACGGGTTCGTTGGTAGTCGACGATTTCGATATCGTTCCGCGATGCTCCTCGGTAAACAGCCACTCCAGCTACGAGTTGCTGTCGAAGAAGGAGCCGATGCAGCTGCAGGAGCCGGGAGAGAAGCTCTGCGCGCTTCCGTTCAGCGAAGTCGCCTCGAAATCGTATTACGCGCACAGCCAGAAGCTGAACGTGCTCACCAGTCCGAGTCAGCTGCAATCTGTCCAGAATTACCATCAGCAGCAACTTTTGACGCCGCAGCATCACTTGCATGGCATGCAACACGCGCCGATGACACCGCCGAGCACACCGTCGCCCCCGCAGTGTCCCCGAAGGAAGATCAGGGAGGAGGACGCCAGTCCGTCGTCGGTGGGAAGCAATTCGACAATCGGCAACGGTCCGAAAACCAGTGGCGGTGGTCCCGCGGACAAACTTCTGCAGAGGCCGAAGAAGAAACACGCGCGGAGATTGAAATTCGACGAGGACACCAGCAGCCCGGTGTCCGGCACCGTGATCCTGGGACCCGACGAGGCCGTGGTCACCGGTGACATCGATCCGGCCTTCAACATCGTTGAAGTCACCGAGGAGGCGCGGGCGGAACTGGCGAAAATCGAGAATCGGCTCGGCCCGTATCAATGCAAACTCTGCAGGCAGCTTCACGAGGACGCTTTCCAGTTGGCCCAGCACAGGTGCTCGAGGATAGCGCACGTCGAGTACAGATGCCCGGAATGCGATAAGAGGTTCTCGTGCCCGGCCAACCTAGCGTCCCATCGGCGCTGGCACAAGCCGAGGTTAGCCAACGGGGAGCATTCGTCGTCGACGACCGGCGTCGAGATCGCTTGCACCAGGTGCGACGCCAAGTTCACCAGACAAGCCGCTCTCAGGAAGCATCTGATCACCCAGCATCCGGAGAACAACAACAACACCACCACCAGCAACAACAACAACAGCAGCGTTTCATTGGAAAATCAAGGAGCTACGGGTAAGGCTGACATCATTCAGATGGTTTCCAGCAGCTCGTTGAACGCTGAAATGCCCTGACACGAATTCCCCGCGCGACCTTTACCGCGAAGGCCAGGCATCTATTGGAGGTTTGGTCTTGACCTCTAAACATTTTCTATATTTCTTTTGACAGTTCTCTCGTTAGATGTTTATCCGATTCGATTACCTTATCGTTCGTCTCACAATTCAAACAGCCGAAACAGTTGACGTTAACATACACGAATGTATATCTTATTCGGATTATTCGCGTTCGTTGTCGTCTTTCGGCAGCGTTCCATTCTCTTTCTTTTTCCGGTTTATTGTGTAATGGTATTACGGGTGACGGGTGTCCGGTTCTCGAAAATACGGTGGACGGGACGGGATCCTGAAAGTTTATCGACACGTAAATATATTCGGGTAGATAAGTTGTAGAGGGAAATGGAAGGAACACAATTTTTAACTATGGGTCTCTGTTTGGACTAGTTAGGAGGTAAACATACTAAAAGACCCCACTCCTAGGAGGTGAGCGAGGTGCAAACCGGCACGTAGAAGGTCCCCTTTTACGGTTTTCCGCTTATATCTCGGAAACTAGGTGTCCTAGCGATAAGACAAATCTATACAATATTAAAGCTCACAAAATGTGCTATATGATTGATTGCATTCAGTTTTTCGCTATCTCGCATAGTTTCCGAGATATCCGCGCTCTAAGTTCACTAATTGTGCTGAAGAGTTAGCTAGTCAAATAAGGCAAAAAACGTGAGGCAAATTGTGTTCCTTCCATTCCCCTTTACACCCCCCTTATGAGCATTCATTGACTGGACTACTGTCGTTTCGGGACTGGACGCGTGATTCGTTGCACAAGTTTTCCACATAGATTCGCATTTCAACTTCCCAGTTGTAATTTTGCAGTGCAGTCGGACGAAGGAATCTGGAAGAGTTAAAGATTCTTTCATCTAATCGCCTTGCGAAATAACAACTTCAAAGTGAAACAGCGAAACCAAACTAAAGATGTGTCGACAGACTTTCGGGATCCCGAGAGCCGGTAATTTCGGGTGGCCGCGCACCACTGCACGGCGTTCGTGTCTTCGCGAACGTTCACAATTCACTCGGTTAACAGATTGAAGCGATATCCGTAACGAAATCGGATAAGTACACGTCGAACAATCCCCCCGCGTAACTTTTGACTTGCGAAGGATCGTTTTCTCGGTATCCGTAAATTTGAGACAATAATCATCTCCGAAGTGCGATGCTCGTCCGGGAACGAGATCGAAACACCGGCCGACGTGTCAGTTCGAAATTCGCGTGAAATCCGAAGAGTCGGGAGAACGCGGTGTTGCGTGCGATGTGAATATGTAGATAGCGTGGAGAAGAGGTAGGCTGAAAACCATGACTGTGCGTGTATATGTATATCGAACCGTACTGCTTATCTGTGCTGCTGTTGCGTATGCATTTATTCGAGCCGATGCGACAATCTGTCCCGTAGGAATAGTTCACTGTGTCATAGAGTGTAGATTTAATTTATCCGATCTTAGCGGGGTCGCAGTCTATCATACAGCTAAATATCAAAGATAGTTAAGGGGATACAGCTAAATATATAAATATCTGTATCAATTATAAATAGTGATAAGATCGTTGTAGCAAACGCATTTATGCACGTGCGTCGTATAGCCAATCCTGACAGTATAATCGTAATTCTTAATCGGTAAAATTCACCTCGGCTGTTTCATGAAAAAGGTCGGATCTCCTTTGCGCGTCTCGACGCAGCGAGTTGTTCCAGCGCCATTTATACGCCATTCGTCATACTTCATCAGAATACTTCATCATTATCCTTTCGAGGATTATTCTAGAATGTTCCACGATAATGTTTTGTTAATCGTGGCCTCCCAAATGTTGCAATTTACCCAAATGGTGACGCAAATCCCTTATAATAGGGTCAGGTCATTCCACGTTAAAACGGACACTTTTTGAAGTAAAATTTCGGATTTTGTTCAAACTTAAATACGTTGTAGTCTTTAGAGACCTATGAACGTATCTCAAAGGATTTTTCAAAATCTTAAAAATTGTTGGTTTCACAGACGCATAATAAAATAAAGCGTCAACATTTTTTCCATTAAATTATAATAGCTGAACTAGTAAACCGAGGGAAATGTTATTAGGAGCTTGTAGTGAAAACAAAAGAGTGTCCATTCAAAATGTTGTTATTTGAAAAAAATGTTTTTTCACCATTTATTTTGCAACTGTTTTAGACAAATAATGTCGTGTTTCCACAGCGGGCCACTTTTTAAAAAATTGAAACAAAATAGGGACGTTTGAAAATTGATGAAATTAAAATTATATGGGGGACGTTGCACCACGCGCCGCATCCTTCAAAAAATCCTTCGGGCGGGCGGTCGAGGAACACAGTGGGCTGGATCGTAACATTTTACTATAACATTTTACTATACTGTCGTGTAGGAACAAGAATCGTTCGCATCGTCTTGGTGCTTCAATACAATTTAATATGTATACATATCTGTACACGCGCGTACTGTAAAATTACCTTTTAGTTTCTAGTTTCTAGTCGAAAGGTGTAGTTTGCTAATTATTGTCAATTTCTATAAATTGTAGAGATTCCGAGATTCGAAGGTTTCACGAATCGGTGTTACACAGTCCATGCTTTCGGGCGTAAGGGAATCGTATAGATGGAATATCAATGAAATGGTGGAATAATTTAAATAATTTCGAAAAGTGACCGACTCATGATTCGAAATCCTGAACTGTGTATATACAGACAATGCTGAAATCGTTCTAGTCAGAAAGCAACAGTGTATTCGTTGTCGACAAGAATTTTTCTTTCGAATGGCGCACATGCATCTCTGATTTTTATGCGCGTGTCGATTAGGATGGCCGTAATCGTCGATATTTGAATATTTGAATATCTGAAAAAAATCTGTGCAAAGTTTAAGCTCGATCGAATAACTTTGCCCGGTCTTTTTTAAAGTAATTGGAACAATCTTCGACGGTGCTGTAAGAAAATGTCCTGCAAGAGTAAATAAGAGCCACCCTAATTAAGAAATGTTCGCCAGCTTGACAACGAATATACGAACAATGTTACATAGTATGAAGATTAATATTATTAACTGTTATTTATTTTTTTACCGATTTTAGTGTGAAGTATGTACCATGATCGAACGATTTGAAATGGCACCGCTGCGTTCTTCAACCACAATGATCGGAGCATCGAGTCGATCTGTTCGATTTTTAAATTTTCACGTAGAAACGGTGAAAAGATATTTCAAAATAATTACAAAGTGACTTGACGAACAATTACATTGGTACCAAGCATACTTGAATTCGATCAGTGCCATTTCTAGTCGCAGATAATATGTATAATTACTTTTTATTTATATTTATCTTTTATTTTCGCATTATTTATTATTCTATTCGATTAGAATAACAGAGTATTATCTAGTCCAAGAATCTGAATGGGAGGGGTCTCTGACGGCTATGTAAAAGCTGTACATACAGAAACAACGAGCGTAATCGTGAAGCGTAGCGATAAAGTACATACATACGTACATATACAAAATATATCTCGTATATAGAATAATTTACTTATAGGTTGTATGAAAGTATTATTTTAAATTTGAGAACGTTGTGGCAAAATAATTGTAAAGTTTGACAAGGAAAATTGCACGAATCGAGTATAAAGTATTACGACGACAACCAACAGAGTACGCATATTAACAGAGAATGAATCGATAGAGTATAGGTGCGTATACATATTATGTATAGGTATACAGGTATTTATGTAAATGTCATAGATAAGTGTTACTTAAACGAATTCTAGTCATAGCTAGTCGTAAACAGGACATAGAAAAAGGTATGGAAAAAATATTCATGAAATACAACTGATAAATAGGCTGATACGTTTCCTGCTCTGAAATTGATCATTCATGGGACGGTATTTATATAGTTGTAGGTGAGTAATAGTGTTATCGGCTATAGATGCATTTGTTTCTATAAATATGTATCATAGTGTTGCATTTACGTAAGCTTCTTATCGGCGTACATTCGCGAAATCGCAAGTAGGTACAGTTCGGTATACAGTGTAGGTATTATACGTGTAATGTAGGTTAATACGAAAATGTGTATTTGTTGTCCATATCTGTATATAAAAGTTTCATTTCTGATAAATATACATACCTTAAAATCAAACTTCCCCGATGCTTATTATTCACTTCTGCGTTCCAACCTATGTACAATAATGTACATCAGCGTATATGTTGAACCAAGTTCAGTTTCGTGCACGAATAGGCAAACAGAAATGTCCATTTAGTCCAGTCAACGAAAAGTTGTAGAGAGAAATGGAAGCAACAAATTTTTAACTTTGGATCTTTGTTTGGACTAGTTATGAGGTAAACATATTAAAAGTCCCCACTCCTAGGAGGTGAGCGGGGTGTAGGGAGGCACCTAGTAGGTCCCCCTTTTCGGTTTTCCGCTTATATCTCGGAAACTATGTGTCCTAGCGATAAGACCATTCTATACAAAATTAAAGCTGACCAAATGTGCCACAAGATTAATTGGATTCAGTTTTTCCCTATCTCGCATAGTTTCCGAGATATCCGCGCTCAAAGTTCACTTTGGTATTATTTGCTCGAGTTAGTGTTTTCGCTTCAATTTCAATTTCTACTTCAAGTTTTCAATTTCCACTTCAATTTTTGAGTTTCAACATCAATTTCTCAATTGTAACATCAATTTTTCAATTTTAACTTCAATTTTTCAGTTTTAACATTAATTTTTTCAATTTCAACTTCAATTTCTCAATTTCAACTTCAGTTTTACAATTTCAACTTTAAATGCACGTAGAAGGTCCCCATTTTCGGTTTTCCGCTTATATCTCGTAAATTATGCGTCCTAGCTGTAAGACCATTCTATACAAAATTAAAGGTGATAAAATGCGCCACAAGATTGATTGGATTCAATTTTTCGCTATCTCGCATAGTTTCCGAGATATCCGCACTCAAAGTTCACTTTCGCCACGCCCTCGTTACGGCACTGCTGGATTTTAACAATTTTTAAGTCCATTTTTTGTTGTTTCGAGGAAATTAAAGGTTAGCATATTAGTCGATTCAAAAATATAAATTAATTGTGTCAAGTCGGCAATGTTTCTACTAATTTATTAATATGTAATTCGATTATATAGGGGAAATCGGGTATTGTGAGCCACTTCTTTTATTGCCAAAAAACTGCTATTAAATTAAGTTTTTATTATTCATTATTCATTATTCATTATTCATTATTCATTATTCATTATTCATTATTTATTTAACTTTTAAATTAAGTTGTAGTATGAAGATTTACCTTTCTTTTAGACACTTTCTTTTAAATACGGCCGAATATCATACATCATACGGGCGTTTATCGCAACGATGAAACCGTTGCGACGGAAGCATTTTAAAAAATTTATTCTTTACTTGTATTTTATGAAGCGGAAAATGTGCAGATTATGAGAAAACATAATTCGACGAACGAATTATTGAAAAGTGAATCGGAAGCAGTATCAAAGATGGAGGATTTCGTTTAGACGATCGAAAATGGAATTTCCTACAGCGGAATGTCGACTCTTCGTTTGTCGAGGGTGGATATAGAATTTTGGCGAAGCAGTGGCGAGCGTGTCGACGGGATAATTGATTTTCACTGATCCGAAGAACTGCTTAAAGATCAATAAAGCAATCGCGTGTAACATAGAAAGAAGATGGGCCGTGATCCAAGTCGGTATTGTCCAGGGATGATGTCCCTCTACGTTACTTTGCCGCGTGCGCTACCATAATGCATCGTCGTAGAATCCATAGAGGAGGGATTGCTGGCTCTGTAATCTGCGCGAGCCTTTGTGCCCACGGAATAAAGAGATCTGTCGCGCCCTCACAGTTAAAGAGGGACACCATTAAATCCATGTAGCTGATTTTCGGAAATTCTCGGTTCCCAGGATTGTCCCCGAAACCGATCACAGCCACTCTTTACAAATCCTCTCATCACTCTTCTCGATTACGTTATTTCAAAAAGTGCATACCAACATGTACATATGTATAGCGGCCGTATACTTATACATATACGTATATATGTAGAAATTTCATCCTCCAAAAATCTTGTTGATATAAAATCCTCTGGTTTCATTTCATTTAAAATAAAGTGATTACCTTTCCGGCACTTCTTGATAACATTATAATAATTTCGGGGGACAAACAGTAAATTATTTTTCTTTAATGACATTTTTACGACGCCAAAATCTCTGTCATTTGGTAAAGACGAATGTCCTGATACTTAAGAATTTACGGTCTATGATTTCTACATTATGTTCAACCGTTTGGACAATTTTTAGCCACGTTAAAGCTACTTTAATATTTCCATTCTATCCTGCACACATGACACTGTAAGTTATAATAGCCTACATTTCTTAGATTTTTTAAGATGTTTCAAGATAGATGAAGCTACTTCTAGGGAACCGCAGTAGTTTCATCCCAAATGTACACGTGAACATTATTGTCATGAAAATTGTGGATACCCAAATTTAGAACGTACATATGGACATAGTCCATTTTCAAAATAAAAATTTGTATCATTTTATTAACCAGCTAATTTCCTTTTTACAAAATTTTTATGATTTTAAATAAATTAGTGACAATTTGCTTTGGAATGAAAAGATAACGTAGAAATGTAAACATTAGAATTGCTAGCTTGATTTTTCTCGAAAATGGACTTAGGTCACTTTCATAATAAACGGCTGATTTAATTGAACAAGAGCAACTTTGTTTCCGCAGCTTCCGTTCTCATCTGTCTATCGTAGGGTTTGATCAATTGATAGACTGCGCGCGAGGAGGTTGGTATAGTATACCTTCGAAATATCTCAGTGCGCCGCTGCAGGAAGCAATTTCGCAATTTTTCTTCGTGACTTTGTCATCTTCGCTTTGCTATTCGCCGGGCTGAAATACAATTTCCCAAGCGCGCTGGATAAGAAAGTGTACAGGAAAGAAAGAATCCGTGAGCGAGCGTGTGAGAGGGGCTTTCTCGAGCATATAGCACCATAGACCTTTATTGACGTGTCTTCGAAGAATTTTCAGAATCGCTTTCTCCCGTGGGAAGCTCCCCCTTTTCGCGCGTCCCACGTATCTATCTGCACCACTGTGTTTCAGGCTGTGGGTATAGGTGTTCATTTTTGTGGCGTGTCCGTTCGTGCCTGCGCGTGTGTATGTGTGTATTGTATAAGACAATTTTTTCGGAAAATATAATACTCCGTGAACCACCGTGACTTAACACGTCACCGACCGGTGATTATTGCATAATTTTGGAAAATCTATGGACATGACTAAATACTTTTTAATGGAACATTCAATAGCAACAGCAATTTTCATTGTGAACTAACAAGTGAACTAACAAACTCTCAATAACGTCATCTAAAGGTTTCATTTCAGAGATTGCAATGTAAAAGAACATTTTTATGCTTTCTCTTGGTACATTACAATTATTGAAAATCCTATTCATAGGCTTCTGGTCGGTAAAGTGTTAAATGCAACCGATATACTTATACAGTGCCCGAAATTTCCATAAAGCCACCACGTTTTTTTTGGTAATATCTTATAATTATTCTGTACTTAAAAACACACACGTATATATATACACACGTATATATATATATATATATATATATATATATATATTGCAAATACTGTATTGAATTTTACGCATTCTTGCATGCTCCGCGGCAACGTAAGCCTGTTCCGGGGCGGCATCTGTTTATTTCCTGTTTATAAACACATTGTGGGGATCAGAACAGAGTGTCACTCTATATAGGGTGAGCTTTTAATTTTGAAAGACTAGTTCTGGATTTTTGCATGCGTGGTCGGGACGGCCTGCCGGCCGGTCCTCTCCGCCCCCC